>CM076579.1:1481832848-1482281879 GCA_034641835.2 Pinus albicaulis | reverse complement strand
CCCAAATATATCCTAAATCTCTTGAATCCACTCCTTTTCTCTAGGAGCTTTACTTGCCCCAAACATCACATCAACAAATGATAGTGAATCATACCCATAAAGGGCTTGAAATGGGGTCATGCCAATGGACATATGAAATGTTGTGTAGTATAAATACTCCCCCAAATGGAGCCAATGCAGCCATGCTCTTTGCTGCCCCGAAACATAGTTTCGCAAGTAGCCTTCCAACCACTTGTTCACTATTTTAGTCCGTCCATCGGTTTGTGGGTGATAGCTGGTGCTTGGTGTCAACTCAGCACCCACTAACTGGAAAATATCCTTCCAAAAGCCACCCATGAAGTGACTATCTCGATCACTGAATATGGTCTTTGGAAGACCATGGAGTCTAAAAACATCCCTGAAAAAAAGCTCAGCTACCTGTGAAGTAGTATATCGTGCGAAAATAGCAAAGAACTATGAATACTTTGTTAGTCGATCAACAACTACAAAGATACAATCCTTACCCTGAACTATAGGTGGACCAGTGATGAATTCCATGGAAATAATATCCCATTTCCCATTCAAAATAGAGAGTGCCTGCAATAATGTTGCAGGATGGTTGTGCTCTCCTTTGTTCTGCTGGAAAAATACGCACTCCTTGATGTGTTGGAGTACATCCTCCTTGAGAACCTTCCATGAGAATCTCTCCCAAATAGCCCGATATGTCTTGGTGAATCCTTGATGCCCTGCAAGCGGAGAATCATGTGATGCCTGCAAAATCCTCTTCTTAAGCTTAGAATCTCTAGCCAAGAAGACCTGATCTTGGTAATAGATGATCGCATCCATCACTCTATACCTCTCATCGGTCACCAATCCATCTAGGATCTCACATGCAAAGTGGTCTTTGGAATATTCCACTAACAACTGAGCCTTCCAATCTACATCCATGCTCATCAAGGACAATGTTGCTGGCCTTCGATATAGAGCATTTTCCACTACATTACTCTTCCCTTTGACATATTCTATGTCAAAATCATATGATTAGATATTACTCACCCATTTTTTCTGCCTCTCCTGAAGTTGCTTCTATTCAAGAAAAAATCAGAGACTATTATGATCAGTCTTCACTCAGAATCTATTTCCCACCAAATATTTCCAGAACTTGGCTAAGGCATGCATAATAGACAGTATCTCCTTATCATATATGGGGTATAGCCTCTCATGTGGCAGCAAATTCTGGCTTTCAAAAGCTATGGGGTGTCCCCCTTGCATCAATACTACTCCAATGCCTTCTCCTGAAGCATCACATTCCAATACAAAGGGTTGGGTAAAATTAGGTAGGACCAATACTGGGCAGCTATTCATCACCTCCTTGAGCTTATCAAAAGCTCTATGCACTGTGGTTGTCCAACTAAAAGCTCCTTTCTTGGTTAGATCTTTTAGTGGTGCTACTATTTGAGAGAACCCTTTCACAAAATTCCAGTAATAGGTACAGATGCCTACAAACCCCCGAAGTTCTGTGACATTCTTTGGTTCGGGCTAATCTCTGATAGCATGGATCTTCTCTTGATGGAATCTCAACCCATCCACTCCAATGATGTGGCCCAAATAAAGCATCTTTGTGAGCCCAAACTCACACTTAGAGAGCTTAGCATAGAACTTCTGCTCCTTAATAATGCGCAATATTGCCTCAATATGCTGTAAATGCTCCTCCCATGTGCAGCTATAAATAAGAATGTCATCAAAAAAGACCACTAAAAACTTCCTTAAGTGACCAAGGAATATGTGGTTCATGCAAAACTGGAATGTTATCGGGGCATTAGTTAGCCCAAAATGCATTACCAAAAACTCAAAATGTCCATAGTGACATCAGAATGTTGTCTTGGGGATGCCTTGATCCCTCACCTTGATTTGATGATACCCTGATCTCAAATCAATCTTGGAAAAATACTTGGACCCTCTTAGCTCATCCATCAATTCATTGATCCTGGGAATTGGGTATCTATTCTTCATGGTATTTTTTTTCAAAGCTCTATAATCAATACACATCCTCAATGTGCCATCCTTCTTCTTCACCAAGACCACTGAAGAGGCAAAAGGACTGGTGCTAGGCCGAATGTGTCCCAAGGCCAAAATCTCCTAAATGGCCTTTTCAATCTCATCTCTATATGCTTTGGGATTGCTATAGGGTGTGGTGATCACTTCTTGGATCCCCTACTCCAACTTAATAGTGTGATCAAAACCTCGGTCAGGAGGTCTCCCAGGTGGAATATCTCCAAACATAGTAGAGTACCAGTCCAAAATAGATTTTACATCTGGATGTACTGATGAATCCTTGTTCCCTGCTTCTATAAAACGTAGTTCTATTGCCCATTCTATGTCCCCTATGTGCAAATATGCTTCCATCCTGTGTGTTGAGACAATCTAGGGTGGATAGGTGTGTATGCCTTTGATTTTCTGATGTTTACCACTCCCCTTTTCTGTCCATTCCACCTCTAAGGTTTCCCAATTTGTGGTAACCTTCCCTAAGGTGATTAACCACTGGACACCCAATATCACATTGGTGTCTAGAATATCAACCACAAAGAAGTGGTCTATCAATGTGTAGGTTCCCATAGTGATGGCTAATGCCAGAACATATTTGGCACACTGCATGGTTCTATATTTTGGAACCAAAACTAAGAAATCCTCAAAATATTCTATGTGAATACCCATCCTTTGCACCAACTGTGTCTCAATAAATTTGTGGGGAGCTCCACTGTCTACTAATACTGATACTCTTGGTCCCAGAATAGTGCATCTAACTCTTAAAGTTAGATACTTGGGAACTCCCCTCAAAGTTGCAAGAGTCCCTCTCATTGGAGAAAATTCCTTCACTACATCTCCTGTGGGTGGTGAAACTCCTTCTGCTTCTACAACACTGGTCTCCTTCTCCTCATCAGGAAATATCTCAATGCATTGTGCTTTCCTTGCAACACATTGGTGATTTGGTACCCATGGCTCCCGACAAGTGAAACAAAGTTTTTTCTTCCTTAGATCTCTCTGATCATTATCAAGAGAAGTCTTCTCCTTATTCTCCTTTGTAATGCCCTTCATGGTCTGGAAAAGAATTTTTGGAATCTCTCTCTCGTCCATGGCTATAGATGTATTGCCCCACAAGCTAAGCCTAGATTAGAGCTCTGATACCACTATATTATTCCTAATTAGGAAAAACAACAATATAAGCACCACAAATGAAATATGCAGAAATTATGTTATAGAAGTCAAGAACAGCCCATGGATCCATTAGTTTATGTGTCATAGTAATCAAATATACAATGGGATGAGAAACAAATCATTCCAACTTAGTTAAACAAGCCTCCCAAGCTTAGAAACACTACAATCCCATGAATACTGCAACACATAAATTATGAAGCATATGACAGTGTAGTCTAATGAGGGTTACTTCTACAGAAATGGAAAAACAAATGGATCTGCTGATATATTACTCAAAAGAGATGAAAAATGGAGAACTAGTCTCTTCTACATAATCCCAAGATAACCTAGCAAGGGTTTCTTGAAAGGCATGAGATATAAAAAGTATAAATTGTAGATCTATGGCTGAATCATGCTGTCTTACTGAAGCTCTATATAAATATAGCTGAAAAGACAAAGAAATGGTTGTAACTTCTCCTTACTAGCTTTCAGGGTGAAAGGTTGATCCTTTCACTAGGAAACTAGCTCATAAACTGGGTTTTTGACCCTTCCACTGCAACACCATGAAAAATAACGTAGTTCCTCAAGGAGACTATGTTGTCATTGTAGGTGACTGCTTAGCCCAATGAAATATGGTGGAAATGAAGCTCAGAATACTCCTCTCAGATTTCCTTCCCAGTTTCTCCAAGAAAGAGTGGGGAATTCCCACATGGAAATGCCCTTGTACTAAACAGTATAGCAAACCCAACTAAATAGCTGAAGCATGCAATAAGTCATAAGACTCAAACATAAAAAATATTCTGAATGCCTCTCATGTCTAACATCCCTTACCTTATATTCTTGGTGATCTTCCTCACCCTATGCCCCACTCATTTATGAGGTTACTTCCATGCAAAGACTCCTCCTCCAAAACTTCTCTGTCCCCACTAGCTCCACTCTCTTCTTTGGTAGTGCTATTGATTTGGTCAACCTTGATCTAGTCTACATGCATTACTCCCTTTCACAACCAAGGTGGCCTTATTTTTACTATCTAAACTGATCAATATTCACACTGGAAGTGTTTTATTTCTACTAAAGAGATTTAAGGGTCTCCCTGCCCCATTTATTCTTCTAGAATGAAATTAGAAGCAACATATAATATCCAACTAGCTAAAAGCTAATTGGGAATACTACAGGTCATAAAATTTGATGGTTGGAATGCTCCTAAACATATCGCCAATGAAAATGACCTCCTATGGCACCAACATAATTTGGAGATTTTCATGCACCACATCGATATTTCTGGGGGCATGCACTGTGGTTTTTCTCAACTTAACATACGTCGGCAGCCACGAGAGTGGAGTCACCAACAAAGCTTCTTCCTGGGGCATCATGGGATTCCTTGAGGGATTGGGCGAGCGTGCCTGAGGCACTTGCCTCGGGGATTGCATGATCCTAGGGGAGGTGCATGGCTTTGTCTAAGCCCACTTTGTGGCTTTCCCTTGTCCCTTTTCCTTAACTTGTTATGTTTCTTTTTCCTTCCCCTGTCCCTTTCCCTTGGCCAATGTGGACATGAATTCTTCTACGTTGGGAGTGACTTCAGATACATATTCCGACCCAATTTCAGCAGAGGCCATAACGGGAGATGACTCAGCAGGGTTAGAGGTATTCATTCTCACACGGAATATGAATTTAGGGTTTCTACTGTCAGAAGGGGTAGCTCTCCCAGACATACAGATGTCGTAGTTAAAAAGCACACAAAATTCACAACACAATATAGAGTGCAAGAAATTCAGGGAGAAAAGGGACCGATTATGACCTGTGCCCCTCCTTTTATAGGCCACCGTGAAAAAAAATGTTTGGATGATCATTAAATGAAACATACCATTGAGACAACGGTAAAAAATCCCCCAAAATCGCCACATTAATTTCTAGATACATGCTCCCATCAACGGTAAAATCGCTTTTTCACCCAGTTTTATTGTTCCAATGGATATTTTTTCTAGTTGTGTGCTACCCCTGCACCATCGTCACACCTTCCTATGTCTTCTTATCTTAGCACAGTCATTGCGCTTTCGTCGCACCTACCTACACCTTCCCTGTATAACACTTTTACTACAAATACTCCGACCATATAGTCATTTGATAAGCATTGGGTTGTCCCTGTAAGGTTTCAGACAAATTCCATTAATGCACCCTAGTAGGTAATCTCCACGTAGCATATCCAAATGCACCGCACCACCAGATATAATTTATTTTACTATATATGGACCCAACCAGTGCTTACGGAACTTTCCTGGGTGGCGTGCAAATTGACTATTGTATAGCAATGCCAATTCTTCTTCCTTGAACACCGTCTATCGAATGTGCCGATCATGCCATGTTTTTTCGCGAGCCTTTTGAACCTGGTCATGAAAATTAGCAATGAACCAATATTCTTCCAGGGCCACTAGCTGCGCCAGGCATTCCTCCATGATTTCAGGTTCCTCCATGTTTGTAAACGCTGCAATGTGCAGGCTAGGTAAAATATATTCCATGGGCATGATGGCCTCCTTGCCATAAACCATCCTGAAAGGAGTCTTTCGAGTCAACTTCCTGCATGTATTCCTATAGACCCATAGCACTGACAAGATGTGCATGTCCCAATCACTTCGATCAGCATTGCAGAACTTAGTTAGCGCATTCTCCAAAATTTTGTTGAAGGCCTCTACTACGCCATTAGCTTGTGGGTGATATCGGGTACTTTTTGCATGGTGGATCTGGAATTATTCTGTCAAAGCTTCAATAGTTTCATTAACAACAAAATGGTGCTCTATTCCTCATTGTAGATCTTTGGGCCACCAAACCGAGTCAAAATAAATATGGTCAAAGATGAACTCATAAATGGGTTCCCACAGTACAACTTTATAGCCTTGCCTTTGCTCTGTTCAGTTACACAATTCATGAAAATGAACATGCAACATGTGCTAGTATTCTTTCCTGGGGGATTGATGGGTTCGACAAAGTCTATGGCCCATTTTTCGAACACCTGCAAATCCATTTGTGGTTGCAGGGGCATCTTGTCTCTAGGCGAGGGTTTGCCTGTCTATTGGCATGCATAACAGGTTAGATAGTATGCATGTGCATCGTTATGCAATGTGGGCCACCACAACCCAGCCCTCAATACCTTATGTGTATGTAATGTTCCTAATTTAGCTTCAACTAATGGGAACATTAATTTTTCTCTTAAAAAATAGATTGGTGAATAAATGGGCAAGGAGGCTCATAATTTTCTCAAATATGAATAAAGATCCTTCCTAATGTGAAAGGGGATCATGTAATAACCAGTTCAAGCATCCACATGTGTGAATAAGGCCTAAACTATGTGGGCAAGGTCAATTTTGACCAAGTCAACAAAACTATCTAGATGCATTGAACCATCTTGTTAGACAGCGCAGTTTTTGTGGAGGAGCCTTTGCATGGAAGCAACCTCATAGTGGGTGGGACCCTTGGTGAGGAAGCTCATCAATTATATAATGAAGGAGATGGCTAGCATATGGGATATTGGAGATTATATTTTCATGAGGTCTACTTAGACTTCTTGCATACTTAGCTATTTAGCTAAGTTGTTGCATTGCTTAGTGCAAGGGTTTTCTCATGTGGGAATGCCCTTCTTTTTCTTGGAGATCTTGTAGCAAGAGATCTAAGAGGAGCTCCTAATCTGAAATTTCCACATAATAGTGTTGGGCCAAGCACTTTTATTCAGTGACAGCACAGTCTCTTCATAAAACTACGTTATATTTCAAGAGGTGCAGTGGAAGGGGGTTGAGACCCCAAGCTCTAAGCTAGTTTCCCCAAAAGAGGAGTTGTATTTCTTTGGGAGAGCTAGAGGAAGGTGTATAAAGCCATTTCTTTGGATGTTCAGCTGATATTGAGTAGAGCTTCAGCCATACAGTGTCATTCCAGCCATAGATCTACAGCATTTCATCTTGTACATCTTTTCTATCAAGAATCCCCTTGCCGGGTGATCTTGGATCTATGTAAAAGAGACTAGATCTCTGTTTTTGTGCCTTATTGATTCATATAATGAAAGATATGATTTGTCTCTTTAATTTATAAAGCATAACCTCCATTAACTGTGCTTTCCGTTATGCATTCATTTTATTATTATTGCAGCTCCTCAATCTTGAGGGTTTTTCATGTAAATATTATGTTTATCATTTCTTATTGCTCCATCCATGTTCTAAATATGATTTCCTGATGATTCATACTATTTTCCATCTAACACCTTCAGAAAATCATGCTACTACAGCTTTAGAACTTTCTGCATACTCTAAGTCATGGGAAACTAAGGTTTCCTAGCCTAGTTTGGGAAGGAGAAGTTGTTTAACTAAGCTATAACACTTTTTTTGAGCTGAAATTCGGAGCATAGGTCCCTAATTACCTAAGATAACAACTCCAACCATCCCCATCCCATTTTTCCACGCAGAGTTCTGAAAACACCCATTTTAGGGCCGAATTAGTTGCTTTTCCCCAACTTTTTCATCATAAATCCGAATCAATGTTGCTGTTGTGGTTTCCAAAGATATATTTTAGTCTATTAAAGCTATTTTAAGCTTATTAATCACATCAGGACCATTATACAGTTGGTTCATTGCTGAATCCTGAAAAATGATCATTACAGCGGTAGTTTCTTTTCTTGCATAGTGGCCTCGTGCCACCCCTCCATGGGCTTCTACCAATATAGCTTGTCTCTCATGTTCTAATACATACCTCCGCAATACCTCATATCCTCCCAACTTGTATAATTGACCAGAAATTAATGTGAAATCAGTTGTGCGAGCAACCAACTATTGTTTCTGTTGAACTGAATAGTCTGAAGGTTCCATTCCAGTGGTTGATAAATGAATAATGTCTGCAAAGTGTTCATCCACGACCTTGATAGCAAACAATTGTGCATCGGGTAATCCTTCTTCCAGACTAGTTGGATCTTCCCCACTCTCAATCCGAGACAAGTGATTAGGTCTGGCATTCAGTCTCCCGGGCTTCACAATAATTTGAAAATCATACTCCTGAAATAGCAGTAACCATCTACAAATCTCCCCCCCCCCCAACACAGGATTATTGATTAGGTATTTTAAAGCTGAATGATTAATGAATAACTTAAATTGTCCTCCCAATAGATAGTGCCTGTATTTCTGCAAGGCATACACCATTGCCAATCCTTCTCGTTCAGTGGTAGTGTATTTGCGCTCTACGCTAGAGAGTTTCCTGCTATCAAACGCCACCAGATGATCAATTTCTACCTCGCCTAGCTACGCTAAGACATCTCCTAGGGCTGTTCCTGATGTATCCACATGTACATGAAAGAACTTAATCCAGTCTAGAAATATAAGAATAGGTGCAGTGACCATATTTTCTTGTAGTAGCTCACAACTCTTCTAACACTCTGCATCTCAGAAAAAGGATACATCCTTCTTCAACAGCTTCTCCATTGGCGCAGTGATCAGGGCATATCTTTGAATAAAATTCCTATAGTAGCCTATGTGTCCCAAGATAGAGCGCAATTGTTTCTCAGTGGTAGGGATTTCTAAATTGATGATCACTGTTACCTTGGTTGGTTCAACCATCAATCCCTGTTGACACACAATGTGTCCCAAAAAAATCCAAAATGTTACTCAAAATATACTTTTTTTTATGTTTAGTGAAATCTGGTGTTTCCTGCAGGCATCCAACATCGTGTGTAGGTTTAACACATTCTTCTTTACTAATCCAAACATTGTCCAATCATCAAAATAGACCTCTAGAAACTTATGGATGAAATCCTTGAATACTGCTACAACTACACGTGAGAAAATGGTAGGGGCTTTCTTTAAGCTGAAGGGCATGACAATGTACTGGAAGGAGCCCCATTTGGTTGTGAAGGTCATCTTCTTTCAATCTTCTGGTGCGATTATGATGATGGTACCCTAAAAACCCATTAGTGAATGAGTATGATTCCTGTCCTCCTACATTATCCAAGATTTCATCAGAGGACTACGTTGGAAATGGATCATGTACACATGCATCATTCAACTTGTGCAAATATACATAGATCCATATCTATCCTTTAGTTTTATTTTCTTGAAATACCATTGGGCTTACCCAATCAGATTGTTCTACAAGCTCACTGATGCCTGTGGTCACCATCTTATTTATTTCCTCCTTGACTTTCTATTTATATTTAGGGTTCCACTGATAGGGTCGCTTCTTGAGATGACGTGCATCCGGATTCAAGGTAATTCTCATGACCCCCAGAAATCCTATGATTTCCTTGAGCTCAGAAAACTTCATGGGGAATAGGTCCCGATATTTGGTTAGCAGCTCCTTGATCTTCCCAACTGTATCATCATCCCAGTAATCCCCAATTTTGGCCATCTTCGGTTGTTGGTTTGTCCCAATGTTGACTTCCTTCAACTTGAGTGGTTGTTATGGGAAATTTTACCCTAAGGTATTGGGTTGATAAAACTTCACAGATCAGGGGCATGTCATCACAAGAAAGACTAAATTAACCAAATTCTATGCTTTAAACTAGAAAGTAAGGATTGCATATCTTACCCATTTATCCTTCGGTTGTAGTAGATCCTGCGGGGTTCAAACCCCCTGCAACTCCTTGTGCTTCAAAACCTACAAACCAGCAAAGAAAAAGCACAAAAACCTAGTTTTACAACATATATATGTTCTAGATGTTAGCAAAAATCATGCATAATCTCATATAAATAACAATAAATGAACTACTTAAGATCATTAAGCATGTGTAAGGGATATATGACACATGAACATTGGGAACGAGATAGCACTTCTTTTATTGATAACATGTACAGTAAATATATAGTGGAGAGATCAGCTGAAATCTACCATGGCCTCGAGCAAACCGTCCTATGGATCTGTCCAGCCCTAGCCTCACAAAACTTATTCCATGAATAATGCACAATGAATGTCACATAGGATGAAGGTGAACATCTCAAGGAAACAATGGTTTCCTAAAAATTTGGGACGTGGAGGAGGCACAGGGGAAATATCAAACTTGGTCAGGGCTATAATAGGGTATAATATCTATAATTATATCTCTTCCTCCCTTAGGCCATACCCTTGAGGGGTATTTATACCTCCTCAAATTAGTTTCATTTTTTTTTCTCAGTTGGGAATAGTTAGGCCATGGGCTAGGGTAGTTAAGTTATAGGAAAAACTGTAAAACCCACCTCAAAAATAGGGAAATTTTATATATTTTTAATATTTTAAATAGAATACGCGGGTTTTATATGTATAGACCCGAGTGTAAATGCGGAAAAGTATGGGCAGAGTCACGTATGGATTTTGAAATGTTGTTTTTTGAGAAATATGAACAAGTCTAAATGGAAGGGCTTCCCAAGGCAAATACATAAGCCATCAAGTATATAATGGTGATAAATGATGCTATAACAAATGACCCCTAATATATGAGGTCAGAAGGGGTACATGATGGCCGAAATGTATTATGTGCATAGAAAGAACCTTGCGAGGACTAGAGAGGACTTCACCAGATTTCAACCGGCCAAAAAACCAGTGATAGAAATCAGAAAGATAGCTCATGTCTGAGGTGGGCATACCCATGATCATTGAAAGAAAAGCATGTTCGCATATGAAGTATGGAGCAGATCCAATATGTATACAAGTATAGCTGAAATGTAAATTATATAGCGAATCATCTAATCACTTCCCGTAAGTATAAGTATCACATATAGAAGACCAATCAATGATGTTGCAAAGATGTATGATCACTGAAGTCACAAGTGAATCTCCAAGTACCAAATCATAAGTGGTGGAACAAATGGTACAACACGCAACTCGGGAGCCAACATATAAGATATTTTGTGATGAAACTGCAACATATAAGGGTGGATGGTATCATTGGCAGAAAACTGAAGGAGCTATCAAAGTGAACCAAAACATGCTGATGCAAACCTGAGGTCCTCACCGATCACGATGGCACAATTCTACACAATGGGAATAAATGAGCTGAGGTCAACCATGTGAGAAATCGTTTGATTACCAGTCATTGATGTATACCATTAAAAAATGTGAGACAAACCATCGATAATGATAATGAGTGTCAAGGTGCCCCAGTACAATCTAGAAAGTGCGAATGAATGAGTTGAAGTCGAACACTTGAAAGAATATATCAATCAGGAGACAATGATGAATTCTCACTGTCGATAGCGAAGAGTCTACCACTGATGACTGAAAACCCTAAGGTACTGAAAAAAGGACTCTAGACCTTATTCCTAGAGCAATGAGTTAGAGTTGATGGGAAAATATTTGCTGGAAGGAAGGCATTAAGGTACCCCACATTATTTTAGCACGATTGTAACCCGCAGGCCAAAATTTGGAAGGAATCACATGAAGTAAAGTGAAGTAACCAACCTGAAGTATGTTTCCAGCATGCACAAGATGAAGCTAGCGCACAACAGATACCCTTTGAACCAACCAATAATGGAAGCTAAAAAAGAGGCAAGATATCCATCGATAGGGTCAAATGGAAATCAAGGTATTGCACGAACCCCAGGTGTGATAATGTAAGCTGAAGTCAAACACGTGGTAAACCACTCAGTCAAATACCCATGTTTTTGATCAAATACTGAGCACAAGGTCACCTATCAATGATGTAAATAGGGCCAGGGCTCTAAGTTTACTCTCAGAGCAAGATTTCGTAGTCGATAAGAGACACACCCGCCAGCAAGAAGCTAGTGGAGACCTTCTGAAACCAGCACGAGCAAAGGACCAAATATCTGATGTGATAGAACAATATACTAACAAGAACGGAAAGGCCCACTGAAAAATGAGTCAAGAGACACTGCATAAAGGCCGACTCAGGTTAACTTCCCTTAAACAAAAGCATGACTCATGTTGACTATGGTAGAAAATGATAACTTTGTATAATTTTTTCATGCAGGATGCATAAAAAAAGCCTCCATATGATTGGAATAGATAACCAATCAGGGGAGTATTGACTCAAAAACAAGGTTATGGCTTCTCATAAGTAAAAAAAAAACCATCCCAAATGGAGAAAATACTTAGCCTTTTTTTTTGTGCTTTGTTCAAGGGTGACACAACTGACACTATAGCTGCCATCAAGTATAGAAGTAATATCTTGTTCCTGCTCTTTTCAAATATTTATTTAGTTTTTGTCTTTTTCATATTTCAAAGCCTGAAAAGGAATAAAATAATTCCTATAGTACAATGGATAGAACGAGTGTCGGTAAACAAATGCACTAGTTCCCGGGATAGGAACAACCCTATGCTCAATGCAAGGTGGTGAAAACTAGTAAGTGACACTCAAAGGAATGTTCCATCCATGGGTAATGGTGTCAAGTCACAAAGTGATTTCATGGTTAACTTTTATAGAAAGACACGGTCAAAACAGGGCTTAAACATGAGTTCAAATGAAGCCAGCTAAAGGCCAAGATAATAAAGTAGTCAATATGCAATGTAGTAGTACAACTCGACAACATATGGGAGCCTCTACGGTAAATGGCCAGAATAAAGATAGCGAAGAAGAAGAAGAATGAAGCTTCAACACATAAGTCATGGTCGGACTAAAGAGGACTCTTGAGCCTACATAAATTGCAGCATGGGCGACGAATGCTAGTGAGGAACTAACTAGGAATCCCATGTAAAGGATGGCTCTACCACCAAGTCATGATAAAAAAAATCGACGAGTGAAATGGGTTAAATAATCATGACATGATGGGATTGACCCTATAGAAAGTGATTAGAATGGAGGCTAGTATGCAAAAATGCAACAGAAAGTGAATTCCCTAACCTATATGCCAGTTCGAAATCAAATACCTTCCATTACAGATCAACGGTCATGGATTTGAAGGAAAACATGGAATATTTCAAATTCAGCAGAATGTACCTAAAAAAATACTTTTCCCAACGCTTATGAGCCGAAAGGTTAAACAACCTTAATCAAATTCAAAAAAATAGACACAAATGAAATTTGTGAAAAAAATTCAAATTATGGGCATAAATAAGCATTTTGACTCACAATTTGATCATTTGTGCGTTGCAGAAGTGGAGAAAAAGCTCTGGGGAAAAAAATACTCTTCTTGAATATGGAGCAACCGGCCACCAAATCGCCTCAAATCAATCAGTTAAACCTTGTACTCATCCTATTTATCAATTTCATTCCTTTTTGAAGAAAACAAAATTATTTTTGACCGTAGGAAATAGATTTTCGTTGAAACAATTTGCGCATACGCGAGTTCGTGATAAGGAACTTGTGTATGATACGCGATTATGTGCAAATGAGGTCGCGTATGTGCATGGTGGAATTCAAAAACCTGCATTTAATCAGTCAATTGATGAATTTTCCCAGGATTTCGATCAGTTGAAGATAACGTGAGCACAATGCTTTTGATAATGAAGTGATGGAGGACCAACAATCCTTAGATATCCTTCAGAATTGTCGGTTACTCAAATTTTTCAAAATTCCCAATATGAAAATAAGTGCTCGTTTTCTTCATATGTTGGTTGATCATCGGGAACCGGAAGAAGATTGCTTTATAATTGATCATATGCCACTACGAATAGAAGTGGAAGACATATACTTTATTACTGGACTTTCCCGAAGGGGAGACCCAGTAGATTTGCACGGCAAGCCCACAGGTAGATGATGCAAACAAGGTGGGGACTCAAATCCCTATCAAGGATATGAGGGATTTTCACATGAAAATCCTTCTCTTTACCATTGGTAGAGTGGCATGATTAGCTTCTCTACACTAGGCTTCACGTACACATATGAGTATAACAGTGGAATGTTTGGTTCATCTTTATGGCTGGTGTACAACCTTGCTGGAATATCTATAAAAAAAACTTAATTATATCTGGAAGACAAAGACTAAACATTTTGGATACGGTACGATTTTGCTGACATTCTTCTTTGAGAGAGTCCCAAGGCTTCTACCCAAGGTCATCTCTACTATCAGCAGCCCAAGAGATCTAAGAATAGCTCGATGGGAAAATCTAAGGAAGAGACTAGGGGGAAGTGAAGTTTCTCGAACCACCTGGGATGATGAGTTCTTCCAGTGTTGGGAAGAAAAATTCATCTCAGTGGAAGACTATCCCTATGCTAGGATGGATTTTCGAGCAGATCCAGATTTAGTTCTTCCACCTGGAGCGGCATGGGGTGCAATTGGTAAGATTGCGTTTTTTATTTTTTGATTATATGATTTTTTTGATCTTTTCAAATTATGTGAAAATGTAAAAAAATATTTTTGATAGGACAATATGACTTACAAAATTTTAATGATCATGATGCAGACATGGGACTAGTTAGGCCAGAGGGCTACCCAAGGCACAAGCGTCACAGAGGTGAGGCATATGCTGAAGACCCAGGAAGGACCCTCCATGGAGTACAGAGAAACTTGGAGAGCTTGACTCGCCAAGTACCTATGGCTGCTATAGAGGACCTTCAGAGGCTATCTAGAGGCGGGTGGTAGGGGTACCAGGAGACTGGGTGCGGTTATTCTTCCATGTAGCGACTACCATTGTGTTCTATCAGAACAAAAATGTTGGGCAAGGACCTCAGGAGTAGACTTAGATTTTATCGGATGACTGTATTATTTTTTATGATAGACATGATCAGGCATAAGCCCCAATTTTGTAGGACATGATGGTCTAGATTTTGTATATTTTTTGAAATTGGCATATTGATCATTCAATACTTTAAAAATATCAAAAACATCATTCATCAAATGTACGATGATGAATGATGTTTTTGATATTTTTAAATTATTGAATGATCAATATGCCAATCAAGTGATTGATTAGCTAATGATTCTGCCAACCAATTATCAGTTCGAGGAATATGAATAAATATAATAAATTGAAATGAACGTTGTAACAAACGTACCCTAAAAAACAATCGATGCAAAAATGGGTCTCTGGCATGATAGGTGTTGTTCAATGAAACCACCAATTGTGAATCCAAGTAAACTACATACAAATAAAAAACAAGAGATATTTCCTTCGAGAGTAGTTTGACCACTGCAGTGTACTCTGCTACATTGTTCGAATCAGGACCAATGTAGAAACCTCTTGAAACTAACAACTGGCTGGATGGATAGTGGATTACCCAAGCCGATGAAGCCAGGTTCTGAGTATGTCTACTAGCACCATCGACAAAGCCAAAGTGACTCATTTCATCCAATATTACCTGCCAAAGCAAATAAAAAATCATCAAAACCACACAAAAAATTGAAACAGAGATATGTACAAAAATACAATATATACAATAGAGCATATGTTAGGCCTAAGCCTAAGCATAGTACTTTTTCAAATAGAGCCCATTTCTGGGCTCTGCCAACTCGTTCCCATCAAAATCAACCAAGGCATAAGCTCCCTTTTTCAGGACCTTTTTGATGATAAAGGGGTCATACCACATAAATTTGAACTTGCCTTCCCCGAAGGCATCCTTCTCTTGGGCATAAACAAAGACAAGGTCACCTTCATAGAAAACCCTAGGTTTGACGACCTTATCATACTGAACCTTTACCCATTTTTATGTGCCTCATTCATCGTAGCTTCATCTCGATGCTGCTCATTGAGATGTTCCAGATGCATAAGGCGTTGTTCGAGTCTGAAGTGTCAGGAAGAAGCTCAACTGCTAACTTAAGGGAAGGAATTTTGCATTCAATAGGAAATATAGATTTCAATCCATAAGCTAGTTGAAATGGATTAAAACCTGTTGCAATATTTACAAACATCCGGTACACCCAAAGTGCAGGATACAACATGACATGCCAATTGGATCTAGCTTTATCAATTTTCCGTTGAAGAATTGTCTTCAAGGATTTGTTAAAGGCTTCAACTTGCCCATTGGCTTGAGGATAATATGGAGACAAATGCTTCTACCGGAAACCTAATTTCAGAGCCAATTCAACGATCATGATTCTCTGAAAATGACTGCCATGGTCAGTGAAAATCCCTTTGGGGATACCAAAGCTATAAATGACTTGATTGAATAGGAACAAGGTTGCCATCTCACGGGCATTCCCAAAAGTGGGCATAGCCTCAACCCACTTCATGAAGTAATCTACAACTACAATAATGTACTTGTGACCCTTAGGCAAAGGCAGGTTACAAGTAATATAATCAATACCCCACTTTGTGAAAGGACCGACAATGATGACAGGAAAGAGAAGAGCTGGATGAGTGCACATATTTTGAGTATAAACCTGATAAGGATGACACTTTTTGACCACTTCAATACAATCTTTGAAAATATAAGGCCAAAAGTATCCTATGCGGAAGATTTTTTGGGTTGTAGAAAGCCTAGATAAATGACCACCATAAGCTCCACCGTGACAATCATTCAGCACCAGCTTCTTCAAGATTTAAGCATCGTCTAAGGATCAAATCAACCCAGTGATGATATAGAGTGTCACCAATAATCAAATAACTTTTGGCTAAGTGATGCAACTTTCGGCGCCCATATTTCGAAAAGGCTAAGGGGAACCTCGTAGTATGGAGATAAACTATGAGATCTTTGTACCAATGATCCTGTGAAGAAATGAGGAAAATATGTTCATCAAGAAATTATTCTTCATAAACAATCTCTTCTCCATAGGGTAACTCAGAAATCAACTTCGTAAATACTAATGATTTCTTGGACTTGGCAGATAAAAGTTCAAGATCAAATTTCTGAAAAATAACAATCCATCAATTATATTTTCCCCCAATCACTCACCTACTTAGAAAAAACTGAAATGGATTGGTTTCTACCAAAACATACGTTTCTGAGCCGTCGAACAGCATGGACAACTGCCAAAGAAAGTTTCTCGATCGGAGAATACTGGATTTCAGGACCTACCAAGCCTCAACTAAGGTAGTATACAACATGCTAAGAAAGAGCATCATCTTCCTGAACTAGAACCATACCAATGGTAGATTCTGCAGCAGTGAGATACAAGAGGAAATCCCTACTATAAGCGGGTGGACACAGTAATGGAGAAGAGTTCAATGCTTTTTTCAAAGCATCGAATGAACATTGAGAAAATTCATCCCAAAAGAACGAAACTCCTTTCTTTAACAACCTCATAAATCCATTTTTAATCTCGGCATAATTCACGATGAATATCCACAAGAAATTAGCTTTTCCTTGCAGAATTTGAAGTTGACGTATCCAAGACGTGGGAGGCAACTGAAGTATTTCCTCAACCTTTAAGGGATCTTGCTTAGAGATTTTAGATTCAACAAGATGATGAGCTTAGTGAAAATGAGTCGCCTTCACTAAGTGGGCCCGTAGGCTATTTTTAGGTGCAAGTCTATTTTTAGACTATGTCTATTTTTAGACATGGTGATCATATTTCAGAAGTTGCAGGATGCTATTTGTGGATGGTTGGTCAAGTTGGAAAAATAGATGAAATTCTATTTTTAGAATATTGGGCGAAGTCTATTTATAGATTGTCGATCTAAAAATAGATGCATGTCGTTGATTATTAGCCCTTACTAATAATCAGACAATAAACATCAACTTATTATCTTGGAGCACTTAATTTCAGTATATAGATTTGGAAAATCAGTGGGTTGAAGGAATTATGCAATTCCTAGGGTTGATTGGTGGTTCATGCATGGAGGACATATTTAGAACTGAAGTGGCAAAGTTATGATAGAGTTGGAAGAGTAGTTCATGGAGTTGTATTCAGTTTAACTCAGTTAAAGTGAGTTAAACTCAGTTGAGCTAGTTGTATCTAGTCTAACTGAATTATACACTAGTGATAGTGGAGTGAATTAATTAGTTAATTAATTCACAAATAATAATTCATTAATCAAGCAGACAAATACAACGAGTTAACTACGAGCGCATGTCGGTTCGGTGGAGACCCGATGGAGAGGTAGGTGAAAGGGTGAGATGGACTATCGTTGTGACTATAGTGATGCATTGATTGCCACACACACCGTGGAGTTTCCAATGAGGATTGAGTAAATGCGAGGGTAATTCCAAATTCATTCGAGCTATTCTTCACTTTGGTAGGGATTGTGCGGTGGAGCGGTATCGGAGGAAGAAATCGGTGCATGGATTTGCAGATTTCATCTTGTTAGTGTGTGACGATTGATTGTACTGAGAGCTTGATGTACTAAGATTTGTATGATATTGTTACATGATCTCCATGATACATAATATATGATAGTTGGGGTTTTCAGCTTTAGGCATTCCAGTTAAACAACTATGTTATGTGCGATTGTTTTTATTTATGCTTCACATGTGTTTGCAATTAATTTTACGCAAAATATTAACAATGGAATGATTCTTTATTTTGCAAGAAGTTAAATATTGTGAGATCAGGGGAATCTAGGACATATAAATGCTTAATTTATATAACTTCTACATGGTATTGGAGTAGTGTTAATACTTAAATATTGAAATTGTGAAGAATTGTTAAGTTTGTGCTGGTGGATAATTCGAATTTGCTGCAGAAAATTCTTGGTGCAGAAGTTGAGTATACATTGACATGTCTTTCAATGGGTTGCGATTGGAGTATGCCCTTGATGGCAGCTCGAATTACATATCCTGGAAGGACAGGATGGAGGGGGGTGCTAGAGGATAATATACTGAAGGAGTTCATCAATAGCGATGTTCCTAAGTCAGATTCTAATGATGCTATAGGACTTGACACATGGAAAAAGAAGGTAGCAAATACAAGAAGAATTTTTTTGGAAGGTGTGAAGGACCATATTATGTCCAGCATTGACAGGAAAGCCACTCCATTTGCAATGTGGAAGGCTTTGACATATTTTTTCCAAGGAAGAAGCAACCAGAGGAAGTTGGCACTTAAAGAAAATATCAGAAAAATAAAAACGGAGAAGGGTGACAATATTCCAAAATATCTCACGAAGTTTATCCACTACAAGGATGAACTAGGAAGTGTGGGGGTTACTATTGATGATGCAGACTTGGTGAGCTTGGATCTCCTTGGGCTTCCAAATATTTGGCTTAGCTATGAAAACTCTATCAATGGATGGGAGAAACTGTCGGGATGGGAGCGACTTTGGTCGGATTTTTTGTAGGAGGAGATAAGGCGAAGTACCAAGGATGGTTCTTCATCGAATAATGAAGATGAATAAAATTGCACTTTGGCCACCAAAGCAACGAAAGGGAAGGGGAAGAAATTTCCTTCAAAATGCGAAGGTTAAGGCAAGAAGAAAGATTTGTCCAAGGTGAAGATGTCACGAACATGTGTACCACTAACTTCCCACCGAGAAGAAGAAGAACAAGAAGGCTCTTTGGAGGCTGCGAGTGGAGAGGCTTTAGCTGTAATTTAAATGCTATTTTTCTTTGATTTCATGCTTGGTTTCAAGCTGCATGGGATCGGTGTGGTATCTTGACAGTGGTGCATCCTTCCATATGACGGGAGACAAAGAGTTGTTCAGTGACTTGGAGGAGAAGGACCTCCAGATGCATATAGAGATGGGCGATGATGGTCGATACAGTGAGACAAGCATTGGGACCATTACCTTTGAGATGGAGTCTAGTAATCCATTCTTGTTGAAGAATTTCATGCATGTTCCAGGTCTAAAGAAGAACTTGGTCTCAGTTGTAATGCTGGAAGACAGGGGTTATGATGTTGTTTTCAGTGAGGGAAAAGCTTTCCTTCGACATAAAACAACGGGTCAAACCAAGAAGATAGGGAGGTAGATAATTTGTACTGATGATGGGCAAAGTAGAAGAAGTGGTGAGTCGAGGGATGAGGGAAAATTGTAGTACGAAGATTGGGCCATCTTCACCATGAGCGCTTTGAAGATTTTTGCCTTGATTTATACTATACTTCTAAAGGGTACTCTTGAAAATAACGATCATATCAGTGCAAGGGATGTAATATGGGTAAGTTTGTGAAGACTACCTTTCATGAGAAGGAGAAGCGTGCTTTGTGATCCTTGCCACCTTTCACGAGACGTGTGTGGACCTTTCTCGGTTGCTTCAACAACAAAACACAAGTATTATGTTATATTTTTTGATGACTATTTGCATAGATGCTGGATATTCTTATTTCAGAAGAAGAGTGAAACATTATCAAATTTTTGAGTTTAAAGCATTGGTGGAGTAGGAGTTGGGGAAGCAAGTGAAATCTCTATGGAGAGATAATGGTGGTGAATATATCTCGGGTGAATTCAAAGACTTCTATATAAAAGAAGGAATTCGAATAGAACTCATAGCACCTCATAACCCATGGTATAATGGGGTCGTGGAGAGGAAGAATCGAACGATCATTGGTGTTGCACGAGCTATGCTACATGACCAGGGCCTACCAATGCACTTGTGGGCGGAAGCATGCAACACTGCGGTTTATGTGCAAAACCATTATCCTCATAGAGTACGTGGCATGAGTACACCTGAAGAATATTTTACTGGTAAGAAGCCTGATATTTTTCATTTGAATATTTTTGGCTCATCTATTTACATTCATGTGATAAAGAATGCCAGGAAGAAGTTAGAGCCGACTGTCGAAGTTGGGATATTTTTGGGGTACACAGAAACACCCCATAATTATCTTGTGTATTTTCCAGAAAGTCGAATGACTATGGTGCGACGGGATATAAAATTAAATGAGGTGAAAGCCATGAAGTTGTCGCTTGAGAGGGATCTACACTTGCATGCAGAGGAGGAATACTTGTTTCCCAAAGATGAGCCTCTAGATGTGGATCAGCCACGGAGATTCATGGAGTGGAGGGAGTCCCTCATGCGGGAACCAAACATTAGACAAAGGTAGAAGCGTCTTATTAGCTCCCCGTAATTTGCTAGATTGATTGAGATACAAAGGTACAGGGTAACATCAAACCAAGCTTTGGAATCCTAGGACCTAGCCTTCCCGGATTCGGAGAGGGATCTCTCTAGTAGGTGCAAAGATGTGAACTTGTTTGCTGATTAGGTTAATTTTAGGCTAGATGTTAAGTGCAGGGTATTTTGATTGTTTTTGGTTGGGTATGAAGCTCAAATAGATTTTAGATAGGAAACATGGAAGATTGTCAAGTCATTGGGCAATGGATTCTAACAAGGTCCAGATAAGTTCATTAATGGAGTGAAGAGCATTTGCAGGGCAATTTTACTCGGTTGGTGGATCTTTTAAGGTTTGTGAAGGATTATGAGATGGACATTAAGTTTAAGAACAAAGCTAATAAAGGCAGGAAACTGAATCCTTATTTGCTTTGTGAATTGAGAGAGTTAGAAGATTTATAAGTGCAGCAAGAGAATAAAAAGCATAAGCAAAGCCTAATCCATTTGATTTCAAACTGAAAATAGATAATCAACTAAGACAACAATCAGATAAAACATAGAAAGGAAAAAACTTGTCTAATCTTTCAAATATTTTATCATCAAGAGCAGAAAAATATTTAAGATGCACGAATAACTATACCCATAGAAAGAGAGAAAACCCTAACATCCACAGTTACATCTATGAAGGTTCCTTGAAACAAATTCAGCTAAGTGAAGGCAAAGAGCATGGTTAAGACAAACTTCTTTGACAAACCCTAGGCAAAGCTGCTTCAAAAGATGATTCCAAGAACAGAGTATTTCAGTGGCAACAATATGCAGGGCTAACCATAAATCATAATTGATACTAATTGATCTAAATCATTCAGGAAATGGACAAACTAAGAACTTCTTAGAGAGCAAGAAATGAATTCCCTAACATATCTCAGTAGAAGAAAACATTAAGGCAGTGAAGGAAACAAACAGATCTACGGTGCCATTGCAAGCATATATTAGTCTAAATTTTTTGTCCTACTGCAGCATAGCAAGATGGAAAACATAATGGAAAACTAGAAAACATAACCAAGAGAAAACTTCACCATCAACTAGGCCTATGGATCCTGCAAACAATCCTTCTCTATCCACAAGCAAATCAGATCAAGCATGAGCTCCAAGACATCAATTTCTCATCAAAAGCTTCAAAGGGCTATGTATTATTCCAGCATAAGTCATCAAAATCCAACAAAATATACAAGAACCTCATGCTCTATTTATGGACTAAATGAGGAGGTGGAAACCCTAAGAGGCTTCCAGAAACCCTAATTCAGCCATAAATGTCATAAATGTGCTTAATGACCATGCAAGGCCCAAGACACATAAGAGATAAGGAAATAAATGAAACACACCAAAACATAAATCCCTAATCAAATCAGGAGTATTTTATCCAAGAAAATATTAAAAAACTAATTTTCCATTAATTTGTGTCTTTTGTTGACTTTTTGGCAAAAAGTTGTCTCTGTGCATAGCTCCATATCAGCAAAATTTGGGGTCTGTTGCAGCTGAGTTTTGGACCCCTTATCGGAATTTGATTCGGGCCCGTGATGTCTTGTTGGAAATCTTGGAGAGTATAATTTCCAAAAATACTTGATTTGTGCTAAATGGATGCCATTTACCTACTCAAAAATCAAATCTTCCATGACTGCTCAATGCGCAACGCCAGGCCTGAAAAGGAGGCAGAAAGGTCATTTTTGAGGTGTTTTTTGACCTTTTGAGGGGGAAACAATGCTCCAAATGATCTGAATTTTTTTGTGGAGACTGCTGGAGACATGAAAAACCCAAAAATATAAACTTTAGCAGCTGAGGATGCCCCAAAAAAGAGCGTAGCGCCTAGGGTGATGCGCTCCTAGGGGCCCAAATTTGGAAAAAAAAAGTGTCCGGATTTTCTTCAAAATTGGTGGGTAGACCCCTCAAGGGGTTTTAGACACCTGTTGAGAAGCCTCAGCCAAGATCCCAAGGCTGTCATGAACTTTGGGCCTTTTTAGCTCTTCTAGCTCTAGGAGGGCTTGCCTCAATTTAGCATTGGCAATCATGCTCTTCCTTGCATAGTGTTTGACCATTTTCTTCTGCAAGGCAAGGCCCCTCTTGACCTCTTTGAAATTTTTTTGCTCATGTTTGTAATAGTAGATGACCCTTTGTGCTCTTTCAAAATCCTTTTCCCATTCTCGAAGCTGGGCATCTTTTTCTAGGAGGAGTAATTTTGTGTTTATCCCTTGGTCTTCATTATCACTGTCTAGATCAACAAAGAAAGGGCCTTGAGAAACCTTTTTAATATTTTTTCTCCTCTTGACCGGTGCCTTTGGCTCAACACTCTTCATTTTTTCTTTGCCTTTGTCCGATGTTTTGATATTTTGTGAGGAGGTGGCCCTTTGCCTCTCAGAGGCAGCAAACACACTCCTTTTACCTCTATGATAAGTGCATGAGAGAGGGGAAATCATGGGAGTCTCAAAGGAAATGTTGACATCAATTTTTCCTTCACTATGCTCTGATTTTTCTATGTCTTCTATGGACTGATATTTTTCAAGACAGTCATGATAGCTGTCATGACTGTCATGACTCTTTCTTGGACTGTTTTGGGCACTTAGATAGCTGCCTTCCTCATCTGGCTGTTCTTCTTGTTCACTGTTTTCCTCTTCTTCCTCATTGTCATCTTCTTCTTCATCATCATTGTCATTGTCCTCTTCATCATCATGTTCACTGTTTTTATCTTTGTGACTATCATCATTGGTTTTATCTTTGTTTTCTTCTTCATTGTCTTGTTGTCCTTGGTCATTGCTACTTTCTTCTTGGCCACTTTCCTCTTCCTCATTTTCTTCTTTGTCATCTTCCTTTTCATCAACTTCTTCTTCACTGTCCTCTCCTTCATCATCATTATCTGTCTCATCTTCTTCCTCACTGTTGCCCCCTATTTTCCCTTCACTAGGGCTACTATCAGCCCCTTCACTTGGTAAATCAGGGGAGGAAGTAATAGGTGAAATTCTTTGTGGAGAAGGCACATGGGGAGATGATGGCTGTGTGGAGGTAGATGGTTGTGAAGTGGAAGGCAAGCTCTACTGGATGAAGGCCCAGGGGTATGAAAACACATCATGTGAGATGAAGGTGTAATGTTCCCAATTTTAGCCTCAAGTTAAAATGGAACATTATAGTGGCATATTTTATTTTTGCTTAATAAAATGGGTCAAGAGACCCTTTAACCATTGGTGATAGAGATTTAACACTCCTTATGAGGAAGGAGGATAAATAAGCAGCTGAAATAAACACCCAATGGTGTGAACATGATGAGGATCACCTCGAGTTGGCCATCTTTGACCAAGTCAACAGCGTTGCCTTAGAGGGGTGGCCTTCTTGAGAAGACAACGCAATTATTGGAGGGAAAGCATTCAAAAGTGAATGGAAACCCTAATTGTGGGACCTATGGTGAAAGAGAGTTCATTTGATTTATAAGAAAGAAGGAGAAGCTCATTTGGTTCATTCTTTGATTCATAAATTTCGTAGTGAGGCCAAGGACTTGCACATCCGGGCTGTTTAGCAGGATTGCAGTGCTCTTGAGCACTGGTTGTGTTCCCGGGAGGGGATCCCCCACCTCTTCCTCATGGGAGGAGAGGATTTGAGCTGAATTTACTCATTCCAACATTTGGCCAAGCTCACTCCTTCAGTTGCAGCGTTATTTCTATAACAGGATGGTGATGTGTTGCTGGGGTAGCAGCAGAGGAACTCATAGAGTCTTTCCTTACTTGCCTTTTTCAGTGGAGGAGTGATCTCTTCATTGGAGGAGCTGTATAGATGGCTCTTGGACCATATTTCAGATCTGTGGCATCAGGCCACTCATTCACCATCTCCCACTGCGCAGTCAATTGGAGAAACTGTGTTATTCCATGAGGGCAGTGTTGAGGGAGATCCTTGTGCTCATCAGGAGGAGTGCTTTTGAGTAAAAGGGGATCAGCCCCTTTTCCCTTGAGGGAATTATCAGAGGAGGGAATCATCATTTCAGATCAGCCATAGCCTCATATTCATTTGGTTTTAGTTGGAGTGACAATTTGTTTGTCACTATTGTATTTTATCCAGCATTTCTAGCAATCTCCCTGAGATTGGCTAGAAATCCCATATTGAGCCCATTTTCCTCTCTTGGGCCATTTTCTTGTATCTTTCAGCTACATTATCATTTTATATGTATTCATCAGCTGCATATCTCATATATATTGTGCAGTCACTGCCCTCCGGCATTTTTTGCAGCAGCAGCATCTCATGTATTACATTGCTTATTCATTAGAGATTGGTTCTAAGAGCTTGAGGGCCTTGTTCCTCATGATATTTCTGTACATTCTTGCTGAGATATTAATATAATTTTTGCTGTAGCATTTACCCTCTCATGATACATTCATATTTGCAGAGTTTCTGGTTATGTTCATTATATTGTTGTAAGCTCTCTCAATGAGCATTGTTTTAGAGACCTAGATTGGGGAGATCTAAATAACCCATCTAGAGTTATTTCTTTGAGCTCATATTTTGCATAGGAGTTGTAGGATTAATGTTCTAAGGCATACCAACAATGGTTTGTCGTCTTTTTGCAGCAGCTTCCTTATACAGCGTCCTCAAGGACCCTATAGCAGAAACTCCCGAGGTGGAATATTGCATATCCATAGACAGAGTTTGTGAAGGGCCAGCTAGCCTCAGGATTTCTCCCTTCTTTGGAAGGATTCATATCCTGTAAATTCCCCAACATTCAATCTCTAAAATGGACTTGTGATAGCTCACTAAAGAAGGGATTGGAATATCTTAAGATATTCCCGAGGAAGGAGCAACATGTTCCTAAAAGGGACATTACGAGTGTGAGCTTCGAACTTGGCTCAACTTTGTGAAGTTCAAATTTGAGAGAATAAGAGGTCAAGATCATGTGGGGAGGATGAAGTTAATCTCATCAATTTTCAGATCCAGCAACAACCTCTCCAAGGAGGTTGAGGAGACAGAAAAAGGAGAAGAGGAAGGACCATGCACTTCCTATTCTCACATAGAAGCAGAACAGAAGCATGAAGATCACTTGGAATTCAAAGTTCTAAGTGGGTACCTTGCTTAATACAAAACAAACCCTAGAGTCTTCCAAGAGACTCTATATTTCCCTCACTATATTCAGTATAAGGAGGAAAGAAGACCCTACACTCATGGGATGATGAAAGGCAATAGATTTTTGTTGTCTACATTTGATGGGTTACTCACATGTGCAGCAGAGGCTTGGGTGAAGAAGCTAGAGGCTTTCTTCCTACTACATCCTGTGGTAGACAGAGAGGCAGTAGCAATTGCAGCACTGCACCTTGAGGGAGAAGCAAAGGCTTGGTGGTTCAGCTATGGGAGGCATGCAAGGGTTTCCACTCTTGCTGATTTTTCTCATACATTGATCAAATTATTTGGCCAAAAGAGGGAGGAGCCCTCACCACCAGCAGAAGAGGCACATGCCTACGCTGTCACAATCATGGAGGAGCAACCTCCATATTCAACAGTTGAGGCAACCAGCACAGTTGGGGAAGAGATTCTTGCAGCCACACAAGACTCTCCCAAAATTTGCAAAGGTATGCATGAGTTTCCATTTTATGATGATTCATCACCTTCTATGAGAGATTGCATACTATTGCATGCTGACTGTCTTGAGGAGGAGATTTCAATAGCGTTGTGCCACTTTGATTTGATCAAGGGAGGAAGAAACCCTTATCATCCTCATGCAACATTGATGATTTATGTACCACATCTGAGGTTAGGGTTTGATACATGGACCATGGAGGAGATTGCATTTCAATGTCCCATGAAATGCAAAAGGGAAAATCTGTTTTGGCATGATGGTAGCTCTTATGGGAGAGGTACCAAGTTGTAGAAAGATGAAGAGCACCCACTAGGAGCTGAGTGGATGTGGATGGGAGGCAAGAGGATGGTGAGCCTCTTGCAGATCTATGATATAGGGCAGCAAGAAGCCATGCTGCATTGGTTGCTCTTGAGGTGAGTTTGGCCAACATGTGACCTATTCCTTTTCATGGGGTTTGAGAGGGAAGAGGAGATGGAAAGATACTTACACCATGAAGCAGAAAGGAGCATGGGTGCATTATGATGGGATGGCATTCTCTTTACCATTCATCATGTTCCCATTTCATATTTGGTGTGGTGGAAGTATGGAGGAGCAGCAAACATCCTTGTTGCTCAGATTTTGTTTGGATGTTGCGGGAGCAAGAGGAGGCACTAACATAGTGCAAGGGGATTGCTCTTTGATTTTGGATGCCCAAGCAACACCTTCTTCATGGGAGGGGCTCTACATTTGCAGCAACATGATGGGAGGAGTCTTTGGCAAAAGTCATGTCAAAGAGGGGAGCTTTGAGATGACAGTGGCCCTACTCCAAAGGCCAGCAGCGCTGTCACTTGAAGGCTTGGATTACTTGTTGGAGTGTTCTCAAAGCCACTTCACAAGTGATGTACTTTGGAGACATGTGGATTATGAGCATAAAGGAGTATTGGAGGAGAGCACTCCTTACTACATTTTGACTTTCTTGGCTTGGTTGCACAAGCACAAGAAGAAGGATCTACATGTAGAATTTGTGGGTTCTTCTTTCATGCATATTCTTCATTGATGGAGGAGTCAACTTGGGAGGGCATCTTAATGGTTGCATATCAGCATATGGACATATGCATAGCCCAAAAGATGAAGAGAAGGTTGGCACAACCACTTCCCTACTATGTTGCAGTAAGGGAGAACTTCTACTTGATCCATTTCAGCTCAAAGACCAAAGTACATGATGGGGGAGGTAACTATTTGTTTCATTTTTTCACTCTCTTATCTATATGAGCAGCATATTATACCAAGGAGGATCTTCTGTTCTTATACACTATGTTTTGTCATGCTCATGGTCTGTTGCAGCAGTTATAATGGCTACTTTAGCAGTGGATTGTGGGGGAAAGCCACATGGGTTTTGGTGTGCACCTTTGGCACCGAAATATGTTTTCATGATCACATCTTGCAGGATGAGTGTGGCAGCAAAAAAGTGGCTGAAAAGACACTTGTTACTTTCTATTTTTATGTAGGCAAGGAGTGCACTGTGCAGGTTCCCTTGGTGGAACAATGATCCACTTTCCGGTTGTCATGAGACAACTTGCTTCTATTGGTTCTTGCTTCCATGCATTGTAGATTTTTCTTGGTACATGAGAAGCTTTGTTTGGAGAGTGGGAAATGAATTGATGATGCCCATTGGGAGTAGTGTTCTCCCCACTTTGCATGGTGTATGTTTCAGGGGAAAAAATGGGCAGCCCATGATTTCCAGGCTTCACCTCTTTCCTTCATGTGGGATGAGCTACTTAGAGAATCTAAATTTTTGGAGGAGGAATTTCATGGATTATAATATTGATGGGGTGGCTTGGGTCTCTCTTGAAGACCATTTCATATCAGCCATATATCAGCAGCAGCCCCGTGTGTGTCATGATGAGGGAAGAACTCATTGGGTGGATGTGCCCTTTGGGAGGAGAGACCTCCATTATTTTTGCAGCACATGCTCCAAGGGGAGTATGGGAGATGATATGGTCACCATGTTCATACATTGGTTTCTTTTGGAGGTGAGCCATACGATTGATTTGATGGCATATGATGATGAATTCCAACTCATCACATATGAGATGATTTGGGCTAGCATGATTTACAGCGTTGGAGGAGAGATCTTTGGAGGTCTAGTCTTCATCTTGCCACTTGAGGGAAATTATTTTGCAGCCTAGGATCAACATACATTCTCCATTCATCATAATTGGGGAAGAGGACAGCATGGGGTATGCTATGCCGCTTACCATGTTCAGCATTTCAGCCCACCTTTTCTACATGAGCACAAGGTGGAGGAGTATTTTCAGGAGTTGCCTAGTTGGAGGGTGACTCATTTTGTTTGGTTGATTACTTGGGGATGGAGGATCTACATGATAATATTTCAGACTCCATGCCTTAAGTGGAGGATATTTTTCAATTCATCCTTTCTCTTGCTTGAGGACAAGCAAGTTTTGGGAGGGGAGGACTGTAATGTTCCAAATTTTTCAATAAAGTATTTGGAACATTAATTTTTCTTTTATGATAATAAAAGGAATAAAATGTTTAAGGGAGCCCATGTAGCAGCATAATAAAACTCTCCTAAGGTGCATGAGTCACTTAAGTGGCTAAATTTTTCATTCCCTAGTGTGAAAAGGGCCAAAGGAAAGTTAACTAGACCATGGTTGACCAAGTCAACAATGTGGCTTAAAGGAGAAGCTTGCTCATGAAGACTGCACAGTTGGAAAGGAGGGAAATTTGAAATGAGAGAAACCCTAATCTGAGTGGGGTCCATGGAAATGAAAGCATTTCTTGCATAAAAAGGTGAAGGAGAGCCATTTTTCATTTCATGCTGAACAATTTCGAATTGCAACTCTCTTCAGTTGTTCAACTGAGATAGCTTGTGCTGCTTAGCACAAGGGAGATTTCTGTTTAGAAGTCTTCCCTCCTTCATTGGGAAGCCTTGGAGGAGCTGATCTTCATCTTCCTCACATCCAGGCTTGAGTCCAAAGCCATCTCTTTCAGCTACAGCGTTTCTATTGGGCAGATTCATTGGAGTTGCTGGAGGTAGCAGTGAGGGATATTCATCCCACCATTTCCTGAGCTAGTTTTGAAGAGGAGGAGTTTTCCGTTCTCTAAGAAATCAGCAAGGGACATTTCCGGAGCTTTATTGCAGATTTTGGCATAGGGCCAAGTGTTTCATCTTAGCCCCAGTGTAGTCACTCCCTCTTACAACGTTATTTTTAGAGGGCATTTGCAGGAGGATTCACCATGGGGATTGGAGAGTGTAATCTTCAGTGAAAGGGGTAGCCTTTCACTTAGAATATCATTGGAGGAGGTTGCTATATTGTTTGAAACATATTTCCCCTTCTCCATTCATGTATTATTATTGAGCTGCAGTAGCTGCCCAGCTACTCCAACATTTTTTGTAATTTATCATCCTGTACATGTATTGCAGCCAATTCTTCTAAGGATTGTTAGTTAGTTATTTTCAGGGGTTTAGAGCTTGCTCCCCTTCATTTCTTGAGATTATAATGATATATCATCATATTTCATATTATGTATTGCATTCTCCTCATGTAACTGCGCAGTCATAGCTAGTGCAGCAACTTGTAGCAGTATAGTCTCGAGTTTTCATGCACATTCTAGATTGAGGCTATCTTGAGAGGTTTCTTCCTCAAGATTTGTATATTATTTGTTTTTGCTACTTATATATCAGACATGTACTCTTATTATGTCATCGATCTATTATTTCCTTTGTTGTTCATTATTGTTTTCGGATATTCTTGTAGCTGATCTCTTTGAGCAAGATCTACCTTGAAAAGGAAGAAATATTTTCATAGCTACCGTGATGAGTAAGGGCCAGGAAGCCTCTGGTTCTCATCCTCTCTTTAGAGGTGAAATAACTGGTAAAAGCCCTCTCATTCCATCTCTAACATAGCCTTGTTAATATTTCCGACAAAGGAACATTTCAATGGTGAAAAATTTTGTTGATTTCCATTTCGGGACATTACAAAAGTCTCCCAAAGAGATATACCTTGTTTCTCTAGCTGGTATAGGACAATCATCTTGATCAGGGAGGGATGAAAGAGGCTAGGCATTTGGTGGTCATAGCTTTTCCTCTTGACAGTAGAGGCCATTTTATCAATACTCCGGAAAAGGTAATAAGGTAGGTTCATCATTTTGACTTTGGTGAAATGCATCATCAATCTGATATGATATGAATAGAGCCAAGAATACCTTCCCTCACATGTGAAGAAACTGATAATCAGCCTCATTAATGCTGCATACCTTTCCAGCAGATAAGAAAAATGAAAAATAACCTTGCAATCTTTCTGACAGGTGGGTTTCAAATAAGGCCCATAATAACTCAAATCCAATTTCTTTTGTTTGAACCAAAGCTCACCAACATCTGGTATACCGGTTTCTTTGGAAATGATTTCAGATGAAAGCTCAAATTGGACCCCTACTAGATTAAATTGGTGGTTTTGTAGGCTAGAAGCAAACAACCTGGTTAAGTCTGGATGGTTTTCAACTTGCTTGACCTTCTCACAAAAATGGTAGCATCCTAATTCCTGGAAGTATGAGAGGATCATAGGAGAGGAAGTAATTTGAGTGGTTTCTAGGGGCTCAAACCTTTTATCTCTTCCTCCATGATGTTTTGGCTTGGTGGGAGTATGACTCTCATCACCACTAGTGTGACTATCACTTTCTGGCATGATGGCTGGTCCAAACAGCAGAAGGAACCCTAAGTTTTATTTAGGGTATTTGGAGCAAAATAAGTGATGTAGGTCAAACTTTTGCAAAGAGGGAAGCTAGGGTGAGGACATCTTTCAAAACTTGTACTTGGTGGAAGAGGGCAGGCTAACTCAGTCTTCTCTTTGTATGAAAAACCAATATTTCTTATAACCCTAGTTCAAAGACAATGACAATTTGTTTGTGCATAATCTAGGGTTTTGGTTAATCTCTAATCACGGATGACCTCTTTGATAATCCATATTTGGGAGACGGAAAGAAAGGTTGAATAACCTTATTTCCACTTACAGAGGGTTTGTAGAGGAAAAAACCGATCATGAAACCTTTGGCACAATTTTCTGAAGTGTTGCCAGGGCGCAGCGCCAACGCGTAGCACCGAGTCGGTCAGGCCATCTGGGTGTAGCGCCAAGCGTTAACAATAGGCTCTGGTGGTCACTCCTGTGCCTATGCGCAGCGCCAACCCAAGCGCGTAGTGCCACCCCTTGAGCACGTAGCACAGTGTAATTTTACACTACATGCCTCACCTCTGCGCGTAGCGCTGGAATCCAAGGGCGTAGCATCGTGCTTAGCGCGAAGCGCTTGTCAAATTTTTACAGCTTTCCTGAAAACTCAAGATATTTCCTCTCAACGGCTTCTTCTCCTTGGTAAAGCGTAAATGATGCATGGGGAAGGTTCATTTGGCCTTTATACTTGTTTTTAAAAAATTTAAGAAGCCCAAACCCACTTTTGTAAGGTTGAGGTTTCTTATCTTCTAATGTGTAATTCTGCTGTGAACACCCTTTTTAAATATTTCTTGGAAAACATGTTTATTCTTGCTTTTGCTAATCTTTTGGGGAGAAATATTTTTTGGCATGGAGGCCCTTTGTTGGGAGCCTATCGTTGAGATGCATAAATCGAGGTCACATTTTCCCTTTCTTTGAAAATAACTCATAATCTGGCCTTTTACCTTAAAAACTCTGTTTCTCTATCATTTGGAAAAAAATGGTCTTCTTTAACCTAATACTCTTTGTCTTTATTCTCCTAGTGCAGGTGAAGCAGTGCTATTTTGGAAAAAACCTTTAGGACGAGGCTTATGCTCTTGTCATCAATGTTTTGTTAAATTCTCCAAAGCAAGCTCTGATACTCTTTTACCTATATGCTTGTTGTTTTTTTCTTGTTTGGGTCTACTTCTTGGTGATGATTATGCCCTATTACTTTGCCTCCTCTGGTTACTGAAGGTCATCTTGGCTAAAAAAAGACAATATGTGAACAAGGGCAGCTGTCCCTTGCAATGTTTGTACTCTGAGCCAAGGGGGCCCCTTTGAGTGAAATCCTCTTTATGTAGGAAGGCATAACTTGTTGGGCACCAAATCCATCCTATAACTTAGTGAAACCTTTGGTGACCTAGTGGGGACCTTTGGATTTTGATTTTTGATAGGCATTTAGACTTTAGGGATTACCAAGTGTAAGATAGGACCTGTGATAAGCTTAGTGTGTTTGAAGACCTAGGATCCAGCATTTTGATTATCTAGAGGGTTTGTAGAAACAATTAGTGTCTGGTAATATTATGGAAGAGTCATCAAGACTATTGGATTAGTAGGTTTGATCAGTAGTAGGGAATCTTGTAGATAAGAAAAACAGAGCATTTTGGGCGAAAAGACAAGACATGGTGAAAAATGAGTGAGATTTGGGGTAAAATAATATGGCTTGAACCCACGATGGGTCTTCCGGGAGTGGTGGGCTAGTGATGGCTAGATAGGATGATGGAAAAATAGGAAAAATTATCCTAAGGGTAATGAAGGCTGTGAGATTTCTAGAACTCACAATGCTCATGAACTTTGTTTCTAGAAATCTGGAAACAATGCTTAGTCATCTTGAGGTATGAAAATTAGGGATGACTAATAGTGGCTCCACTTGGGGAGGGCAGCTCCATTTCAGGTGTTCAGAACTTTCAGATCTCATGGTTTCTGAAGACTAGTGCCTCATCCATTGGGCATATTTTTACCTCTTTCCCTTGTTGATGCTTGCTTGAAGTTGTGATCTTAGTAATATGAAAAAACATGATAAACATCAACATCATCTCTACCTACCCAACCTACTTGCCTAACATTTTTTCTTCCTTGGGTGCATTTGAACTGGCAAACCCTTGACATTTTTATTTTTTTGAAAACAAAAACAAACTATCTAATTGTACCCTTATCTCTTCCAAGAGTTTAGATTAGGTTATTGAGCTCTTTTATTCTCTACCTAGTCTACTTATTTGTCAAGATTAAGCTGTTTGACAAACTTTACTCTTTATCCTACTAACATGAAATTGAAACATGAGTAAACCAGGATTAAGCTATCTGACTTACTATGAGTTGTGGCATAAGAACAAGATGCACACAAACATTATTTTGCGTGAATGTAAAATAGAAAGATAAGGGCTTTGATTTATCATTTGTTATGCATCCTCATCTTCCTCTTTGGTTCTGTTTTGAGCATGTGGAACCAGTATCTTTTCATGCCTAATCTATTCTCTTTTGACAAGTCAAGTTTACATGATTTGACAAGCATATTTTTCACTAACTTATTAGCAATAAATTGAAAACATGTTCAGCCATGATTAGGCTAGATGACTGAACAACACTTTTTTTTCAAATACTAGTAGTGGCATTTAGACTTGCACACTTTCAGCAACATTCATTTTTTTGGGTATGGGGCTGTACCTCTTTTCAAATCTACCCTCTTTTTCTACCTTTCTTTGTTTTTGTGTTTTTTTCATTTTTTCCAAACAATGTAGAACTAAAAACATGCTCACAAGGCTGAGTTTATTTTTCATATCTATCTATCTATCCTAATCTAACCTACACATAATATACATTAATTTGGTGAAATCTCTTTTCCAACACAGCAAATCAAGCAGATGATTCCATGAGGGACTTTGTTTCAGCTCTTTGAGAGTGCTGAAGAAAGAAAAATGCCACTTCCACCTTACTTGTTTTCAAACAGTAGTGCCTAAAATGTTCTTGAAATTCTGCATCAAAATTCTCTTGACATGTTTTACTCCTTCTTCAAGTGCCTCTAACAAATGAGCAAAGGGATATTGAAACAATACCTGGCTTAGAGGATTTGGGAGATAAGCTTGATTAAGGACTGCTTCTTCCTTCACTTGGCTGAGCTTAGGACTCCTTTGGGAAAGAAACTCATCCTCTTCCTCATGATCATCTGAACTGGTAGACTCATCATAGATTGAAATTTTGTCTTCAAGAAGTCCTGGTATGCTCTGATTTAGTGGATTGAATTCTATGTGAAGACCATCATGTTGATGAGTAGGAGCATTCTTAGGTGATAAATATTCTTGAGAAAGAGGTGCAGTGACTCTTATGTGATTGTAAATTTCCAAGCCTTCATCTACAATTTGAATTTCAATGGGACTTGGTGGCTGCAAATCTGAAGCTGAAGAAGATTTCGTGTCCCAAATGATTTCATCAACCATTTCAAGAAAAGGTTTTTTACTTACAACTTTCTCAAGAAGTTTTTTTTCTTTTCCAATTTCAACATCAAAATTGAAAGACTGTTGATTTCCAATCATATGAAAATTATTTCTGAAGGACTGAAGTGAAGTAGAGCAAAGAGTCAGAGACTCCTCACTTACTTCTAAACTTTCAAGGATTTCCTCATCAGTGTCATAGATGACTTGTATTGGCTGATTACTTTTTTCAAGCTGATGATACTGATCTTCTTCCCACAAACCAACTACTGATTACTCTGCAAAGTTAGTTTCTGTTTGGAGGACATAATCATTAGACTGATCAAACTTTAGAAAATTATCAACATAAGTAACATCACCAATCAGACATATTGGATTATCATTTCGTTCTTCTTTGAGTTGATCTACAAGTTCACTTTCTAATTTATGGTAGAAGGGAATGGTAGGAGAAAGAACATAAATTTTTTGTTCACATGAAGGCTTAGAGGCTGGTTGCATGTTTATAATCTGATTGACTTCATCTTCAGTCAAAAGAGGAGGCATTTTTCTCTTTTTTTGAATAGAAGCACAACAGTTCTCTTTCTCTTGTGAATGCTGATTTTGAGGCTGAATGTTTTCTTGAGCCTCACCTAGAAGAGATGGTGAATCATCACATATGCCTTCAGAGAGATCCTATGTGTTTTCTTCTATTTCTTGATTGGGTTCTTCCTCAACTAAATCCTCTAGGTTGTCATGATATCTATCTTGAGAATGAAATTCATGAATGGATGTTAAGAGGTCTTCAGGATGCAAATTTTCCAAATCTTCATCACTATCTAAAAGGTACTGTATGAAATCCTGAGATTGATCACAACAATTTTCAGCCAATGATAAAGATGGGGAATTTTGTTTATAATGCTCATAAAATTCCTTGTGTATATCCTTTAAGGAAAACTAGCTACCAAGTCTTAGATTCTCATACCATTCCCTTGCCTTCCCTTCTAATGTTAGCATGAAAATATTCATAAGGAAGTCCTCATGCCATTCAATTTTTAACCCCCATACATCGATATGAAACTTGATGAGGTGTAACAAAGGGTCATCAGAATTTTCATCTTGAAACCTAGGGAGGTTTTTGTCCCACTCTATCTGAGGAAATTTGTGTGGGAACCCAGGGATGTGATATCTATTCATTGGAGCATATCTCCTTTGTATCCTTGGATCCATGTTTGTAAATGAGAAAGGGTCACTGAATCTTTTCAACCAGTCTTAGAGTTCTCTACTAGTGGAGTCTTTAGGTCTATTGAGATTTGTGGAGTCGCCAGGTGGAGGGTTTCAACTTTTCTGTCCACCATCAGCATGATTGGGATTGCTTAATGCATTCCCAGGGGAGTATATGAGAGCTATTGAGGTCAATACGGCTACTGAAGACCAGTGGAATCGCCAAGTGGATGATTTTTAATGTTTTAAGGATGTTCTTGTTGTCCACCATCAACAACTAAATACCAATCTAAGGATGTTTGTGATTTTTCTGAGATCTAAGGAATAATTAGTTTGTCACTAACTCAGAATGTCCCACCATGATCTCCAATATGTTGGTGTGAGCGGTGGGATAAATCCACAAGATAGTACTCTTAAGGGTTTTTTTGAAAGGTTTAAGGAAGTCTAAGTTTTTTTATCACTCAGAGTTCCACCGTGATCGCCATTATCTTAGCTCCCTGTAATTTTATAGATTGATTGAGATAAAAATTGATAAGGGTAAAATCAAACCAAGCTTTGGAATCCTAGGACCTAGCCTTCCTAGATTCGAAGAGGGATCTCTCTAGTAGGTGCAAAGATGTAAACTTGTTTGCTGATTAGGGTTGATTTTAGGCTAGATGTTAAGTGCAGGATATTTTGATTGTTTTTGGTTGGGTATGAAGCTCAGATATATTTTAGATAGGAAACATGGAAGATTGTCAAGTCATTGGGAAATGGAGTCTAACAAGGTCCAGATAAGTTCATAAATGGAGTGAAGAGAATTTTCAAGGCAATTTTACTTGGTTGGTGGATCTTTCAAGGTTTGTGAAGAATTATGAGATGGACATTAAATTTAAGAACAAAGCTAATAAAGGCAGGAAACTGAATCCTTATGTTCTTTGTGAACTGAGAGAGTTAGAAGATTTGTAACTGTGGCAAGAGAATCAAAAGCATAAGAAAATCCTAATCCATTTGATTTCAAACTAAAAATAGATAATCAACTAAGACAACAATCAGATAAAACATAGAAAGGAAAAAAGCTTGTCTAATCTTTCAAATATTTTATCATCAAGAGAAGAAAAAAATTTAGGATACACAAATAACTATACCCAAAGAAAGAGAGAAAACCCTAACATCCACATTTATATCTATGAAGGTTCCTTGAAACAAATTCAGCTAAGTGAAGGCAAAGAGCATGTTAATACAGACTTCTTTGACAAACCCTAGGCAGAGCTGCTTCAAAATATGATTCCAAGAACAAAGTATTTCAATGGCAACAATATGCAGGGCTAACCATAAATCATAATTGATACTAACTGATCTAAATCATTCAATAAATGGACAAACTAATAACTTCTTAGAGATCAAGAAATGAATTCCCTAACATATCTCAATAGAAGAAAACATTAAGGCAGTGAAGGAAACAAACAGATCTAAGGTGCCATTAACAAGCATATCTTAGTATAATTTTTTTGTCCTACTGCAGCATAGCAAGACGGAAAACATAATGGAAAAATAGAAAACATAAACAAGAGATAACTTCACCATCAACCAGGCCTATGGATCCTGCAAACAATCCTTTTCCATCCACAAGAAAATCAGATCAAGCATGAGCTCCAAGACATCAATTTATCATCAAAGGCTTCAAAGGGATATGTATTACTATAGCATAAGTCATCAAAATCCAACCAAACATAAAAGAGCCTCATTCTCTATTATGGAGAAAATGAGGAGGTGGAAACCCTAAAAGGCTTCCAGAAACCCTAATTCAGCCATAAATGTCATAAATGTGCTTAATGACCATGTAAGGCCGAAGACACATAAGAGATAAGGAAATAAATCAAACACACCAAAACATAACTCCCTAATCAAATCAGGAGTTTTTTATCCAAGAAAATATTTAAAAACTAATTTTCCATTAATTTGTATCTTTTGTTGACTTTTTGGCAAAAAGTTGTCTCTGTGCATAGCTTTATATCAACAAAATTTGGGGTCTGTTGCAGTTGAGTTTTGGACCCCTTCCTGGCATAGGATTCGGGCCCGTGATGGCTCGTTGGAAAGCTTGGATAGTCTAATTTACAGAAATACTTGAGTTGTGCTAAATGGATTCAATTTACCTGCTTAAAAATTAAATATCCCAAGACTGCTCTACGCACAGCGCGAGGCCTGAAAAGGAGGCAGAAAGGTCATTTTTGAGGTTTGTTTTGACCTTTTGAGAGGGAAAAAGTGCTCCAAATTATCTGAAATTTTTTGCGGGGACTGATGGCATGAAAAACCCAAAAATATAAACTTTAGCAGCTGAGGATGCCCCAAATGAAAGGATAGCGCCTAGGGTGTTGCGCTTATAGGGGCCCAAATTTGGAAAAAACAAAAAGTGTCCATTTTTTCTTCAAAATTTGTGGGTAGACCCCTCAAGGGGTTTTAGACACCTGCTAAGAAGCATCAGCCAATATTCTAAGGCTGTCATGAAATTTGGGCCTCTTTGGCTTTTCTAGCTCTAGGAGGGCTTGCCTCAATTTAGCATTGGCAATCATGCTTTTCCTTGCATAATGTTTGACCATTTTCTTATGCAAGGAAAGGCCCCTCTTGACCTCTTTGAAATTTTTGTGCTCCTGTTTGTAATAGTAGGTGACACTTTGTGCTCTTTCAAAATCCTTTTCCCATTCTCGAAGCTGGGCATCTTTTTCTAGGAGGATTAATTTTGTGTTTATCCCTTGGTCTTCATTGTCACTGTCTAGATCAACAAAGAGAGGGCCTTGAGAAACCTTTTTAATCCTTTTACTCCTCCTCACTGGTGCCTTTGGCTCAACACTCTTCATTTTTTCTTTGCCTTTGTATGATTTTTTGATATTTTGTGAGGAGGTGGCCCTTTGCCTTTTAGAGGCAGCAAACACACTACTTTTCCCTATATGATAAGTGCATGAGAGAGGGGAAATCATGGGAGTCTCAAAGGCAATGTTGATATCAGTTTTTCCTTCATTATGCTCTGATTTTTCTATTTCTTCTATGGACTGATCTTTGTCATGACAGTCATGATAGCTATCATGACTGTCATGACTCTTTCTTGGACTATTTTTGGCACTTATATAGCTTCCTTCCTCATCTGGTTGTTCTTCTTATTCACTGTTTTCCTCTTCTTCCTCATTGTCATCTTCCTCTTCATCATCATTGTCATTGTCCTCATCATCATCATGTTCACTGTTTTTATCTTTGTGACTATCATCACTGGTTTTATCTTTGTTTTCTTCTTCACTGTCTTGTTGCCCTTGGCCATTACTTCTTTCTTCTTGGCCACTTTCCTCTTCTTCATTCTCTTCTTCAATGTCCTCTTGATCATCTTGCTGCCCTTGGCCATTGTTGCTTTCTTCTTGGCCACTTTCCTCTTCTTCCTCATTTTCTTCTTTGTCATCTTCCTCTCCATCAACTTCTTCTTCACTGTCCTCTCCTTCATCATCATTATCTGTCTCATCTTCTTCCTCACCGTTACCTCCTATTTTCCGTTCACTAGGGCTACTGTCAGCCTCTTCACTTGGTAAATTAGGGGAGGAAGTAATAGGTGAAATTATTTGTGGATAAGGCACGTGGGGAGATGATGGCTGTGTGGAGGTGGATGGTTGTGAAGTGGAAGGCAAGCTCTGCTGGATGAAGGCTCAGGGGTCTAAAAACACATCATGTGAGATGAAGGTCTCCCAAGATATACCTTTTTTTTCTAGCTGGTATAGGACAATCATCTTGATCAGGGAGTGATGAAAGAGGCTAGGCATTTGGTGGTCATAGCTTTTCCTCTTGATAGTAGAAGCCATTTTATCAATACTCCGAAAAAGGTAATAAGGTAGGTTCATAATTTTGACATTGGTGAAATGCATCAGCAATCTAATATGATATGAATAGAGCCGGGAATACCTTCCCTCGCATGTGAAAAAACTGATAATCTTCCTCATTAATGTTGAATACCTTTCCAGTAGATAATAAAAAGGGAAAATAGCCTTGCAATCTTGCTAATAGGTGGGTTTCAAATAAGGCCCATAATAACTCAAATCCAATTTCTTTCGTTTGAAGTAAAGCTCACCAACATCTGGTATACCGGTTGCTTTGGAAATTATTTCAGATGAAAGCTCAAATTGGACCCCTGCTAGATTAACTTGGTGGTTTTGTAGGCTACAAGCAAACAACCTGGTTAAATCTGGATGGTTTTCAACTTGCTTGACCTTCTCACAAAAATTGTAGCATCCTACATCCTAGAAGTATGAGAGGATCATAGGAGAGGAAGTAATTTGAGTGGTGTCTAGGGGCTCAAACCTTTTAGCTCTTCCTCCATGATGTTTTGGCTTGGTGGGAGTATGACTCTCATCACCACTAGTGTGACTATCACTTTCTGACATGATGGCTAGTCCAAATAGCAGAAGGAACCTTGTGTTTTCTTTAGGGTATTTGGAGCAAAATAAGTGATGTAGGTCAAAAAATTTCAAAGAGGGAAGCTAGGGTGAGGACAACCTTCAAAACTTGGACTTGGTGGAAGAGGACAGGTTTATGCAACTCAATCTTCTCTTTGTATGAAAAACCAATCTTTCTTATAACCCTAGTTCAAAGACAATGACAATTTACTTGTGCATAATCTAGGGTTTTGGTTAATCTCTAATCATGGATGACCTCTTTGATAATCCATATTTGGGAGAAGGAAAGAAAGGTTAACTAACCTTGTTTCCACTTGCAGAGGGTTTGTGGAGGCAAAAACTGATCTTGAAACCTTTGGCACAATTTTTTGAAGTGCTACTAGGGCGCAGCGCCGGGCCAGTCGGGCCGTCTGGGCGTACCGCCGAGCGTTAACAACAGGCTCTGGTGGTTGCTCCTGTTCCTGCACGCAGCGCCAACTAAAGCGCGTAGCACCACCCCGCGAGCGCGTAGCACCACCCCGCTAGCACGTAGCGCAGTGTAATTTTACAGTACGTGCCTCACCTCTGCGCATAGCACTGGAGTCCAAGGGCGTAGCACCGTGCTCAGCGCGTAGCGCCTGTCAAATTTTTACAGCTTGCCCGAAAACTCAAGATCTTTCCTCTCAACGGCTTCTTCTCCTTGGTAAAGTGAAAATGATGCATGGGGAAGGTTCATTTGGCCTTTGTACATGTTTTGAAAAAATTTAAGAAGCCCAAACCCACTTTTGTAAGGTTGAGGTTTCTTATCTTTTAATGTGTAATTCTGTTGTGAACACCCTTTTTAAATATTTCTACGAAAACATGTTTATTCTTGCTTTTGCTAAACTTTTGGGGAGAAATATTTTTTGGCATGGAGACCCTTTGTTGGGAGCCTATCGTTGAGATGCATAAATCGAGGTCACATTTTCCCTTTCTTTGACAATAACTCATAATCTGACCTTTTACCTTAAAAACTCTGTTTTTCTATCATTTGGAAAAAAATGATCTTCTTTAACCTGATACTCTGTCTTTCTTCTCCTAGTGCAGGTGAAGCAGTGCTATTTTGGAAAAAACCCTTAGGATGAGGCTTCTGCTCTTGTCATCAATGTTTTGTTAATCCTCCAAAGCAAGCTTTGATACTCTTTTACCTATATGCTTGTTGTTTTTGTCTTGTTTGGGTCTGCTTCTTGGTGATGATTATGCCCTATTACTTTACCTCCTCTGGTAAAACACTGTTACCGATGAAATAGGTTACCTGACCTCAAAACGGGAACTCTAGCCCAAAAAGACTCAAAAAACATGAAAAAACACCCCAAAAACAAAAAAAGTGTATTGCAGAACGCACTTGGTTTTTTTTTAAGGTCAAATTTCAACATTTTATAAAATTATGCTAAAAACAAAATTATTTCTTGAAAAAAGGATTGAAAAAACACCCTCAAAACAAAACCAGTTAATGCTAGAGTAAAAAATAAAAAAAAATTGTCATATTTTTGACATTTTTAAAAATAGAAATAACATTTTTTAATTTTTAAAATTCAAACATTAAAAAAAACCTAAAATTTAAGAAAAAAAATAAATTTAAAAAATAAAAACATTTTAAAGCTTAAAATTTAAAAATATATAGGAATAAAAAAATAAAAATAAAAACTAAATAAAAATTTCAATTCAAACATTAAAAAAAAAAAAAAAAAAACCTAAAATTTAAGAAAAATAAAAATAAAAAAAATAAAAAAATAAATTTAAAGATTAAAATTTCAAAATATATAGAAATAAAAAAATAAAAATAAAAACAAAATAAAAATATTAAATTAAAAAGAAAAACAAGTTAAAAAAAGAAAGAAATATAAAAATTAAAATATAGAAATTAAATTTAAAAAAGAAAAGGAAAATGTTTATTAAATTATTAAAATTAAAAAAAAAAATAATAATAAATTTAAAACTTAAAAAAAAAACATTATTGAAATTAAAAGTAAAAAAATGAAAAATTAATTAAAAATGAAAAATGAAAAATGAAATACAATAAAAATATTAAATTTAAAAAAATATATATTAAAAAAACAAATAGATTTTAAAAAATAAATTAAATTTAAATTATAAAAAAAATTATAATATATATATATGAACTTAAATAAAAAATATATATTAGATTTTATTAAATTTTTAAAAAAATATTAAATTTTAATAAATAAATGAATAAACAAATAAATTTTGAAATATAAAAAAAAAAAAATAAAAAAAAAATAAAAAAAAAAGTTAAAATAAAAAGTTAAAAAACTTTAAAAATCAATTAAAATTGAAAATTTGAAAAAAATATATTAAAAAAAAATATATTAAATAAAAAACAAATTAATTTGAAAATACTAAGTTTAATTAAAATATATATATATATATATATATAATTTTAAATACACAATTTTAATTGAAATTAAAAAATATATAAAAATTTTATGTAATTAAAAAAATAATAGTAAAAAGATAAAAGATTTAAAAAATATATCAAATTCAAATAAATTAAAAAAAAAAATACAAAATTTACTAAATTTTAAAAAATTAAATGAAAAAACTAAACACAAAATTTAATAATAATAAAAAAAAAAAATATTAACATAATTTAGAAAAAGAAAATAAAAAACAAAAAAATGAATAAAAGTAAAAGTAAAAAAATAAAAAACAAAAAAAATGAATAAAAGTAAAAGTAAAAAAATTAAAATTAAAATTAAAAAAAAACAAAAAAAATTAAAACAAATTAAATTTCAAATATAAAAATTAAATTAAAAAATAAATAAATAAATTTTTTGAATTAAAAAAAAAAAATTTTAAAAAAATCAAATTAAAAGAAATATATATTAAAAAAAAAAAAAACAAAAAAAAAAAAAAAATTTGATCATGTTGGCGCCGCCAATCGGCTTCCCGCCCAGGTGGCAGCGGAGGCCGACCACTGGGCGGGACGCCGATTCTGAGAATCGGCCTCCCACGACACGAGGCCGATTCCGGAAATCGCGCTCCTGCGACGAGAGGCTGATTCCGGGAATCACTCTCCCGTGACGCGGGAGGGCGATTCCTGGTATCGACCTCCCGCCGCAGGAGGGTGATTCCTGGAATCGGCCTCTCGCGGCGGGAGGGCGATTCTCGGAATCGACCTCCCGTCACGAGAGGGCCATTCCCGGAATCGGCCTCAGGGCGATTCCCGAAGTTGGCCTCCCGCCGTGGGAGGGCGATTCCCGGAATCAGCGTCCTGCGACAAGAGGGCGATTCCTGGAATAGACCTCAGGGTGATTCCCAAAATCGGCCTCCTGCGGTGGGAGGGCGATTCCTGGAATCGGCCTCAAGGCGATTCCCGGAATTGGCCTCCCGCCGCGGGAGGGCGATTCCCAGAATCGGCCTCCCGCCGCGGGAGGGCGATTCCCAGAATCGGCCTCCCGCAGCAGGAGGGCGATTCCCGGAATCGGCCTCCCATCGTGGGAGGGCGATTCAGGGTAAGCCTCGGGGCGATTCCGAGGACGGACTCCGGCCTAACGAGGGCAATTCCCAGAACCGGCCTCCCGCGGCGAGAGGGCGATTCTCGGTGATTCCCGGAATCGGACTCCCACCGCGGGAGGGCGATTCCCAGAATCGGCCTCCTGCGGCGAGAGGGCGATTCCCAGAATCGGCCTCTCGCAGCGAGAGGGCGATTCCCGAAATTGGCCTCCCGCAGCGGGAGGCCGATTCCCGGAGTCGGCCTCCCGCCCAGGTAGCAGCGGAGGCCGACGTCCATCACCACTTGGGCGGGAGGCCGATTGGCGGCGCCACCACGATCAAACAATTATTTTATTTATTTATTTATTTTTAATATTTTTTTATTTAATTTGATTTTTTTTTTTTTTAAATTCAAAAAATTTAAATTTTTTTTTTTTTTTTAATTCAAATTTTTTATTTTAAATTTAATTTGTTTTGCTTTATTTATTTATTTTTTAAATTTAATATTTTAGATTAATTATTTTTTTAAATTTAAAATTTATTTATTAAATTTATTAAATTTTAATTTAATTTTAAAAAAAAAATTAATCTTTTAGTTTATTTAGTTTTTCATTTTTTAAATTTATAAATTGTTTCATTTAAAAAAAAAATGTAAATTTATGGATATTTGTTTTTTAATTATTTGCTCGTGGTTTTTTTCATTTTTTTTGTTTTTTAATGACAGTTTTTTTTTATTTTAATTGTTTCATTTTAATTTTCTTTTTCAATTTTAAATTTTGTTTTTTTTTTTTGAATTTGTTTTTTTTGTTAATTTTAAAATTTGTATTTTTGTTTTCTTATTCTTATTCTTATTTTAATTTAAATTTTTAAATTTAATTTTTCCTTTTTTGTATTTTATTTTTTTATCTAAATTTTAATTTTGTAATTTAAATTATTTCTAAAATTTCTATTTTAATTTTTTTTTTTTTAATTATATGGTTTTTTTTAATAACTTGGAAAAAAATGTTTTTGATGTTTTTTTTTAATTTTTTTGGTTAATTTTTGCTTTTTTTCTTTAAATTATGTGTTTTTTTTTCAAATTTTGTCATTTCTTTTGATATAATTTTCAAATATTTTTGTTTTTATTTATTTATTTTTGTTTAAATTTTTTATTTTTGCGAGTTAATTTTGTTTTTTTTTACATTTTTATTGGTTTTTTTATTGTTTTAAATATATATTTTTTATCTAAGTTTTGTGTTTTATTACCAACATGAAAATCACCAATCTAAAAAAAAAGGTTGATGCTGCATCAATACGTTTCAAAATTAGCATGAAAATCACCGCTCTAAAAAAAAAAAGTTGATGTTACATCAATACGTTTCAAAATTAGCAAGAAAATCGCTAACATTTTAAAACAAATATTCATACTTCATAAATAAAAATATTAGAGTGTCAAAAATGTGCTAAAAAAAAAAAGGTGATTCTGCATCACCACTTTTCAAAATCGGGTGCTTTTTATGCTACCAAAAAAAAGTCGGTAACAATGCAGTTACCTATTTCATCGGTAACAGTGTTGTAACTGAAGGTCATCTTGGCTTAAAAAAAACAATATGTGAACAAGAGAAGTTGTCCCTTGCAATGTTTGTACTCTGAGCCAAGGGGGCCCCTTTGAGTGCAATCCTCTTTATGCAGGAAGGCATAACTTGATGGGCACCAAATCCATGTTATAACTTAGTGAAACCTTTGGTGGCCTAGTGGGGACCTTTGGATTTGGGTTTTGGATAGGAATTTAGACTTTAGAGATTACCAAGTGTAATATAGGACCTGTGATAAGCTTAGTGTATTTGAAGACCTAGGATCCAGCATTTTGATTATCTACAGGGTTTGTAGAGACAATCGGTGTCTGTGAATATTATGGAAGAGTCATCAAGACTATTGGATTAGTAGGTTTGATCAGTAGTAGGGAATCTTGTAGATAAGAAAAACAGAGGATTTTGCGCCAAAAGGCAAGACATGGTGAAAAATGAGTGAGTTGGGGTAAAATAATATGGCTTGAACCCAGGATGGGTCTTCCAGGAGTAGTGGGCTAGTGATGGCTAGATAGGATGATGGAAAAATAGGAAAATTTATCCTAAGGGTAATGAAGGCTGTGAGATTTCTAGAACTCACAATGCTCATGAACTTTGTTTCTAGAAATCTGGAAACAATGCTTAGTCATCTTGAGGTATGAAAATTAGGGATGACTAACACCGATTTCTTCCTTTGTTAGACTCATTAAAACCTGATGACATCGGACTCCGTCGTTACGACGTTACTCGAGTTTCTCCTTCCTAGGGCTCGTTAAATGTACTAGGTTGGATTTGTCCAAAGGAAAAACTTATATGACAAGCATATGCTATCCCCTTCAAGCTTGTTTCCAAAAATAATTAGGGTACTCGCCAGAAATGGTGGGGGAAAATGGAACCAGTATCACCGTCGTGTTGACTATATGTCGCTCTTGAACATGGCACTTGTCTGTATTCGTGTTGGGTTGGGGACATCTCATCTCGTTTTATGCTTGCCTACATGGGTTTGGGTAATCCTTTCTGACCGCTCATCTGCTCTTTTCCATGTCATCATGACCTCAGATCCTTTGATGTCATAAACTGTCAAATCAACTGTTGTGACGCCGATATGTTCAAGATAATTTGGCCTCTGTAGTTCTCAACCTCCCTCTGATTCTCTACTGATCCTTATTCGCAAACATCATGTTCCTCTGTCTCACGTCGATGATGTGGAAACACTATGGCCCACCTTCGTTCAAGGTCACTTCTTGTCGACTTCAGCTCATTATCTAGGAAACTGATCTAGAGACTCCCTTTAGGTGCCTTGGAGCATGCATGCCTCAATGGCATGTTCTTCACATTCGACGCAAGGTTTTCATTATTGGCCTTCGATCGGATGATTCTGCAGGTGTTCGACGCCAGCTCACTGTTCACACTTTGTGGATTGTACATATAGTACCTTGACGGCCATCCTCATTATTGGTGGTTCCTCTCGTGTCTGTTAACGACTTTCATTATTGGCTGGTAATCAAATGATGTTTTTTCATGTTTGACTTCAGCTCACTTATTCACATGCTCGAACTTGTACTTTGTTCGAGTCGAGATGGAGCGCAAGACCCTAGATTTTATCTGAAGAAATCTAGGTTGTGGATTCTTTGTGGATTATCATGATTGGTTACATAACTCATTTGATTGGATGGTTGTGACCATACCTGAGTTTACTTGTTGATCCTTCTTTACTGGATGGTTGTGTCCATACCTTGGATCCCAGTTTTTGTACACTCTATTATGGATGGCTGTGCCCATACCACATATCATGTATTTGAGATATCAATTGTATTTTTCTTTGCAGTTTTTCCGATGGAAGTGTTTTCAGTTGGGCGCGTTATCATAAAGTATTTCACCCCTCCCTCTCTCTCGGACCTCATGCTTTAGGGGGCATCTGTTACACAACATTTTGTCACCATCCCTGCAATCCCTCGTCTCGCACATCGGAGGACTGTTCCCGTGACCTGTGAGTAGTAACATGACCTGAAACCACCTTCATGGCATCCCCTTGCATAAGGACAAACATTCCCCTGAAGAAAATTTCCTCTGAAAAACCCTAAAAACAGATGTTTTAGCCTTGGCACGACTAGCCAGTTCAGCTCTTGTGCCAATGGGGGAAATCCACCATAGAGGGCATGCCAACTGGTGCATTGTCTCTGTGTTTCACTCGCGCCAAGATTAATAAGGGATGTTTTTTAAAAATAAATGGCGGAAGTTTGATTTCAACAAAATCCTGAATGAATCAGCAAAGGGAGTTGAGTGGTTTGGCTTCAGATCTCCATGTATAGGAAGTGGTTTTCCACCTATTATGGAAGCTTCCTTAAAGATAGGGCCTATCCCATGATTATAGGGATCCCAACTTCCTCTCCTCCATCTATAAAATCTTGCCTTCTCCATTAGCAAGCTAGCTGAACTTGTAGGAAGGAAACTATAATCGGGCAACCTTTGAGAGCCAAGCCAAAGAGAGAGAGCTTCGTTCAGATTCCCGACAGGCTTTGTTGAGACACGCTCCACTTTCAGCTCCACCGAAGGAAGATCATAGCATCATAGAATTTGGTTGTAATCTCCCTTTTGTCATTTATAATATAAGCGACTCTGATTTTGGTTCCATTCATGTGTTCATTATTTTATGTAATGAAATGAATTATATCCTCTCTAACTGATATACGGTTACATGCTTTAGATTTTACGTGGTATGTTGTTGTTTCCTTGCACGTGTACAGGTGTTTGGACATGTCGAACGGAAGGATCGTGATCTGTCAAGCGAGGGACGGGAAACTTCATATTTTCTTCAACGAAAACTGCGTGGATTTGAGGTAGGCTACTTATCGCAATCTGTGCCTTTCTGTAACTAGGAACCGACGTCATTGCATGACTTGATTGTTGCTAGACCCGATCTAGGCTAGTAGGGATCGCCTCTGTCCGCAGAGGGGATTTACCTCTTCAATAGTATGGAACCATCTTAAGTATATATGTAGGATCATTTTCCATTGGACCTTCAGTGGAGACCCTCTCAAAAGCTTGTCATGAAGTCTACTTAATACTTTGTCAGGGTTTTCTATCACCAAGAAAAGAAATTTGGGTTCAACTCAAAAGATATCTCATTGGCTAAAGGAGACAGTGTTAATCAAATGACCCTGTAAATTATATTCAACGTGACTGAAGGAATTAGAATTTCTAGTATTTTCGTATTGAAAGAATTGTGCTATGTTCACCATGAATGAGTTGGAACAACTTCTTACTTTGAAAAATTGTAGTACTAATCTGCAAAATTTCCTATAGGAAAAGCCCTTGAATTTATTATGTCAAGACTCTATAGATTAATATTGTAATATTAAAGACAAGTCCATGTTTATGAACCCGATACATGGGGTGCGTTTTTGTTTCTAGGATGGGAAGATTTCTCATTCAACTGATCATTCCATCAGAAGAAACTCTTCAGTTCATGATTTTGAAAGAAATATGAAATTGATCTTATTATCTCTTGTCATCCAAAGGAGTGAAAAGGAGAATAAGTGCACGGCACTCCAGAACTATTCTTTGTACCAACCTCCTATCAGCATACATACTTTGAAGAAAGGAGGAGATTCAAATTCTGACATCTTCATGAAGAATAGTCTTATAGGTGAGAATGCCTGAATAAGGTAGACTCTTCCTTATCATGGATTGAATAGTCTAATACATTGGTAATAGTCATCTAGCTATGAATGTTCATTCAGCTGCGTCAAAGAAGATATTTCTCATGAGCTTATGGGAATCCCATGATTGAAGCAGAGCTTTAGAAGAAACTATCTCTTTGGATTAATAGAAGACTGAAGATAGTTTTATTATTATATTTTACCCTTCTCGATATTTAGAGGGAGCCATGAAATTGATTTTTCTTGATGAATACAATTCATGAATATCTTCTTATTCTGATAAAGCACTACAGAGAGTTGTTGATCAAATTGTATGGTAAATAGCAGAGAACGCATTGTTGTATCTCTTGAGGACTGAAGTCAATCACTTTGAAAAGGAATGAAGTAGCCAATATGGCAATAATCTCCACAACAACCATTCTTGCACGCATTGTTGAATAAGATGCAGAGAATCTTGTATCTTGCAATAGATACTACTTTATGTAGTATGACAAAGGACTTTACTATGGAAGAACTCTACATGTTTGATCACATTAATAACTTATCCAGTAAGTGGGTGGATATTATGGTGAGCAGGCTTCCAGGTGAACTCTTTTCCCTCTAGAAATACAAGCTTAGGCTGGTAAAATCCCTGTGTAAGAGGGAGTACGAACAATTAAATATTTTCTTCATCCTGATATGCAAGAAATAGAGAATTGCATTGTTCTGCTAAGATCTCTAGAAAGCCGTGTACTCTTCTATATGCTGCTGGGTGGAGAAATAAGGCTTTCATTATCAATTTAGTCAACAATATTATCACCTAGATCTAGTCCTAGTTTTTAGAATGCAGCCTAGCACTAATCCCTATATGAAGGGATTCTTGACTGAAGAATCAGCTCTAGGAGCTCTTAGAAGGATTGGGGCACTTATTGAGCTATGAGAAACCATAGCGTGAGTGTTTCATCGTTCCCTACGATTGCGGTCACATGTGTGTAGGGTGAATGGTTCACCTTACCCTATGGGTGATGAGATATGCATAGGATGAGTGGTTCACCTTCTCCTATGGCATCTAAGAAGGATAAGTGGTTCACCTTCTCCTGCGGATACCTGAGTGAGAGATGCATATAGGTGTCTATTGAAACTTCGGTGGGATTTGGTTCTTCCTTTCCCCATGTGTAGGATCCTTCCTACTATTTTTGGTTTGCATGCGTGTAGGAGGTGGTTAATCCTTTCCCTACACTCGGTGTTTTTGCATACGTGTAGGGGGTAGTTCATCCTTTCCCTACTATTAGTGTTTTTGCATGCATGTAGGATGTGGTTCATCGTTTCCCTACATGTGATTGTGATGTATGTTTGTAGGATGTGGTTTCTCCTTTCCCTACGTGTGATTATGAGTAGGAGGTGATATATTATTTTCCTACCGGTGTTTCTGTATCATCCTACCCATGTAGTCTGGGACACATGGGAAGTACCTCTCATCTGACTAATGAGTTGGGAAAATTTTTTAGGGACCATAGCACTACTAATGGATGCATCATGTACTTTCTTGCTCCCTATGTCTAGGATGTGTTGTGTTCCTCAACATGATCACTTGGGATCAAGTCCGATTAGAAGTTCACTATTTGGATTTATGGAGTGGAAAGGTCTTCTGACTCACTCTCCATCAATTCTTCTTCATTATTCATATCAGTGTTCATCAAATAAAAGTATAACAGAGCATAGATAAGATAAAAATATGGTTCATGATGACCGGATGCCATGATGATCTATGGCAGCAGATGGATTGGAAGGTGGAATTTTCGCTAGTTGAGATGGAGTGTTAAATTTGGAAACTAGGGCCAAATTCCACCTTGGTCTACTCAGTTGGTGGAGATAACAACCCCATTGAATTCCTCTTTTCAATAGGACCAAAATGGATCTAAAGATCATCATATTTGGACAAGGAAAATATTTTTTTTTCTATTGGACATGATCTTGTTTAGGCAGGAAAATTTGAAAATTCAAATTTTGGATTTTCCTCCAAATATCTAGGACTAATCATCATAAAAAATTGTATATAAGGGCATCCTCCTTCCTCATTACAGATCATCAAAAATGGCTCTCAAGTGTTTGAGGCATCTAAATGCAGATGGAGGACGAAGGAGTGATTTAGTTTGGATTTTCTCTTCTGTCACAGTTCCGTGAGTCTCATGAGAGACAGTCGCAGTACCTAAAGGGTTATTTAGGGCATCACTGAGGTCTATTGTATCCTCTTCGAGAGTCCGAATGGGAGCTAAAGGTAGCCACTATAATTTAGGACTGCCACAGGCCTATATCAATTGTTATATGAAGTTCGAGCTTCATAAGGGAGAGCCGCAGATCTATTGTTAGGGCTTGTGTTATCTCAGTATAATAGTATTACATTGCAGACCTTTTTTGAAAGTTGGTTGTGGTTGATTGAAGTGTTTTCAATCAAGTGGAAGAGGAGCAGAACAAATCCTTGAATTTCAAGCTCATCCCCAGTCATGAGGAGGGTTTAGATGCAGTTAACAATGAATTTTAAGAAGCCCTAGACAGTCTAACTCTCATCAGTATCATGTATGAAGTTCATCCCAGATTGTTGTTCTAGATGGATCATTCATTTTTTCAAGGGTTGTGATGTTTGCAAGTCATTATTGACTTTGATCCATTGTACTCTCTCTCTCTCTCTCTCTCTCTCTCTCTCTCTCTCTCTGCTGAATACTTTGATATTAGATAATAATAAGAATTGATAAAGGGTTTTCCCCTTCTTGGGGTTTTTCCCTGGCTGGTGCCATATGCTTATGTCCTTGGCTTGTCTTCTACATTTAACATTTATGTTATTTCTTCATTTATTTTCAGTATGATTAATGTGATTGCTAATTGGAATAAGATGGATTAATAAATGGGCTCATACGGAACTCCGAATTTAACTGTCCTAAGAAAAGAACATGTTAATCACATTTAACAATGTTCCACTTCCTTGCCACCATTTGATTGAACTAGAAAATTTTGTGCCACAACTAATGCATCAAAATCCACTCTGTGCGAAGCATGGATTTCCTGGCATAGTACCCTCATGTAATATTCCAAAATGGAAATAGCAGCAAAATAAGACATAATAATGTAAAACATAACATTTCTGAACATGAAATAAGAGGGAGAAATATGCAGCCATCATTTTATTAAAATATCAGCAACAATATGCAAAAATATCTTGAGGGTCAAGCCACTCAAGTAATAAGAACAAGCCTCCAATGATCAGAACAATCAGCACATGAGTTGCTGCAACTATATAGAATGTCGAAGAGTAGTGAAAGTGATATATATATTAGTGTAGTTTCTTATGTAAACATATGTAAATAAAATATGGCGAATATAAACAAAGAAATGCCTAGGAAAGAAGATATGGGCTCTAATACATGATTTCTAGCCAACCCGGAAAGAATTGCTAGAAATACGAAGAAATATACAATGTGACCAATAACCCTAGGGTTAATATGCCACTAAAAACTAGATCTCATATGGAATTAGGCTATGACAGATCTGAAATGGTGATTTACTCCTCCAATGGTATTTATAAATAGAAGGCTTATCCCTCTACTCAGAAATAAACCCTCCTGATGAGCTCAATGAACACTCCCAGCAACGACCTCTAAAAATAACACAGATTTGGACTGAAACTACACTATGAGGGATGGTAGATGGTTGGATTGATTCCAAATATGTAGAAATATGCCTAAGATCCCTCCTTGCTGATCCTTTAATGGATAGGCTACCTCTCCACTGAAAAACAAGCCCAGGAATGACTCTATGTGATCCTCCTTTGCTGCACCCTGCAACACAACCCAGCTCAAACAAAAACTACACTGTTGCTGAAGGAGGTAGCTTGGACAGAATGCCAGAGTGAGGAAATGCAGCCCAAATAACCTCTCCTTCCCTAAGGATGAGGTAGGGATTCCCGATCAGGAACACCCTTGTGCTAAATAGCATAGCAACCCTGCTAAACAACCAAAGGATGTAAAGTCTAAAAAGACCAATATCAAATGATAATATAAAACATGAATAACAATGGTTTCCATCCCGTCCATATATAGTGTGTGAACCTTCTCACATGGGTCTCATCCATACTTTCCACTAAGCTCATGCAATTTTTCCTCCACTAAAACTGTGTTGTCTCCTCATGAATGTCACTCCTCCATGACAACGCTATTGACTTGGTCAAATTTGACTTCTTCAACATGTATCCCCTCCAATTCACACCCAAAGGTGCTTAACCCAGTTGTTTATTATTCCTCCTTTCACATTAGTAGTGTTATTATTCCCTCAAAAGGGTTTTATGGGCCTCCTACCCACTTATTCACCTACTTAGTGATAAAACAAACTATAATATTCCATTTAGATGTAGACTAGCTTTTTGGAATATTACAGTCCTCCCCTCCAAAATGTTGCTTGTCCTCAAGCAACTGTAAAGGTGGAGAAAAATTCCTCCCTTCCTTAACTTGTGGCCTCCTTATCAATAGTTCCCACCACATCTCAACATAATCTGTAATAAATATACCCTCCAATGGTTCCTCCCAAGTATGCAAACCCAATGGCACACATCATGAAAAAATGGAAGGTGTAAGTGGAAACTTTCTTGTTGTCCCATGGACGCCTCAAGGTAGGAGTGATGATAAACATAGGGAATCTCATCCCCAATGATATTCTCCCATGCCCATGCTATCATCCAAATGAAATGAGCCATTCTAGGTAGCTCATCAAAGAAATCCTCAACCCCCGGTTTGTGCAATGTATTGGGGCTACATGGAGAGATTAGATTTTTCCACCCAAGTTGTTTCTCTCTCCATTTATGGTAAGTATGGGGTTGCTTCTGATCTTGGGCTGAAATTTCATGGCCTCTAAGAATGGCCCAATTTACCCCACCAAACAAATCAGCCATGAAGTGCCTCCTCCAAGAACTCAATTTCTCCAAATGGTTCCTCCCACATGAAGAAAAGAGATGTAATGTGGCAATCATGGTTTTCCCATTGTTTCTCCAGAAACATGAAACATATAAATTATGGAGAATCATACTACCAATGGGCACCTTCAACTCTTGTGCCACTCTCCCAATAGAGCTTCCCATAAAAATAAGAACATCATCAATATATGGAAGCAAAAACCAATGAAAATAAGTTTCCACATGACAACCGGGAGGTGGATCATAGTTCCACATATGGAACCAGCATAGTGTGTCCCTTTCCTGCCTCAAAACAAATAATAACAATTGTTTTTTCAGACACTTGTTTGCTGCCACAATCATCATACAAGATAGGATCACAAAAGTAACACATGGTGCCAATGGAGCACACCAAGAATCATGTGGCCTCCCACACAAACCACCAATAGCATGGCCAACATCAATGCTATAAATGGCCTCAAGTACATCAAAATACAATATAGAAGAAGGGATAATCCTCCCTGGTACAACATGCTGCTCATATAAAGTAAATAAGTACAAGTCATAATGCAAAAATGTGTTAGCCACCTATAAAATTTGTTATAGCAAAAGGTGGCTAAGACTTTTTGAGCCTTCAAGGAACAAATTTTATTGCTAAAAATTGTTGGCTCTTGAAGAATTTTCTAGGCCTCATGCCTCTGTCCAAAATCTTCATTGATGTTCCTATTTTATGCTCAGAAAATTCTTCTAAAATCATGTGAAGAAACTGCTGTAAGACCATCATTTTCCCCTTCTCCCACTAAAAAACTAACCTTCATTTGCTCCCCCTTTTCTCCATATTTATTCCTCTATGTTTATGAGTTTCCTTCTACCATTCATAAAAATTCACTTTGTAAGGTTTAAAACTCACTTTTTAGCCTTACCGAAACCCTAGAATCCCTTTAAACAACATTGAAAAACCATAAAAATTTCATTTTTTTATTACAGGCTTTAGCCCCTTTGGTTAAACCCCCTAACCACTTCCCCACATTCCCTTACCATAAAAAAACAAGTGATGAGCCCCTCACGACGCTTATCGCATCGGAAATATCCAAATCCGCAAGTCTTGCTCCGTGTTCAAAAAGTTCCGATTGCGATTAGTTTTGTATGAAAATACCTCCGATGCGATTAAGCCTTTATATTGTAAAAATCCCCGATCGCATCATTTTTATATATATATATAACCCGTGGGCCCGCCTTTCGCGCTTAAACCATTGAATAAAACATGCCCGACCTATTTTTCCTTTGTAAAATACCAAAAACCCACTTTTCTAAAATTTGGTCTAAAAAACCAAAGTCACGTATTGAATATTTAAATGGGTAGATTGAAAGACTGATCGCGCAATCGCAATCAGAGAAATCAAATGGGTAGATTAAAAAGACCCGCATCAAACTTCCGATGCGATTAGCCTTTATATGTATATACCGTGGGCCCGCCTTCCGTACTTAAAACCTTGTAAATAATCCTTCCCGATCCATTTTTTCCTTTGTAAAACCCAAAAACCCATTTATCCTAACTTTGGTCTAAAAAGTCAGAATCACGTGTTAAATATTTTTATGGGTAGATTGAAAGACCGATCGCGCAATCACAATCGGAGAAAATTCAATGGATTGATCGAAAAGACCCGCATCCAAAGTTCCGATGTGATTGGGTCTTATGTATTATAATTCTGCCCCACCACTGTTTCATATGACTTATGCCCAGGACCGAGTGTTGAAGTCCCAAGCACTGAAATCACATCGCAAGTTTTCAGAATGGGTAGATTAAAAAGACCAGGCCCATAGCCCCGATTGTGATTGGCCTTTGTTTTACTTAAGCCCCGGGCCCGTCACGTTCCATATAACTACAGGCCCCGCAATAGGGTGCCTATCCTTTTTATAAATATCTCTGCCCCGATTCGCTAAAACCTTTGTTGTTTTTTAAAACTTTGGGTTTTATATGTTATAAAGGTTTTCCACCGCTCCACTCTAAAACTAATCCCCGTCGTTGATCATACGCCAATCAAACGGCCAGCGCTCCATCGCATCAGTGATTTCAATCGCATCGAAAAGTTACATCGCATGCTTTGTTTGACCCCTCCAATTAGCCAGTCCCCCAATTTGTTCTCCACCGTTGATCTACTCCTTAGATCGACGGTCTGCGCTTCGTCGCATCGCTTATTTCAATCGCATGCACTTGCCTGCCACCCCCAATTGCGATCCTCTGATTAGATCTGGACCGTCCACGTGTCCATATCGAAGGGTCCAAAATTACTTCGCCTTATTCTTCTCCCCGCTCTCCTTTTGCCTCTTCTACGTAGATCTCCACCGTTGGATGATTTCATCCAACGGACATGCTCTTTCCTGCCTTCTGAAGCAGTTAAACCTAAAAAATGTAGGATTTCTTAATTTTTTTTGTGTTTTGCAGGTATTTTAATGATTTTCCATTGTATAATGAAGGAAAGCCGAGGGCCGAGAAAGACGTTTTCCACGCCTTTGAGTTATCAAAGAGAACCATTCACAGGGCTTCATTCCATTGTTTTATCAATGCTTCATGGGCATTGATGCCTTTAAAAGCCCAGCACGGCCTGCACATCGACAAGACACTGTGATTAAATCACATTTAAAAAGAGTATCAGTTTCTGAAGACAGAGCGCAGCAAAATGAAGATTGAAGACAGATTTTGGAATTACAGCTAAGAATGCTTATCAAAAGCCTAATTCCCAGAATTAAAACACAATTAAAAGAGATCATAAGTGTTTAACTGACAGAAAGGCTTCCACCACCACATTTGAGGCAAATTGATTCCTCAGCTACCATAAGTGCCACCTGTGCCTCAAAGCATTCAACACAGAGGCGGAAGTTATTGATCAAATGAAGATATCCTCTAGCGTAGCTAGGGAGTTACTTCTGTAAGGAAATAAATGCAGAAATATCTACAGAGTTACTCCAAACATTACACAGAGCCTCAAAGTCAAACAAAGGCTCCCACCGATTTTAATTCATAATTGTAAAGCATTTAATACAACAATACACCTGTAAACTTCTCCATCGAGCCCCTCAAAGGCCAAGAAGTCTTGAATCTGTATTAATTTCATTGAGAGATATTTTATCAGATCTCACCTCCTCATACTTCTATAAATACTTCAGTAGAAGATGATAAATTGTTGGTTGAATGCATTGCTGAACATTGTTATGTAATTGAGCTTGAAACTTCTGATTGTAAATATTATTCACTGACCCTTGAAGCTCTGTTTGTAATAGATAAGTTAGGCTGAATAGTGAAGATGATTGCTGAACTGAAACACTGGACTTGAAGACTGTAACTAGTTTGACCTCAATAACAAGCTGTTTCTTGGGATCCTGGTCTATATTACTGGTGAAGTGCCCCTTTCTTTGTTATTGTTTTTTCCTTCTATGTATGCCATATTGTTCACTATTCTCTAATAAAGAACATCATTTACAGAGTTAGGATTTACTGTTTATCAGTTCCCTTCTCTAACTGAAAATCTTTATCTTAATTTTTTCCTCTTATTTGTTTTTTTAAGAATGATTCAATACAGTTTAAGCAGTTAGGAATGCTGGAGTTCCCCTCATCCTACTATTTTCTTTAAACATTGTTCTTGAAAGTTATTTTCCTGATTTTCTTATTAAAATTAGACTAGAAAGTGATGGTTTGCCCTGTTTCTAGCTTCTATTCTCCAAAGGCAGATTCTGAAAGTTTCCCTAGGTGTTGGCTGAAAGCAGACTAGGTTTAAAAGTACTTTATCTGATCTTAAGATGCACTTTGTTTTCTCTTATATGTTTTCACACTTTCTGAAAGTAATCATGTGGATTACTGGATTGTTTTTCAATTAAGTTGCTTTAATACAAACTTGCCCAAGAAGTCAATGGTTGGCCCTACACTTGGTTGGTTTTAAACAGTTACTTAAGAGGCTTTTTCTTGTTTGGACTGACTATAAATCCCTTGTGAAATTATTATCAGTTTCCACACCTCCAACGCTTTATTTTTTCCATTCCATCATTTCAATCTCAATGATCTTGTGACATAGATGACTTTCCCCTGGGATCACTCTTGATGTTTTTGTTCAATTAAATCCCTGATATAACTCCATAGCCCAATGGACTAAAAACTAGCGTTATATATATCTTTTAACCTAGTTGTTATATCCACTTGCAACTTCTCACCTTTGAAACTCTTTGCACTTAAAACTTTCCCCTCAAAACAGTATTCATGCTCAACCATCCAAAAAACAAACAAAACCCTTGGTCTTCATAACTAGCCTAATATTATTACCCCAAATTTCAAAGACAAATCCATATTTGTACCTATTGGAGAGATCCCTCTCCGGATTCAGGAGGGCTAGATCCTAGAATCCCAAATTTGGTTGAAACGATGTTGTTTCTGCAGTTTTAGTCTCACCAATCTGCTAAAATTACAGATTCCTAACATTTTTGGCGACTCCGCTGGGGAACGCATTTCCCTTAAACACTTCATAAAACCTTGAGAGTAAAAAACATCATTTCCAAGCACTACCAAGTCATGGTAATCATGGTAAAACTTGTTTGAATCAGTGACAAACTAGATAAGACCTAGGATTCTCTTAAGACTTTATCTAACCTTGAAAGATCAGCTGGCTTAGCCATAAGAGTAAACTCTTTTTGTCTCATAACCGTAGCTAAATTTTGAAACAAAGTTAGGATATTCGTAAAAACCATACAACTGAAAAATAACTTAGAAAAACCTAAAAATATTTCAGACTGGTTCTCAATAAACATGGTGGTGGACCATAAAAATTTTTACCTCCTTAGGAGCTAAAAACTTCCACTTGGCGACTCCACAATCCTTAACAGACCTTAAGACTCCACTGGGAAGAACCCTTCTCACTATAACATCTTTCAAACTCAGTTAGAGGACTGTAGGATTGAATTTCAAACAGACTAGTTAACCTTTTAAAGATTGTCATACCTGGTTGAACTTTTCTTGTTTATTTGGGTCTAAAAAACACAACATAGTGACTTCTAGAAAGATTCACACTAGAGCTCATCCTGACCCTGATCCACCTGAAGTAGTTGATAACCCAGAGAGTATCCTTTGGAAGTCTCCTAGGATTAAATTATCAATTGTTTTCAGATCACCCTTGAGAGCTAATTCAGTCCCCGAAAATCTTACAGCTCTACAACAATCACAACCTGACTTAGTAAACCCATTTAGAACTAGGTCATTTGATGATATAACTCAGCTAGACTCTGAATTTTCACTTTCATCCCCTGAAACAAGTGAGCATCCTAGTAATAGAGAAACAACACCCCCTGATTTTTATTTCCTTCACAACTTAGGTGTCTCTCATCCTAGATCAGCTCAGCAGTCTATTCCTGGTCCATCCACTTCTACTCACCCTTCATCCACCATTCAAACCACTACACCTCAGCCCACTATTCCTGTTATTAATCCGCTCCTTGCAAATCCACCTCCACCTCCTTTCATGGCTGCATGGTATTCTCCCCTAGTCCTCCCTGTACCACTAGTCAATCTTCCACAGGACTATCAGTCCAAAATTCCATTATATGATGCTAACAATGCTACAATTGCATCACAACATGTGGATAAGATGAATGACTACTTTGACAGAAATGAAATTGATGATGATTCTATCAAGCTTATATTATTTTCTCAAAGTCTAGGAGGAGAAGTAAGAAAATGGTTCAAAAGTCTAGCCCCCCATAGTATCAATGATCTCCAAGCCTTCCATCAAACATTCTTAAACAAATGGTAAGTAAAGAAGAATCTGCTCCAAGTCCTTTCTGATTACAAGAACCTCCATAGAAACACTGGGGAAAGTGTGCAAGCTTACTGCACTAGATTCAATAGTGTATACAATGCACTCTCCCCAGAACTAAAACCTCCACAAGGCTCAGCTTTAAACAAGTTTCCTAAAGGGTTTGACTCTGACATGACCTATCAGCTGAGAGAAAGATATTTCGCAACTCTTGAAGATATGCAAAGGGGCGCTCTTTCTCTGGAAGTCAACTTAATGGAGAAGAGAGAAAGAATGAAAAATGAAAAGAGAGTTTATTTTAGAGAGGAGAACACACCTTCTACTTCAAACTCAAAGATGGAGAAAATGATGGAAGAAATGATGAAAGAGATGAGTATAATTAAGAGATCACAAGCAAATCAAAACCAAAATGCTCCTCAAAATAGAAACCAGAACTAAAATCAAAATGTTAGAAGGAACCAACCTCCGAACATACCTAGGGAAGATGATCAACAGATCTCTCCTCCCTTTCATCATATCAACAGATGAGATAATAGAAGAAGATAATATCAACATGTTGGGAGTAGATAATGATGACTTCGAGATTCATTATGATAGAAAACAAGGTCTATATACACCTTATGATAACAAAAGAGATAATGATGCAAATGATTATCAAGACATGGAAAATGTCATCATTGAGTCTCAAAGAGAATATGACCTTAGAAGCAAAACTATTCAACAAACTCCCAACACCAAAACCTCTAACCAATCTTCACAAAACAGCACTACAACCAAGCCTAAAGTTGTCAAACAGAATGACAAAATAGTAGCTGTAATTTCTGATAAAGGTAAAGGGAAAAACACTCAAAACAATGAAAAATATGGTGCAGACACTAGTAGTACTAACACTTCAGCTAGTACTCCTGTTAAAACTATCGTGTCAAGTGTAAATAAAACAAATCAGCAAGATGATAGTACTGATAGAGTGACAGTTAATAAGGCTGAAACCAGCATTTTTAAAAGCCAAATTCCTTTCAGCCAGGAGCAGGAAATTTCCAAAATCAAAATCTATGTTCCCTTAACTGAGTTACCTGCCCAACATGTATATAGAACCCAAATTTTGAAGGCTTTAAATATAGAGGAAAATGGGGATGCTGCCAATCTTATTGATGACCAACCAGAGCTTATTTTTGGTCCAAAGATTGAAGGTAAATATCAAGAAGGACCTGTTCCTCCCTTTTATGTAAGTTTAAACGTTCATGACAAAATTTTACAAAATGATATACATGATTCCGGGGCTTCTCTTAATTTAATGCCTAAAGCTGTGATGGAGAGCCTTGGTTTAGAAATTACCAGACCATATAAAGACTTGTACTCCTTTGATTCTAGCAAAGTAAGGTGTTTAGGATTGATCAAAGACCTCTGTGTTAACTTAGCCCAAATTCCAGCCAAATGCCTTGTTATGGATATTGTTGTGGCTGATGTCCCCCCCAAGTATGGAATGTTACTATCAAGGTCTTGGGGAGCTAAGTTATAGGGGACTATGCAAATGGACATGACCTACGTGACTATCCCTGTTTTCAATCAGAATAGAAGAATTTACAGGGAGTCTCATATGTAATACATGGTTACAAGTCAAGATAGACCGCAGAACTCCCCTTTATACTATGTAGATACAGGCCTTGATTCATTTATCCTTTTTAACGAAGAAACATTAGATGAACAAATAAATTTAACAGAGTTAAAGGCCGATAGAGAGGAGGAGGTAAATACCACAAAACTGACAAAACAGTTTGCTGCGTTGGAAGACGTTAGCAAACTAAACAAGAGTCTTGAATTACATGTCATACGTCCTTCGCTTTTGAACCTGGACACTAAGGAAAATGACCCTCAAATGAATGAAAATCCTGGTGAATCAAAACAAATGCGACTAAGTGCTGACATTCCACAACTGTTGAGCACGTTAGTTGAAGAGGACGGTAACCGAACAGTCGAAACCAAAAACAGTCCTCTATGGAGTATGTTTTTTGATGGATCCTGCACTAAAACTAACACAGGCGTAGGTGTTTGGATTACTAATACTGAAAACAATCACATAGAAAAAATTTCCTATAAACTAAACTTTCAGTGTTCCAATAACATAGCGGAATATGAGTCCCTACTTTTAGGCTTACGTTTGTTAAAAAAGATATGAGCCAAAAGAATTAAAGTTCATGGGGATTCAGAGTTAATCATAGGCAAGTCAACGGGGAGTATAACGCTCATCATCCCAGACTTCGAGCCTACCGAAACGATGTCGTGGACCTTTTGGAAACTTTTGAAGAGTCCCAATTGATTTTTGTCCCAAGAAAGAAAAACATTGCGGCCCAAAGCTTAGCCTACACAGCTAGAACATGCTTGATGCCACATAACACCAAAGGCTGCACAACTCAAATAAAATTCAAACCAGCTCTGCCTGATAATGAGAAATATTGGTAGGTGTTTGACAATGACAAACAAATAGAAGACTTCATGCAATTCAAAAATGAATTCGAACTAAACAGTTCGAACTCAGATTATGAAACAGACTGCAAGGAAGAAAATTTTCTTGATAAAGAAGAACCATCTCTTGAACTTGCTAATATAAATTTGTTGTCAAGAAAACTTAAAAGTGAAACACAAATGAATGCAGAATCCGAAACAGAGGAGTTAGAAACTCTGCATTCTAAAGATGAAAGTTTTCCTAAAAGTCTGGCTCCTTTAGAAGATTTGTTTGATTTTAATGATGTGGAAAATAAACCAAAACTAGAACCTGTAGAGACTGAGGTAGAAGAGTGCAATATAGTCGGTGAACTTAAACCTATGACGATTAAGCTGTCTAAGACTTTACCAACTCACATTAAACTTAAATATATTGAGTTGTTTAAAGAGTTTTCTGATGTTTTTTCCTGGAGTTACGAAGACCTTAAATCCTATGACACTGAAATAATACAACACAAAATTCCCCTCAAGGAGAACCAAAAAACATTCAAATAGAAACTACGCAGAATAAACCCTGTTCAATTACCGCTGGTTCAGAAGGAGATCATGAAAATGAATGATGATGGTATTATTGTCCCTATTAGATATTCTGAATGGGTATCTAATCTGGTGTCTGTTAGGAAGAAAACTGGAGAAATCAGGCTTTGTATATACTTTAGAGACTTAAACAAAGCTTCATTGAAGAACGACTACCCTTTTCCCAAGATGGATCATATTTTAGAAAGGGTGGTAGGTTCTAAAAGAATTTCTTTGTTGGATGGCTATTCAGGGTACAATCAGATCTTCGTTCACCCTACTGATCTATTAAATACAACCTTTACTACACCATGGAGCACTTTCATGTATGTGAAAATGCCTTTTGGTCTAATGAATGTTGGAGAAACTTTTCAAAGAGCCATGGACATAGCTTTCTCGGAAGAGCAGGGCTATTTCATCATTATCTATCTTGATGATGTTACTGTGTTTTCAAAAACAGATGAAGAGCATTTAGAACATTTAAGAAAAGTTTTCAAGAAATTCAGAAAGTTTGGGATATATTTAAACCCTAAGAAGACACTATTTGGTCTCCAAGAAGGTAAACTTCTTGGGCACATTATTTCTGAAGAGGGTATAAAGATAGATCCAAAGAGGATTGAGGCCATATTGCAAATCTCTCATCCTCGAAACATTAAAGAGTTGGAATATTGCATTGGAAAGTTTAACTTTTTAAGAAGGTTTATCCCCAACATGGCTGAGCTCCTTAGGAATATCAGAAACATGTTGAAGAAGGAGCAAGGGGTAAAATGGACCTTGGAAGCAAGGAAGTCCTTTGAGCTGGTGAAACAAGCATTAACCAAAACACTGGTTCTAATAAGTCCTGATTTCTCAAAAGATTTTTATATCTTTTCATTTGCATCGGAGCATACCATAGCTGTTGTCCTTTTACAGAAAAATCCACAAGGACAAGAGCAACCTATTGGACTTTTTAGCAAGGCATTGAGGAATGCCCCTTTGAAGTATAACATTATGGAGAAGCAAGCTTTTGCTTTGGTTAAAGCTTTGAAAGACCTCAGAGTATACATCCTTCACTCCCACATCATTGCCTTTGTCCCAAACTCAGTTGTTAAAGACATTCTAACACAGGACCCAGATGGTAAGAGAGGTAAGTGGATTGTTGTTATTCTTGAGTATGATTTAGAGATAAAACCCACTAAACTCATCAAAGGCCAAGGTCTGGCTAGATTAATGGTTGAATCCAACTTTGAAGTTCTTGATATTAATATGATTAATGCTTTGGATGACCAAGAAGAATTCTCAACTCCTATAGTTGAAGATCATTTTATGAATTCTCCTTGGTATGCTGATATTATTTATGTTTTGCTTAAATTGAATACACCTCTTGGTTTGATAAAAACAAAGGCAAGATTCCTTAAATTGAAAGTTGTAAACTATTTCATTATAGATAGATGTCTTTATTGGAAAAATGCAAGTGGTCTATTGCTTAAATTTTTGCCTGAGTTTGATGCAGAGAAGGTTAAGCACGAGTTCCATGAAGGAGAGTGTGGAGGTCATTTGTACTGGAAGACAACAGCCAACAAAATTTTGAGGGTTGGTTTCTATTGGCCTACTCTTTTTCATGATATCCACAAGATGATCATTGCCTGTCATAATTGTCAAATTTTTGAAGGCAAAAGAAAACTCCTGCCCCTACCTCTGCATCCAATCACTGTTGAAGCCCCATTTCAACAGTGGGGACTTGACTTCATAGGAGAAATCCATCCCTCATCTTCTGCCCAGCATAGATGGATTCTCACTGCCACAGACTATTTCACTAAGTGGATAGAAGCCATACCTTGTAGACAGGCCAATGATTCAGTTATTATAAAATGTATGGAGACTAACATTCTCTCCAAATTTGACTGTCCTACCAATATCATCACTAATAATGCAGCAACATTTGGATCAAAGAAGATGGTTGAGTTCTCTCATAGATATCAGATAACTTTGGGGCATTCCACGACCTATTACCCTCAAGGTAATGGACTTGCAGAATCCTCAAACAAAATTCTAGTGAACATAATCAAGAAACTATTGGAGGATAACAAAAAGTCTTGGCACACAAAGCTTGTTCATGCACTTTGGGCTGACAGATTGACTTTGAAGAAATCTATCGGCATGTCACATTTTCTGCTTGTGTATGGTACTGATGAAATTTTTCCAAATAGCCTTGGTGTACCAGTAATGAAGTTGATTCAAGATTTTCAAACTGAAGATAATGACATGATCAGAAGAATAAATCAGACCATTCATCTTCAGCAAACTAGAGAGGAAGTTTATAACAAAGCATTGCAGAAACATGACAGCATTAAAAAGCTTTTTGATAGGGGAACAAAGGCCAGCAATTTCAAGATTGGAGACAAAGTTTTAAAGTGGGACTCAAGGAGGGAAGACAAGGGCAAGCATGGGAAGTTTTACAACTTATGGCTTGGCCCTTACTCTATTCATTCAGCTGCTCGTAACAATGCATTTTTCTTGCAAGAGTTGAATGGGGCAGAATTGTTTGGAGGTCCTGTCAATGGCAGGATGCTTAAACATTAATTCTCTTGATCCTTCACATGTTTTGAAGCCTTTTTTATCTTTTTTCATTATAAATTTCTCATCCACCATTGCATTCAAAGTTAGAAAAAATAAAAATACAAAAACAATGAAAGAAAGAAAAGAGGGCAGATTGATAAAACAATAAAGTTACAGCCCCATACCAAAAAGAGAAGCAAATCTGAAAGTGTGCAAGCTTGAATGCCACTCCTACAAAACACACTTCTAGTTAGTCTAACAGCCTAATATTGACTAATTAGCTTTTGAATTTACTGCTGATAGGATAGTGAAATTGATTTGCCAAACTATTTAATCTTGGTTTATCAGTAGGTAGATTAGGATAGGAATGAAAGGTTCAAACATGTTCAAAACCTGAATCTAAGTTTCCAAGCAAGAGATGAATCCAAACTATTTTATTTTCTGAGTCAAGAGGTGTAAATCTAGTTCTAATCAGCTCAAAATATGAACCAGAAAACAAGAAAAACAGCTCAAGTAAGAGTCAAAACAGAGCTGTAGAAGAGAGAAGGAAGTGCTTGAATTTTCAGATCTTAAGCCTTCCATTTTGATTTAATTTTTTTGAAAAATAAATGTCTATGTGTAGCTTGTTTTATGCCATAGGCCAGCATCAAGTTAGACTGTTCAATCCTGACTTGTATTCTTTTAAATTTGCTGTTATAGAAATTAGAGAATGAAAATCTGTTAGACTGTTTAATCCTAACAGATTAGTAGATTAGGTAGAGAAGCATCTGAACTCAACTGTTTAAACTGAGTTCAGGGAGAAATAAGGAGTAGAAATAGATTATATTTCTTGCTTTCAAAAGAATCAAATGTTGTGAAAAGAGTTTTCCAATCCAAGTGCACTCTAACGAAGAAAAAATGTTAGATCTGTAGGATTGGGTAGGTAGAAAGCTTGTAGATAAAGATCCATTGTTTTCATAGCTGCTAATATTTTTTCAGAGCAAGATCATCCTAGAAAAGGAAGAGCATCCCAATAGATCAAGCACAGGTCGGACTCCCAGAGAATGCAAGTCTGAAGTTCTTGATGCCTTCAAGAAGGCACCATCCCCAAGTGGAGCCACTGTTAGCCACCTATAAAATTTGTTATAGAAAAAGGTGGCTAAGACTTTTTCAGCCTTCAAGGAACAAATTTTATTGCTAAAAATTGTTGGCTCTTGAAGACTTTTCTAGGCCTCATGCCTCTGTCCAAAATCTTCATTCATGTTCTTATTTTATGCTCAGAAAATTCTGCTAAAATCATGAGAAGAAAATGTTGTAAGACCATCATTTTCCCCTTCTCCCACTAAAAAACTAACCTTCATTTTCTCCCCCTTTTCTCCATATTTATTCCTCTATGTTTATGATTTTCATTCTTCCATTCATAAAAATTCACTTTGTAAGGCTTGAAACTCATTTTTTAGCCTTACCGAAACCCTCGAATCCCTTTAAACAACATTGAAAAACCATAAAAATTTCATCTTTTTATTACAGGATTTAGCCCCTTTGGCTAAACCCCCTAACCACTTCCCCCACGTGCCCTTACCATAAAAAACCAAGTGTCGAGCCCCTCATGGTGCTTATCGCATCAGAAATATCCAAATGCGCAAGTCTTGCGTCGTGTTCAAAAAGTTCCGATTGCGATTAGTTTTGTATGAAAATACCTCCGATGCGATTAAGCCTTTATATTGTAAAAATCCCCGATCGCATCATTTTTTTATATATATATAACCCGTGGGCCCACCTTCCACGCTTAAACCATTGAATAAAACATGCCCGACCTATTTTTCCTTTGTAAAATACCAAAAACCCACTTTTCTAAAGTTTGGTATAAAAAACCAAAGTCACATGTTGAATATGTAAATGGGTAGATTGAAAGACCGATCGCGCAATCGCAATCAAAGAAATCAAATGGGTAGATTAAAAATAACCGCATCAAACTTCCGATGCGATTAGCCTTTATATGTATATACCGTGGGCCCGCCTTCCGTACTTAAAACCTTGTAAATAATCCTTCCCGATCCATTTTTTCCTTTGTAAAACCCAAAAACCCATTTATCCTAACTTTGGTCCAAAAAGTCAGAATCACGTGTTAAATATTTTTATGGGTAGATTGAAAGACCGATCACGCAATCGCAATCGGAGAAAATTCAATGGGTTGATCAAAAAGACCCGCATCCAAAGTTCCGATGTGATTGGGTCTTATGTATTATAATTCCGCCCCACCACTGTTTCATATGACTTATGCCCAGGACCGAGTGTTGAAGTCCCAAGCGCTGAAATCGCATCGCAAGTTTTCAGAATGGGTAGAATAAAAAGACCAAGCCCGCATCCCCGATTGTGATTGGCCTCTGTTTTACTTAAGCCCCAGGCCCATCACGTTCCATATAACTACAGGCCCCGCAATCGAGCGCCTATCCTCTTTATAAATATCTCCGCCCCGATTCGCTAAAACCTTTGTTGTTTGTTAAAAATTTGGGTTTTATATGTTATAAAGGTTTTCCGCCACTCCACTCCAAAACTAATCCCCGTCGTTGATCATATGTCGATCAAACGGCCAGCGCTCCGTCGCATCGGCGATTTCAATCGCATCGCAAAGTTACATCGCATGCTTTGTTTTCCCCCTCCAATCGGCCAGTCCCCCGATTCATTCTCCACCGTTGATCTACTCCTTAGATCGACAATTTTCACTTTGTCACATCGCTTATTTCAATTACATGCACTTGCCTTCCACCCCCGATTGTGATCCTCCAATTAGATCTGGACCGTCCACGTGTCCAGATCGGACGATCCAAAATCACTCTTCCTTATTCTTCTCCCCGCTCTCCTTTTGCCTCTTCTACGCAGATCTCCATCGTCAGATGCTTTCATACAATGGCCATGGTCTTTCCCACCTTATGAAGCGGTTAAACCTAAAAAATGCAGGATTTCTTAATTGTTTTTGTGTTTTGCAGGTGTTTTAATGATTTTCCATTGTATAATGAAGGAAAGCCGAGGGTCGGGAAAGACGTTTTCTGCGCCTTTGAGTTATCAAAGAGAACCATTCATGGGGCTTCATTCCATTGTTTTATCAATGCTTCATGGGCATTGATGCCTTTAAAAGCCCAGCGTAGCCTGCACATCGACAAGACACTGTGATTAAATCACATTTAAAAAGAGTATCAGTTTCTAAAGACAAAGCGCAGCAGAATGAAGATTGAAGACAGATTTTAGAATTACGGCTAAGAATGCTTATCAAAAGCCTAATTCCCAGAATTAAAACACAATTAAAAGAGATCATAAGTGCTTAACTGACAGAAAGGCTTCCACCGCCACATTTGAGGCAAATTGATTCCTCAGCTACCATAAGTGCCACCTGTGCCTCAAAGCATTCAACACAGAGGCCGAAGTTATTGATCAAATGAAGATATTCACCTCCAGCGTAGCCAGGGAGTTACTTCTGCAAGGAAATAAATGCAGAAATATCTACAGAGTTACTCCAAACATTACGCAGAGCCTCAAAGTCAAACAAAGGCTCCCACCGAGTTTAATTCATAATTGTAAAGCAGTTAATACAACAATACACCTATAAACTTCTCCATTGAGCCCCTCAAAGGCCAAGAAGTCTTGAATCTGTATTAATTGCCTTGAGAGATCTTTTATCAGATCTCACCTCCTCATCCTTCTATAAATACTTCAGTAGAAGATGAGAAATTGTTGGTTGACTACGTTGCTGAACATTGTTATGTAATTGAGCTTGAAACTTATGATTGTAAATATTATTCACTGGCCCTTGAAGCTCTATTTTTAATAGATAAGTTAGGCTGAATAGTGAAGATGATTGCTGAACTTAAACACTGGACTTGAAGACTGTAACTGGTTTGACATCAATAACAAGTTGTTTCTTGGGATCTTGGTCTATATTACTGGTGAAGTGCCCCTTTCTTTGTTATTGTTTTTTCCTTCTATGTATGCCATATTTTTCACTATTCTCTTATAAAGAACAACATTTACAGAGTTAGGGTTTACTGTTTATCAGTTCCCTTCTCTAACTGAAAATATTTATCTTAATGTTTTCCTCTTATTTGTTTTTTTAAGAATGATTCAATACAGTTTAAGCAGTTAGGAATGCTGGAGTTCCCCTCATCCTACTGTTTGCTTTAAACATTTTTCTTGAAAGTTATTTTCCTGATTTTCTTATTAAAGTTAGACTAGAAAGTGATGGTTTGCCCTGTTTCTAGCTTCTATTCTCGAAAGGCAGATTCTAAAAGTTTCCCTAGGTGTTGGCTGAAAGCAGACTAGGTTTAAAAGTACTTTATTTGATCTTAAGATGCACTTTGTTTTCTCTTATATGTTTTCACACTTTCTGAAAGTAATCAAGTGGATTACTAGATTGTTTGTCAATTAAGATTCTTTAATACAAAGTTTCCCAAGAAGTCAATGGTTGGCCCTACACTTGGTTGGTTTTAAACAGTTACTTAAGAGGCTTTTTCTTGTTTGGACTGAATATAAATCCCTTGTGAAATTATTATCAGTTTCCACACCTCCAACACTTTATTGTTTCCATTCCATCATTTCAATCTCAATGATCTTGTGACATAGATGACTTGCCCCTTGGATCACTCTTGATGTTGTTGTTTAATTAAATCCCTCATATAACTCCATAGCCCAATGGACTAAAAACCAGCGTTATATCTATCTTTTAACCTAGTTGTTCTATCAACTTGCAACTTCTCACCTTTGAAACTCTTTGCACTTAGAAATTTCCCCCTCAAAATAGTATTCATGCTCAACCATCCAAAAAACAAACAAAACCCTTGGTCTTCATAACTATCCTAATATTATTACCCCAAATTTCAAAGACAAATCCATCTTTGTACATATTGGAGAGATCCCTCTCTGGATTCAGGAGGGCTAGATCCTAGAATCCCAAATTTGGTTGAAACGATGTTGTTTCTGCAGTTTTAGTCTCACCAATCTGCTAAAATTACAGATTCCTAACAAAATGTACCTTCTCTACTATGTAATTTGGTCATTGAGCTGAAATGGCTCAACTGAAGCTCTCCCTCACTCTCAATGAGTATGGAATTGGTTGTGACAACCTCTCCATCACCATCCAAGCTATGCATCTCTCCATATGCTGATATTTATCTTGCCAGATGCCCTCCCAAGTGAACTCCTCCATCAAAGAATGAAATGCATAAAATTGCATGGAAAGAAAGTCTACATGTGTTGCATGTATTAGCTTCCTCTTGAGCTCAAAAAATATAGTCAAGAAGACTCTACTGTTTCGGGAAATAATACCCTAAAGGTCTTGGGTTGACAACACTCACAGATCACGGGCATGCCATTCAATAAGGACTCACTTTAACCAATTTCTATACTAAAAACTAGATCCTACTGGTTGCAGAACTTACCCGAAAGTCCCTCGGTTGATGTAGATCCCACGGGGTGCAAACCCCCTGCAACACTTTGTGCTCCAAAGCCTATAAATCCACAAATAACGGACTCAAAAACCTAGTTGTACGGCATATATAGTTCCTATATTTCAATGAAAACCATACATAATATGATAAAAACAATATGAAACATTCAATTAATTATTATTACACATATATCAAGCATCATAAACATGTGAACATTGGGAACAAGATGGCTCTCCTTATTATGAATGACACGTATAGTAATCAAAACATGGAGAGATCACCTGAATCCTACCACGGCCTTCGAGCATACTGTCCTCTGGATCCGTCCAGCCCTAGCCTCACAAGAACTCTTCCAATGTGTGCACAATAGATGTCATATAGGATGATGAACATCTCAAGAAAACAAGGGTTTCCTGAATATACTTGGGAACTGCAGGAGGCACGAGAATATCAGACTTGAATAGGGCTCCAACAGAGTATAATATCTATATTTTTCTCTCTCCCTTGGGCCATTCCTTTGAGGGGATTTTATACTACCTCAAATTAGTTTCTACAGTTAGTAGTAGTTAGGCCATGGGCTAGGGTGGTTGAATTACTGGAATAACCATCAAACTCACCTAAAATATAGGGAATTTATATATTTCTTAATAATTAAAAAGGTATACGCGGATCTCTATGAATGGACTCACGTGTATATGTGAAACATTCTGGGCAGAGTAGCGTATGGGTTTTAAGATACAGTTTTTTGAGAAAATGTTCAAGTCTGGGGGAAAGGGTGCCCAAGGCCAAAGTGTAAACCATCAATTATATGAAGGCGATAAATGACACTGTAATAGATGCCCCCTAATATATGAGGTGAAAAGGAGTACATGATGGCTGAAATGTATTATGTGCATAGAAAGAACCTTGCAAGGACTAGAGAGGACTTCACCAGATTTCAGCCTAACAAAAAACCAGTGAGAGAAATCAAAGAGATAGCTCATTTTTTAGGCGGGCATACCCATGCTTAATGAAAGAAAAGCATGTCCACATACAAAATATAAGGTGGATCCAAAATGTATACAAGTATAGCTAAAAAAAAATGTAAAGTACATAATGAATCATCTGATCACTGATCACTGCCCGGAAGTACAAGTCAAAATCAGGTCCAAGTATCACATATAGAAGACTGATCAATGATTTTGCAATAGATATCTGATGATAGAAGTCACAACTGAATCTCCAAGTACCAAATCATAAGTGGTGGAACAAATGGTACAACACGCAACTTGAGAGCCATCATATAAGATGCTGCTGTGTTGAAACTGCAACATAAAATGGTGTATAGTGTCACCGGCAGAAAACTGAAGAAGCTATCTAAGTGAACCGAATCATGCTGATGCAAACCCGAGGCCTTCACCGATCACTATGGCACAATTCTACAGAATGGGAATAAATAAGCTAAAGTTGACCATGTGAGAAATCGTTTGATTACTGGTCATTGATGTATACCGTTAACAAACACGAGACAACCCACCAATAATGATAATGAGTGTCAAGGTGTCCCAGTACAATCCAACAATTGTGAATAAATGATTTGAAGTCGAACACTTGAAATAATCCACCAATCAAGAGGCAATGATGTATCCTCATCGATGGTGAAGAATCTGCCACTGATGACTGCAAACCCTAAGGTACTGACAAAATGACTCTATACCTTATTCCCAGAGAAATGAGTTGGAGTTTATGGGAAAATATATGCTGGAAGGAAGGCATTAAGGCATCCCACATCAGTCCAGTGCGAGTGTAACCTGCAAGCAAAAATTTGGAAGGAATCGGATGAAGCAGAGTGACATAACCAACCTGAAGTATGTTTCTGGCATGCACAAGATGAAGTTAGCGCACGGTAGAAACCCTCTGAACCAACCAATAATGAAATATGACAAAGGGGCGAAATATCCACCGATAGGGTCAAATGGAAATCAAGGTACTGCACAAATCCCAAGTGTGATAATGTGAGCTGATGTCGAACACAAGGGAAACCACTCAGTCAAAGACCCATGATGATGATAAAATGTTGAGCACAAGGTAACCTCTCAATGATGTAAATAGGTCCAGGGTGCAACTCTAGGTTGGCTCTTAGAGCAATATGTCGTAGTCGATAAGAAACAAACCTGCCAACAAGAAGTCAATGGAGACCTTCTCAAACTAGCACGAGCATAAGACCAAACATCTGATGTGATAGAAAAAGAGACTGACAATATCGGGAAGGTTGACTGAAAAATGAGTTAAGAGACACCACAGCTAGGCCGACTCAGGTTAACTTCCCCTGAACAAAAGCATGACTCATGTTGACTATGGCAGCAAATGATAACTTTGTATAAGTTTGTCATGCAGGAGGCACGAACAAAACCTGCATATGATTGGAAGAGATAACCAACCAGGGGAGAACTGACGCATGTGACAAGGTTATGGCTTCTCCTAAGTCAAAACTAAAACCATCCCAAATGAAGGAAATACATAGTTTTTTGTTCTTTGTTGAAGGGCGACAAACTGACACTGTAGCTTCCATCAAAATATGAAGTAATATCTCGTTCTCACTCTTTTTCACATATTTAATTTTTTTGTATTTTTCATATTTAAAGCCTGAAAAAGAATAAAATAATGCTATAATACAATGGATAGAACGAGTATCATGAAACATATGCACTAGTTCTGGGGATGGGAAAAATCCTATGCCCAATGCAAGGTGGCATAAATTGGTAAGTGATACTTAGAGGAATGTTCCGTCCATGGGTAACAAGGTGTCAAGTTGTGGTAGCTAAGTGATTGCAAGGTTAAATTTTACAAAAATTCGTGGTCAAAATATGGCTTAAACATTGAGTCCAAATGAAGCCGGCTAAAGGCCAAGATAAACAAGTAGTCAATATGCAATGCAGAAATACAACTTGACAACAAAAGGGAGCCTCTAGGGTAATGGCCAGAAAAATGATAGCAAAGAAGAAGAATGAAGCTTCAAACATGTATGTCATGGCGGGACTAAAAAGGACTCCCGAGCCTACATCAGTTGCAACATGGGCGACAAATGCTAGCGAGGAACTAACTAAGAAGCCCATGTAAAGGAAGGCTCAACCAACAAGTCATGATTTAAAAATCAGTGAGTGAAATGGGTGAAGTACTCATGACAAGATGGGATCGACCCTATGGAAAGTGATCAGAAAAGAGGCTAGTATGAAGAATGTAGCAGAAAGTGAATTCCCTAACCTATATGCCAGTTCAGAATCATATACCTACCATGAGAGGTCAGTGGTCATGGATCCGAAGAAACCGAAAAAAATATCAACTTCAGTAAAATGTTCCTGAAAACATACCTTACCCAACACTTACAAAAAACATGATTATACAGCCTTAGATAGATTTTAAAAAATAAGCATGAAGAAATTTGGAAAAAAAAATTCAAATTTTGGGTATAAATACACCATTTACCTCATATTTGGATAATTTTCACATTGCAGAAGTGGAGAAGGAACATTTGGAGAAAAAATTCCCTTACTCTGAACAGGAGAAATCAGCCACCAAATCGATCTGAATCAATCAAGTAGAATCCTAATTCATCTTTGTCATAAATTATGTTTCATTTTAAGAGAAAAATTTATAAATTTGACCGTAGGAAACATTTTTTTTTATGAAACCCTCTGCGCATACGCGGGTTCATGTGGACGAACCTGCGTATGATACGCGACTATGTGTAAATGAAGTCGCGTATACGTAGACCGAGAATTTAAAAAATGAACCTAATGCATGGTTTGATGAATTTTCTCACGATGTCAATTAACTGGAGGGAGCATCAACATAGTGCCATCAATAATGAAGTGATGGAAGATCGAAATTTGCTCGATATCCTTTGGAATTTTGGATTTCTCAAGTTCTTTAAAATGCCAAATATGAAAAGTAATGTCCGATTGCTCCAAATGTTGGTAGATCACTGGGATCCAGAGGAAGACTGCTTCATGATAGATCAAATTCCTATACACATAGAGGTGGAAGACATATAATTCATTACTGGACTCTCTTGGAGAGGAGATCTAGTAGATTTGCATAGAAATCCTTTGGGAGGGCTTACAGTGGAAGACTACATCCAAGTCTATTGCGTAGAGGGGTCTCAAAAAGTAGGGACTCATATTGAAATCAAATATTTGAAATAATTATATATGAAGATTATCCTTTTCACCATTGGTAGGGTAGCAAGATCTACTTCCTTACATCAGGCATAGAGGACTCAAATGAGTATTGCAATAGAATGTTTGATTCACCTCTTTGATTGGTGCACAACATTGCTGAGCAACATGAAGAGATAGTTGACTTAGATCTGGAAGGAGAAAACTAAACACTTTGGGTATGGAACTATTTTACTGAAATTCTTCTTTGTGAGGATTCCAGGGCTTCAGCCCAATGTCATCTCAACCATCAGCGGCCCCAGAGATCCAATAATAGCCTGGTGGGCTGATCCGATGAAGAGACTGGGGGGAAGTGAAGTTTCCCGAACCACATGGCATGACGAGTTCTTCCAATGGTGGGAGGAACAAGTTATCACTGTGGAATATTATCCCTATTCTGGGACGGATTTTCATGATGATCTAGATCTAGTCCTTCCACGCGGTGCAACATGGGGTGCAATCGGTGAGACTGCAATTTTTTATTTTTTAATTATGTGATTTTTTTGGATTTTTTTAAAATATGATAATGAAAAAATATTTTTTTATTGAACTCAAATGACTTACAAGATTATTGATGATCATGATATAGATATGGGACCAGTCAGACCTGAGGGATACCCAAGGCATAAGCGCCGCAGAGGTGAGGCAAATGTTGAAGACTCGGGTAGGACCCTCCATGCCGTCCAGAGAAACTTGGAGAGTTTGACTCACCAAGTGCCTATGTCTGCAGTAGAGGACTTACCAGAGGCTATCCAAAGATGGGTAGTCAGAGTACCACGAGACTGGGTGTGGTTATTCCACTGTGTAGAGACTACTATCGTGTTCTATAGGAACACAAATGTTGGGCAGGTACCGGAGGATTAGATATATAGATTTTACCGGATGACTGTGATATTTTTTTGATACTGAACATGACCGGGCATAAGCCCTACTTTTGTAGGACAATAGGTCCAGTTTTTGTACATTTTGAATGCTCTGACTATATATATATATATATATATATATATATATATATATATATATATATATACATCGATTTATATGATGTGATGACTCAAATGTATGAAAAGATGAAGGATGTATTTGATGTATTAATTAAAATTTTGAATGATAAATATGCCAATCATTTGCTTGATTAGCCAATAAGTCTGCCATCCAATTATCAGCTCGAGGAATGTGAATGAATGTTATAAATTGAAATTATCTCTGTAACAAACGTACCCTCAAAAATAATCAGTGAAAAATTGGGTCTCGAACCCGGTATGTGTTGTTCAACTGCGAAACCACCAGCTGGGAGTCCAAGAAAACTACTAATGAATCAACACCCAAAGATATTTCTTCCAAGAGTAGATAAACTACTGCAGTGTATTTTTTTATGTTGTTTGAAGTAGGACCAATGAAGATACCTCTTGAAACCAACAATTGACCGGATGGATAATGAAGTACCCAAGCCGCGGAAGCCAAGTTCTGAGTATGTCTACTAGCACCATCAGTGAAACCAAAATGACTCATGACATCCAACACAACCTGCCAAAGAAGATCAAATGCAACATAGTCACACCAAAAACCGAAAACTCAGATATGTACAAAAAACAAAAAATATATACAAAAAGCAAGTTGCTAGGCTAAAGACTAGGCATAATACTTCTTAAAATAGAGCCCATTTCTGGGCTCCGCCAACTCATTTCCTTCAAAATCAACCAAGACATAAGCTCCTTTTTTTAGGACCTTTTTAACGATGAAGGGGCCATACCACATAGATTTGAACTTGCCTGCCCCTAGGGCATCCTTCTCTTAGGCATAAACCAAGACAATGTCTCCTTCAGAGAAAACCCTAGGTTTGACCTCTTTATCGTACTGAACCTTAATTCGTTTCTTATGTGCCTCATTCATCGTGGTGGCATCTCAACACTACTAATTGAGATGCTCCAGATGAAGGAGACGTTCTTCAAGACTAGAGGTGTCAGGAATAAGTTCTACAACTAACTTAAGAGAAGGAATTTCACATTCAATGGGAAAGATAGATTCCAACCCATAAGCTAGTTGAAACAGAGTAAAACCAATTGCATTTTTGACTATCCAATATGCCCAAAGAGTAGGATACAACATAATTTGCCAATTGGATTGAGCTTTGTCAATTTTCTGTTGAAGAATTCCCTTCAAGGATTTGTTTACAGCTTCCACCTACCCATTGGATTGAGGATAATACGGAGACGAATGCTCCTGCAGGAAACCTAATTTCAAAGCCAATTCATCCATCATGTTGTTCTGAAAATGACTACCATGATCAGTGATAATATATTTGGGAATACCAAAGCGAGAAATGACTTTATTGAAAAGGAAAAGAGCTAATGTCTCACCATCATTCCCAAAATTAGGCATACCCTCGACCCACTTTCTGAAGTAGTCTATGGCTACAATAATTTACTTGTGACCTTTAGCTGAAGGTGGGTTACAAGTAGTATAATCAATAACCCACTTTGTAAAGGGGCCGACAGTGATGACAAGAAAGAGCGGAGCTGGATGAGCATGCATATTTCGAGTATAGACCTAACACGAATGACACCATTTGACCGATTCCATACAATTTTTGAAAATTGAAGGCCAAAAGTATCCTACACGCAAGATTCTTTGGGTTGTAGCAAGGCTAGATAAATGAACACCACAAGCTCCACTGTGGAAATCATTAAGCACAACCTCAGATTCTTCGAGAGTTAAGCATTGCCTAAGGATTGAATCAACTCCGAAATGATATAAAGTGTCACCAATGATCAAGTAATTTTTAGCTAGGTGAAGTAACTTACGGCGCTCATCCTTCGAAAAAGTCGAGGGAAACTTTTCAGTCTGGAGATATACTATGAGATCCCCATACCAAGGATCCTGTCAAGAAATGTGAAAAAGATGTTTTTCCAGGAAGGATTCATCATAAAACATCTCTTCTCCATATGGAAACTCAGAAATAAATTCCGTAAAAACCAATGATTTCTTGGACTTGGTAGACATAAACTCAAGATAAAATTCCTACAAAATCACAATCCATCGATTGTATTTGTCCCCAATCACTCGCCTACTGAGAACAAACTGAAATAGTTTGACTACTGCCAAAACAAAGGTTTTTTGAAGAAGAATATAATGTCTGAGATGGTGCACAGCATGGAAAGATGCTAAAGCAAGCTTCTCTATCGGAGAGTACCAGAGTTCAGGTCCTACCAAGCCTTGACTAAGGTAGTATATAAGATGCTCTGAAAGAGTATCGTCTTCCTGAACCAGAAACATACCAATGGTAGATTCTTCTATCGCGAGATACAAAAGGAAATCCCTGCTATAATCAGGTGGACTCAGTAGAGGAGCAGAGGTTAATGATTTTTTCAAAGCATCAAATGAGTGCTGAGCAAAGTCATCCAAAAGAATGGAACTCCTTTCTTTAATAATATCATAAACCCTTTCGTAATCTCGACATAATTTACTATGAATCTCCGCAGAAAATTAGCTTTTCCTTATAGACTTTGAATTTGACGAACTGAAGATGGGGGAGGCAACTGAAGTATTGCCTCAAATTTGAAGCGATCTACCCGAATCCCTTCCGTAGACACAATAAATCCCAACAACGATCGGATGTGACCATGAAAACACACTTTTTCAGATTCAATAGGATTTTATAATACTGACATCGTTCAAATACTTGACGGAGGTGAGAAGGATGATCAATTCTCCTACGAGAACACGCAACTAAATCATCCAATTTTTCCTCGATAATATGTTTGATGTCATGGAAGGCATAGGACATAGCCCGCTGAAAAGTAACTCCAGCCTTTTTATGGCCAAAAGGCATTTTATTGTAAGCAAAGGTACCCAGGGACAAATAAATGCAGCCTTATGCTGATCTTCAGGACGAATAGTAATTTGATTATATCCAGAGAAACCATCCCTGAAGGAGAAAATCTCATTTCCCGTACACTCATTGATAATCTGATCTATAAATGGTGTGGGGTAATTATCTTTAGGACATGCTTTATTTAGGTCCCTGAAATCGATGCATACTCAAATTTTTCCTTGTTTCTTGTCTACAAGAACTATATTCGAAACCCACTTTGTCAAAGGAACAGGAAAAATGAATCCTACCCTGAGCAGCTTCTCCACCTCAACTTTGATGGCTGCTGCCTTCCTAGGGTTGACCGGACAAAGCTTTTGCCTAACAGGCTTAGCATTTGTGTACACCTTGATCTCATGTTGAACAATAGAAGGATCTATACCAGGCATTTCCTCATAATACCAAGCGAACACATCCCTAAACTCTCGAAAGAGATTGATATAAATTTTAACTTCTTCAGGGGAACATTCATCTCCGATGAAAATATTCTCAATAATGTTGGGATCTCTAGAAATGTTCACCGAGATAGTAGGAGAAATCACAGCCATGTTCCCTTCAGCAAAAACCTGTGATGGCGCTAAAGGGTTCAGGATTAGGTGAACAGGACTAGAAGACTGAGATCTAGGAAAACTTGATTCAACTCTACTCAAATCTGTTAGAAATAAGACTGATGATGAAAATCATCACACGGTCTTTCTACACCAGTCATTGCTTCCAGGATTTTCTCTTCAGATGGAAGAGTGGTATCAAGACAATCCTGGGCTGAATATGAAATAAAAGTCTAAGCCAGATCCACATCTCTATCTAATTCCTCCAGTGAAAGAGAAACGGGAATGGACTATGCAGAGTCAACAATAGAGCTATAATTAATCTCAGCTGCAGACATTGGAAATTCCATTCCACCCACTTGACCTTCTGCAAATTTGGAGGTAGGAGGAGGTAAGGTCCAAGGGTTCAAAAAATAATAAGTTCTGAAAAACTCTTTTCAAATGGGAACCCTAGAGGATGAATTGCATTGATATGAACCGAAGGAGGCGAAATATCAAAAGTACCCATCAATGAAGAATACATTCCAACTCCAAAATTCTCAACAGGTACCTTGATATCATTCACCAAAGGAACGGTTGAGTCAGAAGATGCATTCTGATCCATAAGAGAACAATCTAGTTGGTCAACTGTGACAATTCTCCCTTCGTGAGGGAAACAAAATATACGAAATAAATAGGATGAAATAGCATCCATCTCATAGATCCAGTTATGCCACAACAGAAGGTTATAGTCTAAGCTTGCATCGACCATCTCAACTTCAATATTAATAGTTTTGCCCCCAACACAGACAGGAAAATCTGGAACAATACCATGCAGCCTGTGAGAATGACCATCAAACGCAGTAAGAAGAGTGGCTAAAGGAACAACTGCGGGAGATCCAATAGCCTTCAAGCATGCAAGTGACATTACACACATGGAAGCACCTTCATCAACGACCATTCGAAAGATATTTAATTTTCGATAACTCGATCTAATATGGAAAGCCATATTATGAGGGAGTCTCTTTTTAAAATTAGACATATCAAATGTAATCATAAGAGAGTTCTTTGGATCTACAGCCCTAATAGTAGTGAGCAAGGCACTTCACTAAGCAGGACAAGACTGGAGCACCTCTAATGCAGACATAACACAAGGAATTTGAACCAGATCTTGTACAATGGATTAGTTATGAGCAGCCTTGGCATTTGGATTAATCGTCACACGTTTTGAATATTCCTTCGGCATCTGAGGTATAGGCTCAATAGTAATCTTGGTAATATGAAGTGGTTTAGCACTATCAGGAGTACCCTTAGCTTTCGAAGACTCAGCTTTTCCATAATCACGAGATCTCGTAGCGATATCTATGTGAGAACTCATCATATATATGTTTGACGGAATTTCCCCTTCCTGGCTGACACCTGAGGGAGCCCCAGTATTTTGATTCGCGCCAGCAATCAATTTCTACCCTTGGGGAAAAGGGTTTGTTAACATAGCCTAGTAATTGGAAGAACCTTGTTGAGCTAAAAAGCATTGTGCATCCTAAATTTTAGGGCAAAGGTGCATAAGATGGTCTCTAGTGCACAAATTGCATGGAAAATTTACTTTCATCTTATTGTCCTTTTGACCCTCTCCAACATGATCGTTTGCTTCGTTTGCATTCCCCTTCCCATCCTTGCCTTTGTTTTTTTTGTTCCATCCTTTCTTCTTCCCATCGGATTTTTGATTTCCTTTGGGGTTAGAATTATGGATGGCATTAATTGCCAAGGATTGAGAAGGATTTGACATGAAAGGCACATCCTGACTAGAAGAAGAAGATTGCATAGGCAACTGTTGTAATTGACTGAGTAGGTTAGCTGCATCGCTATCGATTGAACCAATAATCCCATCACCATGAGGACCGGTTTTAGTTTTGGACAAGTCCAATTTGGAGTGAGGAGCATCTAGCAAAATTTTATTGAGGACTCCTTACTGAGAATAAATCATTTCTAATTGCTAAGCCTTAAAAATAGCCTTCTCTTCAGAAAATACCCCTAACAAGGACACATCTTTAGAAATATCTCGCTGCAAAGACTTCAAAAACCATTCCTGAAGGAATTAATTCGGAATATGGTCTTTAATGAGCCTCTTCCTTCCTTTCCACTCCTGAATATGATAAGAAATGTGATTTGCCTTATCCTGTTGAAAATTGGCCAGGAGGTCAGTCTGAGCATCATAACAGACATGAAACTGAAAGTGTTTTAAGAACATGGTAGCCAAATCTCCAAAAGTGGCAAAACAGCCCCCAGTTAACTCAATATACCACTTTTTTTCATTCCCAATTAAGATGCATTGAAATAACCTCAACCTAATCGAATCATCAATCAGGGAGTTGGATGAACACCACAAATGGAAAGTGGTGACATGGTCTGCCAGATCCTCTCCATTCTTCCCTTCAAACTTTGGAATTTCTGATGGGAGTTTGGTGGGGACCAAAGGCCATCCTAGACTATACCAAATCTAATCGTTAGTCAATTTCGACAAATCTAACAAGTTTAACGTTGCCAGAAATGGCAAACGAGAAGGAGCCTGGGAATTCCACCCTCTATAGGAAGGATTCCCAACGTTCTGAAAATAATACCCTGGATTTGTTGAGGCACCAGGTTGCCAAATGGAATTCGTAGAGAATTCTGGGCCATATGAAAATCCTTGTGACCCAACATTCAGGGAAGGACCCCCCCCCCCCTCCCCTAAACATAGAGTTACTATAAACAGGGTCGTTTCCCCCCACTAAGGTAGTGAATGGAGAGGAAATCCCTTGATAAGGGTTCCAAGAATTTGCAAATGGAGAAAAGGCCTGATAAATACTCGATGAAGGGAAAGGACCATTCCCTTACTGACCAACGAGAAACTAATTCCCCGCTCCCATCGTTGTAAAAACAGGATTCCAACCTGTAAAGGTATTATAACTTTGGCATCTAGACCATGGATTGAAACCCTGAGTCTGAGAAGAAAAAGGTAAAGATCTTAAAGAAGGGGTCGAATAAGGTATATGCCCACTCCCAAAGGGAAACCCTTGAAAATAATCTGATCCACTAGCCATAGAGGGTATGGGTGCAGATGCAACTGAAGCAGCAGAAAAGGAGAGAGAAGGAATCCCACTAGTGGGCATTCCAAATGAAAAGGGACTAGATTGCGAAGCATGTGCTCAGGTGTGACCAGAGCCAAACACAGCAGTACTAGAAGTGATCATAGATATAGCAATAGTGCCCCCTCCTTCGACTAAAAAAGGGGTATGAACACTTGCAGCGCTCACAGCCGAAGCTATGTTCCTAGTCGTGGCCATCGAAACGTGCGAATATGATGGATAAGGACTTCTAAGACTTTGGTCTGATGTACTGAATGATGAAAGGATGACCAGCAGGAAGAGGATATGGAAGAGACTTAGTAGGCTGAGGAACGTAATCTACTTCTACTTCTTCTGCAGGGAATAAAACTCTCGAGATGAGTGAGGTACCCCTCTCTGTACTGACACCAACACTAGAACTACCCACAGAAACAACAAGCCCAGATGGAGGATCTCTCTTTGTTGCATCTGAAACCACCGGGTGAAAATCACCCTCCAAATTACTCCTATGCCTTCTTGAAGAAGGCTTGGCACTCGCGGGAGACAACTAACGGATCCTCCTTAATCGATGAGGCAATCGGTCAGCCACTTTAAGAGATTTATTCTAGACTAAAAAAATATATGAGGCTAAGCAATATAGGAGGAAAGAGAACACTCTAAAAAATTCCTAAGATCCAACAAAACAAGCAGCTGTCAGGTATTTCCGCTCCGGGTGATGAGGATCGGACACCAAAATACAAGAAAGCGAAATAATAGGACCTCTCGAAGGAAATTTGGGGTAATTATGACCCATGCCTACTAGCGAAGGTAACATAAATAGTTACGCTGACCTCCTAACAACAGGCTTTTCTGGTGCAAGTACCCGAGCTTCACAAGGGCACCCTCTAGAAGTACTGATGGAAGTGATGCAATGTCTACCTTAGGTACCATGGGTATTCCCCCCCCCCGTAGTCACTTGTGTGGTCCCTAGGATAGGCAACTATGGGCACCAATCCATATCGGCAGCCAGGCGGAACAGTCTTAGGTCAAGATTCAACAAATAGGAGAGGGGGTATCTCTCTTCTCTGTCTGCACTATCCCTCGCGCTTGACTCTCTAGAGGAGAGCTTTCCCGGTCCACTTAACGGTGTTGGATTTTTCTCATTAACCAACTTCTATGTTTAACAGTTTGAGCAGGCTTGGAGAGTTAACTCTCCACACACCTAATCCAAGGCTCTACAGCCTAGCTATTTGGTGTATAATTAATGAAAATAATACAAAAACTACTAGTTGCTTTTAATTTATATCGCTTGTTTTACATGGGTTGTTATTTAAGTCAAGGGTGCACATAAGTGAAACTGATGGTGTTTTTAAGACACATAAGAAACCAATGAAAACCAAACTACATGCAAATGCAATGCTTTCCTTTCAATGAAGAGTGATTTCTACACAGGTTCTATGAAACTAATAAACAAATTTTTTCTTTTCTTTTCAGACACTCACAACTCAGAAAATTATGAAAAAGACTAAAAGATGCTTGAATGCACTTAATGCAAACTACCAATGATTTGCAAATCCTAAGATTTTATTTCTGAAGAAGAAAAAAGGGAGTCTCTATAAAAACCAAAGGTTCAATCACTTTTCGAAAATCAACAAGGCTAGTTCCAAATCAGAACTCCTATATATAAAAAACACCAAAATTCACTTGACATAAAAGAGGAAAACCAAGAATAGACTTCCTTCCAAATCAGGCCACGAAACGAAGACTAGAAACTTAGCCAAAAGCTTTAAAATATGAAAATGAAACTGTAACCAAAGTAGGAAGGAAAAAGCAATGAAAAACACAAGATGTTTTTGGGCTTTTCAACTTATAAAAGAAAGAAAAGAGATTTCAAGAAAAATAATGAAACTATCCAGAAACTGAATCAAGAAAACATGAAGTCTAATCAAAGGCTTCAAAGTACTCAAGCCAACTGTGCAAATTTCGTAGCGGGGCTTATTCGAGCAAAAATAAGCAAGAAACTCAATCAATCAACTCAGTATAATAGCATAATATTGCAGTGAACATCAACTCCAAAAATTCAAAAAGAGATCTTTCAAAATTCGCAACAAGACAAGTCCTACGAAATCAAGAAAACCAATTACACCAAGAAGGAAAAAATCAAATGTGAAGCAACGCATAAGGCCAAGAAGAGAAAACGAGAAAAGGCTCATTGTTATGAATGTTCAGGACAACCAAGAATCTTTAGAGAAAGATCTTGGTGCTCAAGCCACAATTGCAAACACACAAAACAGGGATTTCACCAAATGGCTAGGTCTTCATGCAAGAAAGAGATAAATAGATATAAAATCACTTTAAACACATTCTAGAGACCTTCAAGACACTACAAGAATAGCTCAACATAGATAGACATGACCATAGGGGCTAGAAACTAACATTTTCAAATTTTCCCAGGCATACGCACTTTTTTATGGAGCAAAAAGCGTGCATACGTTACTGTAACAAAGGAAACTCGTGTATACACAGGTACCTTTTCAAAAAACAGTGTGTATACGTGACTATGTAAAGAAAAAATTGTTTATGCAAACAAAGATAAGAAAAAATAAAAAGAAAAATTCAAGCCTGATCAAGAGACCAGGTCTTCTGTCTGACTGAAAAAGGAATTGCTAGACTGAAAAAACTGATAAAAACTGTTGGGAACCTGCAAGATAGATGAAACAACCTAAATGGGAAATCACAATAATGTGATCCCCAGCGGAGTCTCCATTTATGTTTTAGGAAATAATGCCCTAAAGTTATTGGGTTGACAACCTTCACAGATCAGGGGCATTCCATTCAAGAAGGACTCACTTTAACCAACTTCTATACTGAAAACTAGATCCTACTAGTTGCAGAACTTACCCGAAAGTCCCTCGGTTGATGTAGATCCCGCGGGGTGCAAACCCCCTGCAACACTTTGTGCTCCAAAACCTGTAAATCCACAAATAATGGACGCAAAAACCTATTTGTACAGCATATAGATGTTCCTAGATGTCAGTGAAAACCATACATAATATGATAAAAAAAATATGAAACATTCAATTAACGATTATTACACATATATCAAGCATCATAAACACATGAACATCAGAAACAAGATGGCTCTTATTATTATGAATGACATGTATAGTAATCAAAATGTGGATAGATCACCTGAATCTTGCCACGACCTTCAAGCATACCATCCTCTAGATCCGTCCAGCCCTAGCCTCGCAAGAACTCTTCCAAGATGTGTCAAAAATAGATGTCATATAGGATGATGAACATCTCAAGGAAACAAGGGTTTCCTGAATATACTTGGGAAGTGCAAGAGGCACGGGAATATTAGACTTGAATAGGGCTCCAACATAGTATAATATCTATATTTTTCTCTCTCCCTTAGACCATTCCTTTGAGGGGCTTTTATACTACCTCAAATTAGTTTCTGCAGTAAGGAGCAGTTAGGCCACAGGCTGGGGTGGTTGAATTACTGGAATAACCATAAAACCCACCTAAAATATAGGGAATTTATATATATTTTTAATAATTAAAAAGGTATACGTGGATCTCTATGAATGGACTCGCGTGTATACGCGAAAAGTATGGGCAGAGTAGCGTATGGGTTTTAAGATACTGTTTTTTTGAGAAAAAGCTCAAGTCTGGGGGAAAGGGTGCCCAAGGCCAAAGTTTAAATCATCAAGTACATGAAGGTGATAAATGACACTATAATATCTTCCATAAGAATATATGACATCATCATCCACCATGTATCTATCATCTCCCTCCTGGTCATCAAGAATTATGCAGACACCAAGATCCTTGGAGTACTCTACCAAAAGTTGAGACCTCCAATATGGATCAACCCTCTTAAGAGACATTGCTGTAGATATGAAATGTGAAGCTCCCCACATGTTGTTGTCTTCTCCTTTGACATCCCCCATGCCAAATTTGTCCTCCAAATTGCTGCCATGCCCATCATGCAGTTGCTCATGCTCAAGTAGAAGTGGTGGCCTTTGGAAGTTGGCCTCCCATGAGAATCTACCATCCAAAAATAAACTCCTAATATTGGCCAATGTAAGCATTAGTGGCCTCCATCTACTCCAATATATGGAGGATTCCCTCTAGAAAGGAAGTACTCGTTGTTTCTCCAAATCCATGGAGCAACTCCCTTGCACCATGGTGGTGCTACCCTCCATCACTGCAGCAACTTCTGTCGACACAAAATATGTAGTGAGAGTGGGTAATGCTGAAAAATGGGATAATGTCCCCCTCTCCTTGAATCTATCCCAAACTCTCTGCGCTGTACTAGACCCCTCCAAAGTATCCACCCCTCCGAGATCTAATAGTGGTGAAATAAATGGTAAGATGGCTCTCACCAAATATAGATCTGGTGGCCTCCCAGGTGGAATGCCCCCATGTAGTGAGACATCAAAATATGAAGTGGACTGCATATATGGGTGGACTAAGTTTTCCCTCTCTTCACTTCACAATACAGTCTCCTTATTTTGTGCATAAACCTCCTGAAATAGATAAGGGTGAATGCTCATCATCCTTTGATGTTGATCCTTTTATTCTTCCATCTCACAATCCATAAAAATTGATACATGTTGCTCCAGAATTGTGCTCTGGCTCCCACATGTTAGATCATTTGGAACTCCTTGAAAAGACACAAGGGTTCCTCTAATAGAAGCAATGGCTCCCTTTCCATCTCCATGTGGTGATGGATCTCCTTCTGATGGTACAACGCTATTAGCTCTTCTCTACTCATCCTCTTCAACAATATTTGAGAATGCCTCATCATCAATGAGAGACCCTTGATCTTAGTCTTCCCTTGAACGAGGAATCTCCATGTCTTCATATATAGAAATATGGAGTGAAGTTGGTAAAATATATCTCTCCAACTCATGAAAAGGTTTTCAGTTCTTGGGTTCAACAAAATATATTTCACAATGTTTAATATGAAATATTCTCACTAATTTCTTAGTGAACCCTGCATAAGTATGTACACTTGCATGATAAAATGGAGAAGAACTATAAAACCACCAATCATGGGCCATACCTTTAAGGTGCAGTGCTGCTACTCTAATGGCCTCCTCTTCTGAAACTTGGTGTAGCTGAAAATAGGAATCTAGCTCGTTCACCCAAGCCTTGGTTGTGCACTTTGTTGATCCATCAAAGTTAGATAGAAATATTCTACCTCTCTTGCTTCTATTATGCTTGTTGGATCTTATGTCTTCCTTGAGTTGGCAAAACCCTTGGAAGTCCAAGTTCTTTTCGAATCTCCATGATTGAGACTCATACTCGTGAAGATAGTCACTCAAGGTCTCCTCCCTTGCTGCATCTTCTTCCTCCATCCTTCTTCTAGTGAATGTGGTAAATAAAATTCATTTTGGATCTACATGTGTGGCTGAATGTCTGCACCCATCATGTGAATATCTAGGGCTTGCTTCACTTTCAAACCCTCTTGGAATTTTTCTACACCTCTCCCCCTTCATCTCCTTGATATCTTCCTTGATAATTTTTCATAGTTTGGAAAATAAGCTGGGAGATCCTATCTTCATTTCTCTAAATAATGGATTCATGCCTTTGCTTCTTCTGTATACCTTCTCCTTTTTATGAGAAGAAGCTCCTCCTAATGGCATATTGTCTTGAATGCATAGGCAGAGCCAAGATTATGCTTTGATACCACTGCAATATTCAAAAATGGAAATAGCAGCAATACAAGACATAACAATGTAAAACAAAATAATTATGAACATGACATAAGAGGGATCAATATGCAGCCATCATTTTATTAATATATCAGCAGCAATATGCAAAAATATCTTTAGGGTCAAGCCACTCAAGCAATAAGAAGAAGCATCCAATGATGAGAACAATCAACACATGAGTTGTTGCAACTGTATAGAATGTCGGAGAGCAGTGACAGCACTTTCTATATCCGTTTAGTTGCTGCTGTAAACATACATAAATGAAATATGGCTGATAGAAACAAATAAATGCCTAGGCAAGAAGATATGGGCTCTAGTACATGATTTCTAGCCAACCCGAAAATAATTTCTAGAAATACCAAGAAATATACAATGTGACAATTAACCCTAGGGTTAATATGCCACTGAAAACTAGATTTGATATGGAATGAGGCTATGACCGATCTGAAATGGTGATGTACTCCTCCAATGGTATTTCTAAATAGAAGTTTGATCCCTCTACTCAGAAATAGACCCTCCCGATGAGCTCAATGAACCCTCCCAGCAACACCCTCTAAAAATAACACAGATTTGGACTAAAAATATGCTATGAGGGATGGTATATGGTTTTCCTCATGCAAAATATATAGAAATATTCCCAGGAGACCTCCTTGGTGATCCTCCAATGGATAGCCTACCTCTCCACTTAAAAACAAGCCCAGAAATGACTCTATATGATCTTCCTTTATTGCACCCTGCAACACAACCCGGGTCTAAAAAGAAACTACACTGTAGCTGAAGGAGGTAGCTTAGCCATAATTCGAGAGTGAGGAAATGCATCCCAAAGAACCTCTCCTTCCCTGAGGATGAGGTAGGGATTCCCGATCAGGAACACCCTTTTTCTAAACAACACAGCAACCCTGCTAAACAACCAAAGGATGCAAAGTCTAAAAAGACCAATATCAAATGATAATCTAAAACATGAATAACAATTTCTACCATCCCCTCCATATATAGTGTGTGAGCCTTCTCACATTAGTTCCCATCCATACTTTCCACTAAGCTCATGCAAGTTGTCCTCCACTAAAAATGCATTGTCTCCTCATGAATGCCACTCCTCCATGACAACGATGTTGAGTTGGTCAAAGTTGACCTCTTCAACATGTATCCCCTCCAATTCACACCCAAATGTGCTTAACCAAGTTGTTTATTCTTCCTCCTTTCAAATTAGGAGTGTTATTATTTCCTCAAAAGGGTTTTATGGGCCTCCTACCCACTTATTCACCTACTTAGTGATAAAACAAACTATAATATTCCATTTAGATGTAGGCTAGATTTTTGGAATATTACACCTCAAGATACGTAGTCGTACCCTCTTCCTGTACGGTCTCAACATAATATGAATCATACTTCCTTTTCCTTGAATAATTCCTCTTCTTGTGAAGATTCATTTCAAATCTTTTCACATCAATCAAATTCATCTCTCATTAGACATTATTCTTAGTCCTTATGCTCCTCATTTTGGGGGTCATCAAGGGTGTTCCTAGTTGTGATACAAGGTTTCTTTGTGCTCACTCTTTGCTGGAATTTAATTTTGTCTAATAGTCTTGAGGATGGGTGGTATTGGCGAGATTTATTACCGCTATCCTTTCTTCACCAATATCATTTTCGTTGACCATGCTATCTGTTTATATGAAGGTATGATGCTTCATATCTTTATGGAGACTGGTGCTCGTAGAGGTTATTTGACAGTCCCCTATTGTCTCTCATGCCATGTTCATATTACTGCTTATGTTATAGGGTGAGATGTGTGCATTGATTGGTAAGGTGGATGCAAGTTTCGAAAAGGTGGTTGCCTGGTTGATCGCCTTACTTGTAGAGCCTCCAGCCTCTCACTTGCACACTATTTGGGGAGAGGTAGGGGAATATTTCAAATCATAGATAGCTCCAAATAATCAACAAACTAACCAATCAATTTTTCTAATGGTTCCCTCTCATGGAGCCACCCCAATGATCTAGCTAGGAGCGAAAACTCTCTTGCTCCTATTCCCAAAGAGTTTGACTTTGGAACAATTAAGTTCTTACAATAACTTCGTTGTTCTAGGAGGGGGCCATTCCTCTTGACCTTTCCCTGCCACATGGAAATCAATGCCAAAGAGGATGATTCTTGTGAACATTGTGTCAAATTTCTTAGTTTGAACGATGCTTTATTATATATGTAATTATGATTTTCTGATTCTTTTCTTCGACAATGCTTTATTGTATATGTAAATACGCTTTTTCCTTTTTCCATTGGTCCTTGCATATATTATAGCTGTAATTATGCATCTATGCCCTAAATATATATTTAACTATGATTTATTATATATGTAATTATGATTTTTTGATTCTTTTCTTCGATAATGCTTTATTGATTGAAAGAGCTTCTCACCCCCTAACCTTGTGCTAGGGGAGAAAGCCTCATCCATATGAATGAGTTTCACATCAAAACCCTATGTTCAATCAAGAAACTCTGTTATGAAGTTATGACTGTGTCGGTGAGGGGAAAAATATTAGGGATCAAGAACCTACTCAAGCACCTATTGAAACCCATTTTATTTGATGCCAAAAATAAATGCATAATTATATATATCATGAGATATATCCTTGTATATGATATTATTCTATGATTGAGGCACTTAATGACAGATAAGAAGGTGCCCCACCCAAACAAACACCTTTATATAAGGACCTTCTCAGAGCTAGTGGGTATGGTGGTCCTAGAGAGCACAACTTCGACAATTTTTCTTATCCTCATGGAAACTAGTGTCCTAAGGGAGAAGGGAATAATAAATTCCTTCAAGCAATATCACAAACAATAGTCTTAAAACAATTCATCCCACCCACTACCGCTATCGCTGTTGCTACTCACTGAACTACACCTACTAACCTTACTACACTTGGTTCAATCAAGACTTTCTTCATATGGTAGAACTGGCTTGTATGCATATTGAATGTTGATTGTGTCTCTAACAGGATCAACCTTAGATCCCGTTTTTGGTGTAGTGGGTTAAGTAGGTGATGAAGGAGATAAAGATCGAGGACCAAAAGGTTGTACAGCTAGATCATATTTTACAGTTACTCTGTCATTCCCTCCCTACAAAGGCACGTAAAAGTTGGGTTTTATCCAATACCAGTACTATGAAAGACATAGGTCAATCAGGTAGCTTGAGTTTTGAGGGTCGTTTTATAAAGCCAATGAGACGCATATTCATATTCCCATTGAATACACATGTAGAGTGTTGGTTTTGTTGTTACGTTATATGCTTAAATATTCAGTATCTAGCGGAACAAGTACATGTAACCTAATTACACTAAGGGCACATAATAAGCATTTCCATAATACATGGTTTATAGATTAATACCCATCAATATTAACTAGAACAATGTAGTAGTACTGATCAAGATTTGTGATCTATTTAATACAAGTCAATATGTTTGAGCGTGGTTACCATTAGTATTCATGAGAGGTTAACTCTAGTTTGATTATGGTTCTACTTATGTTTAGTCTACTATAACAATGGAAACAAGAGAAACCTATGTTGATTACTTCTATTATGTGAATAGGGTAAGCAATGGATTTATAACTGACATCATTTATACAAAAAGTTAACATTAGGTGGTAAGTGAAACAAATACACAGTGAAATCAAACATGATGTTTATTTCGTTATCAATTGAACTGCTTGTTACACAGAGTAATGTAACACAACCCGTAGATCGAATTCCATGTCAAATACTAGTTTGTTTTATCAACTAGGTGTGTTCTGTAATCAAGAACAAGTATATTTTGTATAATTATGAAATTACTATATCTGTACTATGAATAGAGTAGGACAACTTGTACAACATTAAGCTTCTTTTATTGAGTTAGTGTAAGCATTGATAAGAAAGTCAAAAGGATGAAGACAGATGCAAATAAACTTTGAAAAAATAAATCTTTAGAGGTGGTGATTCCTTAACATCACCCTTGAATCATGGGGAATACATAATGAAAGATAAGAAATGAGCAATATTTCCAGTGGGAAAGAGTTTATCAAAATTTTAGCTCAGGGGATTTCTCAGAACTCATCCACAATGATCCTCAACATGACCTCAGTATCATCATTTACAAGAATGTGACCAAAACAAGCCTCCATAGGATTACTACCAGATCTCCCATTCTTCCTTGTGTGGAGGTAATATCCTAGCTCATAGGCCAGGTGGACTTGTCCAATAGATGGATCCTAAACCAACACGAGAGCCTAGTTGGAGGCTACTAGACCTTCAACATATTGTCAAGAAAGTTCAAGCCTGAAGTATGTCTATCTAAGGAATGGGTGAAAAGGGCTATGGATGAGGTACCTCCTAGCGTGCTACTAAAAAATGGTGGTTTTATGCTAAAATATTTAAGACCAGGATATTAAAGGTGCATCCAACTACTAGACTGAAGAAAAATTTCAGAGTAGTCATGTTGTTGCTGGGCAGATTATATGGAGAAAAGGATGGCACCATGTTTCATGAATCATGGGTGCCTATGGTGAATGAAATTTGTACTCATGGGTTAGCATTCAATTGGAGTGCAATCATGTCCCCTTAAATATATAAAGCTTACAGGGAAGTGAAGAGTGCTAAGCCTACTATTTTCTTTATGCCCAACTACCTTTTAGACTCCATCAGTTCAGAAAATGAGTTTCCGGAACTAGAATGGAAATGATCCAAGTATTTTCCTCTAGTACATGTTGAATGCAAGCTTTTATGGGATTACGAGCATAAATCAAATATTATAAGAATATGCCACCATTTTATTTCTCTAGTGTACTCTTTGTTATTTGAGAAACAGTGTCCATGCCTCTCGGAACAAGCACAGGAAATCATGGGAGGGATTGGAGACTAGTATTTTCATGAACAAGGAACCTACATCAAAGTTTATGCCATATGGTGTATTGAGAGCTCCTAATCTGCTACATTTATATTCTTCAGATAGAGTGGTTCTTTTGGAAATATTATATAAAACATTTTCTCATCGAGTGACATGTACTCTTAAGAGGGAAAAGAGGTCAATATGGACTAATTTGCTTATCAGGATCAGGTACTATGTAGTTGATGGAATCAGACAAGCCATGAAAGAGGCCAATGAAATTGAATCATATCATTTTGGAGAGATAAGATTCTGGAGACATTATCCTGAAGCTATGATTATTAGTCATTATGTTGTTGTCAACCAGTTGGTCTTATACTCATAAGAAGGATACTGATGAGGAAATATTCAAGACACTTATTTATCCATATGAGGTTAAAGAAAAGCTAAGTCAAGGACCTCAGAAGAAGTCTGAACAGACCCATGCTTTACATATTTTCAACCTCCAAGAATAAGTTGAAAAGCTCCAGAGGGCATTGGAACAGGTGAAGGAGATGAAGGAAGAATTGGAGAAAGAAGCAGGCAGACTCAAGATGAGGATTGAAGAAGAACAAGAAGTGAAGGAGGCAGAAGAATAGAGAAGGAAAGCATAGCAATATGACCTAGTGAAACAATTTTCTTTGGAAACTGAACAAATAATCAAGTAGCATGAAAAAAAAGGAAAAGATATGAAGAGCTTCAGAGGAAAAGAGATGAGGAACTTCAAAAGAAGAAGGAATAAGATATGTGGAAAGAGAAAACGATCAAATACCTTGACATTCCATCATCTCTGAAGATAAACCCCACTCCTCAATCTCCAGTGGAACCATGTCAGATTGAAGAAATGGAGAAGGTGAAATTTTTCCCCATGACCATGGCTGACCCAATAGTGGTATTGAAAACATTCAATTAGGAATACAAGAAGAACAAAGAAAATGGGAGAGTTTCCAAAAAGGATAAGGTTGGGAGAGTGATTTTCACTGAGGAGGATCTCATTCATGAAACAAAAGCTGATCCAGAGATGACTGTAGCTGCCAATATTACCATGGACCAAGCAATAGGTGATAAGGTTGCCAAGCTTAATATAAAGGTCTACGGTTCTTAGTTGGAACTTAGTGCTACTAAGCAAAGAATTATAGAACTAGGATTCTAGTAGCAAGGTGAACTAGACTCAGTTAAAGAGTTCAAAGGGAAATAACTTGAGATCCAAGAGGAACTGAGTATGGTTCAGAAATAATTATATAGGAGCATTCAGGGCATCAAAGATAAAACTCCTAAGTTTGATAATTATATAAGTAGGGTGGGGCATATCAAGGAAGAATTGGAGGATATTATAAATATGATAGATGACATCATTCAATGGAAAATACATTATCTTGATGAGGGGGTAGAAATTCCTAAGATCAACGTCCTAGAGAAAATAATTTGTTTTTCTGAAGCTTAGAAATGTCTCGACAAGGGTAGTGCCTTAGAGGAAAAGGCTCAAGAATATTTCAAAATTTTCTTCAAGTTTGAAGGAGAGGTTGATGCAGTCTTAAAAAAATTCAAGTTTCCGATGTTCCATTCAACCTTTTCTCATGTACCTGTGGAGAAGTGCATAGAATAAAAGGAGAGAGTGATAGACAGTTGCAAGCAGGAGATCCAGGAATTAAAATTTATCACCAGGGACACCACAATTTATATGAAGATTTGCATAATACAATGCTAATGAAAATTAAAAGGTAGATGTGTCTATTTCCAACAAGGTTTTCATAGGTACGAGGCTGTGACAGTAAGCGACATAAAACTAATGGGTATATAAGAAGAATGTTGAGTAGCTAATATAGAACTTGGATCAATCTAACATTTTTTCCCTTTAATATCATATAATTTTATAAAAAGATTGACCAGATGAGAAGTTTCTATTTGATTCAAAGCCTAAAATATATTAAATTTTTGGCACTATGCTCCAATGGGTTTAAAATTCGTAAGGTCACAACTCCACTAACATTTACAAGCAACCCCATAGTATAAATAAGCATAGATGGTCAAAATCAAAGAAAACCATCATATACATACTTAAGTGTCTTTTCCCAGCTTCCAGTTGCAAGCAAGTTCATTGTTGGAATCCATGCAATTTCCTTAATAGGTGCATCATTCATAGCCACAGTTGCTGGCTGAACCCTAGTTAATAGTGGCCACATTTTAGCTTGTTTATCACAACCAACAAAGAAACAACAACCCCATCGTCCTTCCATGTCGAACAGAGAACCTACATATGAATCATTACATAATATAAAAACTTAGAAGCACACTCTGAAACTTCAGTAATGGTTATTTCCATAAGTAAGCTATAGCCCTGGTTCCTGCAAGCATATTACAACTTCTGGATAAACTTCACAAACAAGTAATAGAATTCCAACCACAATCTGAAGAACCTCACTGGTTGGTCATGTGACATTTTTGTTTTTGGCATGCTAGCCCCAGTTTGAAGGACCTTCCAACATCTAACCTACCAATCTATGTTCCAAAATATAACAGAATATCAAAACAAAACAAAACACCAGTCCAAAATTATTACAATAATATCACTATCCCCAAAATATCAGATGAACGAGTCCACATTTCGGTAAATGGAGACATTTGAGAACACGAGGAAGCACAGAAGAATGCCTAAATTCACACTTACGATGACCTCGAATCCCTAAATTTTTCTCGTTTAAAGGTCCCCAAAAACCATCACTGCACAGAATGTTTTAGCAAAAAAAATTAATGACCAAAAATTCTCAACCCTCAAATCTCCAGGAACCGCAGGCTGCATTGTTTTTCCAGTACGAGTCTCCTTGCGCTCGTCTCCCTGAGATACTACCTTAGCTTTCCCTCCAATTGACAAGCCACGAAATTTAAAATGCTTAACACAACCAACAATGTTCAAATGTTTAACATACTTTTTTTCCATATGTTTTGTCATATTAAAAATAAATAAAACAAGTTGTATAATTTTATTTCTTAAAAAGGTTGAACATTACTCTAGATTTTTTAAGTATATTTTATTTTTTCATTAGAAAAATAGTTATTGAGGTTATTCTATGTTAAATACAACTAATATTTGTAATATAGTTGTAATAATTTATTTTAAAGTTCATGGCTAAGCTAGAGAGTGAGACATTTTTTTGATCTCATTGTTTGTAGGACAAAGGACGTGAGTCTGCTAAACTCTACAAAGGTGTACATATTCTACACCTTTAGATTTTAACCGATGACCTCTTATGAGGAAGCACATGTTGTTGACCATTGTAAAGATATAAAAAAGTTGGAAATTTTCTCCAATATTCAAATATTAGGACCCATAGCCATCCAAAGGTAGAAGCTTCTACTAAAAAAAAAAAATCCATAGATATACCTGAGGTTTGAAGGGGATTTTATTATGCAAAAGCATAAATGGAAACATAGAAAATATATTGCAAATATTACAGTAGTAGAACAAAATCCAAATTCTATTAATGAATGAAATAGAAAAAAAAATTATAAATTGCAAAGTGATACATACTAATTGGAATGGAGGTAGCTTTTCTATGAAGAGAGATGTGTCAACTAATCTTAATCACAAGAAAACATTACAAGATCTCAAAACTACCTTTGAACATAAAGTATCATGTCCTAAGATGCAAAAACCCTAAAATCCAAAACCCTAGCCCTAGGAAATGATGTGCCAAAAAGGATATGAGCCCAAAGAGGCTAATTGATATATCAACTTCCCGAGGCTACAAATTTTGCATGAAAACTCCATTTAGGACATGTCTTGGACCATTACAATCCATACTATGTGTCTTTAGCCTATGACAAATGTCAAAAATGCAAGGGAAATCCCAAAAAAGGCACCAGAAGTTTGAGATCTAAAACATTATAATATAACTACCAAGATGTGGACTAATGTTGAATCAATGGAATAAGTGGGTGGTCACCAGTATTCTATTGAATCAATTGTCCCCCCTTATGAATAAGTGGTCCATTTTGTGTCGAGTTCCTTCATCAAGTGGGGAATTTTTTTTTAATATGGATCCTAGTGAGACACGTGCGCCAAAGTAGGAACATGAGGTGACTATGAGAGGTGGAAAATATGATTGATGTAGCTCCACATTAAATACAAGGTTCAAGCGAAAGAAAAGGGAATATTTGATTTTGAAGCATCTTCACCTACAACCCTTGTGTTAGTGTAAGGCCTATGTGAGAATGGAGAGTCGGGGGGGGGCACTTCCAATGGGACATTAAAAGGTGTTCTTTATACAAATGAAACCATACCTTACCTCCCACCCTAAACTTGTGTGGAACTCTAATCTAGGATGATATTGGTGGCCACCCACCTCTTCCGCTAATTCAATGGTTCTTTATCTTCTTATCAGTTTTTCTATGTTTTTTTGGGTCCTGAACTTCTAGCGTCATTTGCAAGCCCTAAATGGTGTTTTTTGGGCCATTTAGAGGTCCAGAGGTTTTAATGTCATTCCCTAGGCCCAAAAAAAAGTTGTAATCTTAAATATATTTCTTTCAAATGGAATTATTGTGTGCCCAAAACATAGATTTTATGCAAAAGTTGCACCACTGGGAAGTTGATTCTAGGGTTACGTTTTTAAATGTCTGGGGTTCTTTCTTTATGTTAAAAAATATTATGAAACTAACATAAACAATGAAGAAACTATGCATTCATGACCTACAAGCACCTTGATCACAACATGTTTGTAAAATTGAATAACTTGTACCGGGAAAGCTTGAGCAATATTAGAGCTTAGAAAAAAAGCATGAAGAATCAGGAACCTTGTTTTCGTTTTGAGGGAAAATCTAGATGCAAGCAAGGAGGGAACCCTTTCTCTCTTTAGCAGGAAAAGGTAAATGTTAGTGTTTGATTTTTGTTAAAACAATATCAGCCTTTGCCTCTCATTCTATGGAAGGGACTGGGCTATTTTAAGTGTATAATTTTATTATTATATCACCATATTTTATGGAAAATTATTTCAAAATGGTGATTTTTTAGTAATTTATTTTTATTGTATTCTATAAGAAAAATAGAGTGAGCTAATTCATTAATTTTATTTAAGGAAAATTAAATTATTTTAAATAATTCATTGGCAGGCCATTAAGGGGTGTACTTTCACTATTGCAAGATACTTTTGTTTATTACTTAGTTAAGTTATTTCCTTGTGTATAAGGAAAACAATATTTTAGTCAATCAGAAACAATTTCAAATCTTATTATATGACCAAATTCAATTCTCTATTTCCAAAACATGTTCTCGGCGAGGTTTAAATATGGTTATGATTAATGTCAATTCAATTTATCTATTATAAAGACAACCCACGCTATCACCAAATTCAATTATTTATTGCCAAAACATGTTCTTAATGAGGTTTCAATATAATGTCAATTCAATTTATCTATTTTAAATACAACCTACACTATCCAAATTTAAATGGAGCTTGAGGTATAGTTTTTATAAATAGAAAAAAAATATCCATCTCAATTTCATATCTATGAAGCATTAGAAATTTATAAAAAATAAATTAGGATGTCAATTAGGTTTAGCTTGGGTGGTTAAGAGGAGTTGTTATCGTCATTGTCTAAGGTCAATCTTACTTGTGATGTGTTTATTCCTTATGTAGGGTTTGCATCATCTTTTGGATTTCCAACTGAACATTTTGAATTCCTCAATTCTACCATCACTCTTTTCCATTTAGTTTTGCATTCAAATCATTCTTATGCTATTATTAATTTTATGTTAAGAAAAGTATGGATTGTGTTGGTTACATCTCGGTGATACAAAATATGTTCTTATGGGTGTATTTATTATATGGCGAACACTAGATTATATGTGTTTTGTATGGAAGTAATTTTGTTTCTTAAACTTCTTAGTATGTTGAAATATGTTTGGTTGTTCTTAAGTGTTGTAACAATGTATTTAGACACCACCTCTATTTTAGAATATGAGTTTTCTAATATACTAAATCCCTCAGTTCTCCAACATGCTATTAAAGCTAATGGTTTGATATGTATCATGTTACCTACAAGTCTTATGTAAGTCGTAGATGCTCTTAAAAATTTAGATTTGTTTAGTGGATTGGTTCAAGGTTTCTAATTGAAAACTAAATCTAGGATCAAATAAGTAGGTCAACATTATGAGTTTCAAGCTAGATCTTACAAATTTTAATGGACACAATTATGGAATTTGGGCACAATATATGGGAGAATTTTTGAAGAGTGAAGAGTTATAAGACTTTACGAAAATGGTGGTTCTTATCCAAGGGATAACTAATACAATTTTTTAATCAATAGGAACAAGGATGAGACTTTAGGAGTCATAATGTTGAAGAATGTAACTAGTTTTGGTCTTCATTATTAATGTATTTGTAAAAATAACATATAATTATTATTAAATGACTTATTAAAACATGGGTTTCATGCTTGGGTCATATTTATATTAAGGTCCCAATTGTAGACTTCTAGGTTATTTGTTACAGATTTAAATTGATTCAAATTTTGGGCTTTTAAATCATGTAACGTTAGTTTGTCAAAAGGATCCTCCATCAAGTCATCTTCTTCAAGGTCACCATCCTCAAAACCTACTTCAAAAACAACCCTCAAGTCAAGTGATACAATTCATCAAATTTTCCTCCTTAACTCAGTCTCAATTATTCTTCAAGTCGGCTCAAATCAAGACACAACACTTCACATTGTCATGTTGGCTCAATAACTATGGAAAATAAATATATATGCAAGGGTATATTTTTTCATTTCTAACACAAAATTTTGGACATCTCTGAAGTTTTAACCACATATACAATTCGTATCATGATCACAGGTTCAGTGTTTGAGGATAAGGCCCCGAACATATTACAAAATTCGGGTAACCAGCTATGCTATGAATCGGGTAACTTCGATGATATGATGTTGCAGTAAAATAGTGCCTCGGTGTCAACACAAATATACCATAGAATCAATTCTATGTTATGATACTCAATGCTATGAATATGCTCAGTGATCTCAGTTATGATGCTCAGTGCTATGATCATGCTTAGTGATCTCAGTAATGATGCTCGGTGTTATGCTGCTATCTCAAACTAGGTCCAGGTAATGATGATGGAGTTTAGGTGCAAGCAAAGGATATATTAGTGTCATGAAGATCTTAGTGCTAACACAGTGAAGGGATGACTTGATGCAGGAATTCTATAGTCTAAAGGTCTTGGTCGTCTCATCTTAAATCTACTAAAGGAATAATTTTGACTGGGTTTTCCCCAAAAAGTAGGGTTTTTCCCTAACATGTGCCTACGTCTTGTGTCTTCTTCTATTCATTCATTGGAATTAATATTTATGATAAGAAAATATAAATTGAAAGAAGAATTAATAATAACAAAACATCACAATATAATGTCATGATAAGCGAAATTGTTTAACTCCCATCTCCTTAATATTTCTAACACATAACAACCTCCATCTCGAGGTGGATTCAATGTCATATAATCCATATAATCTACTCATATAATCCATAGTATTTAGTATATCAAAGAGCTAGAAATCGATGCTTATTTTTCCCTAAGACTCTACAAACCCTATATTCTCCTTGCAAACCTTAGCCTCTATAAAAAAAAGAAACAAAGTTCCTACATAATTTACAATGTCATGAATTTGATAATTCCACCATTTCAGTGACACTCCAAACAAATATTTAGAAGAAAAAAAATGTCCAGCTCAAAAGACTCCATGTGTGGTGTTGATCACCATGGTTTCACTCTCTAGTAAATATTTTTTGGTGGTCTCACCAATATAACCTTTTTTGATCCCTCTCTACGGATTTCTCTAAAGGCATTGATTATGTTGGGCTATATCTTACACAATCTTTCTAGTTGCCCTGTGGTTCCATGACACACACCTAAAACATGTCATTCATATAGGACACAAATTAAATGGTTTAGTCCCTCTCATATTACATTAACACTCTCACCCAATAACTCAGTACACCATAGACCAACATCCCTTCCCTCAATGTGCAAGTTGGCCTCTATTTTGAGAATATTAGGAGTTAGAAAGTAAGGATGATGAGGGTGTCATTTTATCAAGACGAGACTCTCATAAGGATAAGAAATTTATGAGAAAGAAAACCACAATATTTACCACTCACTTCTTACCATTGCCACACCATAAAAATAAAAAACCCTAAAAATGTCATTCTTAAAATATCTTGTGTAGTTTCCTAATGTCATTCAAGTAGAATCTCACAATTCCTTATATCATTAATGGTGCAATCATTTTATTATTATCTTAAAGGAACTCTTTCTATACATGCACCCCATCAAACATAAATCATCGAGTCAAAATGAATGAATAAGAGGGTGTGTCGAGGAGTGTCAGCGAGTGTCAAGTGTGCCAAGGGGGAGTGACAAGGCATGCTAGGGAATTCTAGGGCATGTCAAGAAGTTTTAGGGTGTGGTAACATGTGCCAGAGAGTGCCAAGGCATGCCAATGCATGACAGGAATGTCACTACATGCCAGGCATGCCAAGACATGCCATGTGTTAAGGCATAACACGATGTGCCAGGTGTTAACGCGTGTCAAGGAATGTTAGGTGACAAAAAGGAACACCAAGTTAAAATGAAAATAAATGAACACATATGAGGGTTAATAATTCATGACCTTGCCTTTTCAAGAGGGGCATGCTAGGCATAGCAACACTAGTTCCAATACATGTCAAGGGCCAAGTGCTAGCATGTCTTAAGTGAAAAATCATCCTCTATTGCTTCTCTCTTAACTATGAATAATTGATCTCAAATAGATTTTATATTAAACCATTCCAAGGTATTATAGGACATCCAAACACATGCCAATAATTATTAAGTGCTACCAAGTGCCAAGAGCTAACATTTGTGAGGGAGTTATAGGGCATGCTATGGAGTTCCAGGTTTTCTAAGGAGGGAGTAACAAGATATGCTAGATAGTTCCAATGCATGCTAGAGTGTTAGGGAAGCATACCAAGATGTGCCAAGTGCCAATGTGTGTTGAGTGTTAGTGAGTGCAAGGGAAACACAAGGGATCACTATGTCAAAATGCATGGAATAAGAGCGCATGACACTGAGTGGCAGCGAGTTCCAGGTGTGCTAAGGAGGGAGTAAAATGGTATTCTAGGCAACACTAATTCATGCTAGTGTGCCAGAGTGGCATGCGGCCAAGATTTTTTAGGTGTTAGGGTGTGCCAACACATGCTAGGAAGTGCGAGGGAGTCCTAGGGACACACAAGGGAGCATTAGGGGGAAATAATGCATGCAAATGAATGATTAAGAGATTGTGAAAATAAGTGTCTGTGAGTTATAGGTGTGCTAAGCAGGGAGTGACAAGGTATGTTAGGCATTGATAAGGAATGCTAGAGGCCAAGGAAACATGCCAATAAGTTTCAGGTTCTAGGGTGTCCCAATGCATGTCAGGGAGTGTTATGAAGTGCCAGGGAAAAACAAGGGAGCAGTAGTTTCAAATGCAAGGAAATTAATGAATAAGAGTGTGTGACATGGATTGTTAGCGAGTTATAGGTATGCTAAGGAGGGAGTGACAAGGTATGTTAGTTAGTTCCAAGGAATGCTAGAGTGCCAGGGAGACATGTAAATATGTGCCAAGTGTCAGGGTGTGCCAATGTGTGCTAGGGAGTGTTAGGGAGTGCCATGAAAACAAAAGGGAGAACTAGTTCAAAATGCATGGAAATGAACAGATAAGAGTGTGTGATAGGGTGTGTCAGCGAGTTCTAAGTGTGTTAAGGAGGGAGTGAAAATGTTGTATTCCAAGAAATTCCAAGGTATGCTAAAATGATAGGTAATTTCAAGTAATGGTATGGTTTGTTAGGGAGTTCTAAATCATGCCAAGAAATGCATGGGATGCTAACATGTGCCACATAGTTCCAAGGGATTGTTAGATGTTCAAGGTGTTATGGCATGTCAAGATGTAAACTATGTTGCTTAGTTGTTTTATGGCCATGGTTGGCCATGAGCCTTGACTTGGTAACTTGTTAAGTGGGATGATTTAAGATTGGACATGAGTATCCTAAGATGATTCAAGTAGTAAATTCAACTTGGTCAAGTTGTTGTAGCCGAGGCAGGACTTGGTTAGGTTCCCAAGTCTAAAAAAAAATAAGGGTAGTTATGAGGACATGATAGTTAAGCAGTGGCAGGGCATGCCAATGAATGAAAAGGTGTGATAACACATGTGAGATAGTGTCCATACATGCCGAGGAGTATTGGGGAGTGTCAGGGAATCACAAGGGAGAAGTAGTTCAAAGTGCATGGAAACGAATGAATAAGAGTGTCTTCCAAGGAGTGTCAGTGAATTCCAGGTGTCCCATGGATGAATTCTGTTAAGATAATTTCATAATAGGACTTTCAAGAGGCAAGCCTACGCTTTTGATAAGGGGATGGAAAAATAAGTTTCAGACAAAGGTAGACTTTGGGCTAGACACAAAACTGTTTTTTCATTGACTTGGTTGGGTTCCCAAGTCGCTAAAAAGTAAGGCTATCTATGAAGGCATGAAAAATAGGGAGTTCAAAGGTTTCTACGGAACCCCATGAAGTGATAACACATTCTAGAAAGTTCCAAGGCATGTTAGGAATTCGAATATGTGCTAGTTGCTAAGGTGTGGCACCAAAACATTCTATGGAATGTTAGAGAAACAGAATGGAGGACTAGTTTAATTTCATGGAAATGTATGAATAAGAGTGCGTGATACGGAATGTTAGCAAGTTATAGGTGTGCTAAGCAATGAGTGACAAGGTATTATAGCTAGTTCCAAGGCATGATAGAGTTCTGGGAAAGCATGCCAAGATGTGGCAAGTTCCAGGGTGTGCCAATGTGTGCCAAGGAGAGTTAGGGAGTGCTAGAGAAACACAAGGGAGAATTATGTCATAATGCATGGATATGAATAAATAAGAGTCAGTGACAGGGAGTATCATATAGTTCCAAGTGTGCTAAGGAGGAGTGATAAGGAATTCTTGGTAGTGCTGAGGAATTCTAAAGTGTTAGGGCAACATGCGGCCAAGATGTGGCAATGCGTGCAAGGAAGTGTTAACTGGGAGTGCCTAGGAAACACAAGGGATCACTACTTCAAAATGCATGGAAATGAAAAAATAAGAGTTTTTGATTGGAATTTTCAGTGAGTTCCAAGTGTGCTAAGTAGGAAGTGACACGGTACGCTAGGTAGTGTTAAGGCATGCTAGAGGCCAAGGCGACATGCCAATATGTCCTAGGTGCTAGGGTGTACCAACACGTGAAAATGAGTGTTAAGGAATGCTATGGAAACACAAGGGAGAACTATGTAAAAATTAAAGGAAATGAATGAATAATATTTTGTGACTGGTAGTGTCAATGAGATCTAGGTGTGCTATAGAGAGTGTAACAAGGTGTGCTAGGTAGTGCCAAGGAATGCTAGAGTGCTAGGGCGACATGCTAAGATGTGATAGGTTTTAGGGTGTGCCAATGCATGCTAGGGAGTGTTATGGAGTGTTAAGGAAACACAAGGAAGCACTAGATCAAAATTCATGGAAATTAATGAATAAGAGTGTGTGAGAGTTTCAATGAGTTCTAGGTGTGTTAAGGAGGGAGTGACAAGGTTATATGCTAGGCAATACTACGGTATGCTAAACTACCAAGGCATATCAGGAAGTGCTAGGGTGTGTTAGGGAGTGTAAAAGCATGCCAAGTAATGTAGGGGATGCTAACACATGCCACATAGTGCCAAGGAATTTAAGACATGCCAGGTGCTATGGCATGTCAAGATGTAAATTGTGTTTCTTAGTTGTTTTACAACCATGGTTGGATGTAATGAGCCTTGTCTTGCTAGCTTGTTAGGTGGGATGAGTTGATATTGGACATGAGTAACCTAAGATGAGTTACACGTAGTTCTTAAGTGAACAAGGCATATGTTGAATTTCCACAACACATGAAAATATGGGTTTGATCTTCAAAGATTTTATGCAAACACACTCAAGTACCACAACACATCTACTTTTCACAACTAAATATACACACGTCGAGGAATCAACTAGTGCACATGAAAATTTTTAACTTTTTCAAAATGTTATTCGTTGAATTACAAACCATAATGGAATAGGCTAGAGCTCTCGTACCAGGGATCATGGCTCTTTACAATCACACTCATACAAGGAATACAACTAGGGCTTGGTGTTAGACCTTTGACAACCAATCTACCTTGAATAAGACAACACTTGACCCAATTTTTTATGGTGCACATGCATAGCCCTTACAGTCCACATGTCCTGAACACATCTGGTAGGTCCTCTTGCCTCCCATTATGCAACTTCTCAATTTGCATCTATAAATGGACTCAAATCCTTTAGGTTATTGAACTTATATAAAAACACTTTCCCTCTATATACCTCTTTTTTCCTTCAAGGTCTACAACACTTAGGGTTTTAGATCAATTGTTCACAACTCCATTTGTGAACAACTCTTTGGTCTATCCACTTTTGCCATACTCCTGCTCCAAGATGAAAATTCTAGGGCTATGGAGGTTTCCCTTCTTCTCACTGACTCAATCCTCTACAATATAGTGAACTAGGGCTAGTTGGATAGCCCACTTGACTGCTACTTTAGTCCTTCAAAGTATGCACATCCTTAGGCCCAATACACCTACCCTTATAACAATCTTGTTTTCCTTCACAAGTACATGACTTAGGGCACTTATTTGGCAGTCACCTAAAAACCCCCCAACTATACTTGGAATACCATAAATTTTCCCAACCACGGTCACTTATTTTACTGATCTAGTTCCCACAACACTACCCTCAGTTAGGGCTCTTCAAATCTACCACGTAAGAGTGATTTGAGTCCTCTCAAAATCACTATTATTGTGTACCAATTTCTTTGTTGTCCAATATTATATGAAAAGATATGAAGTACTCCTTTTATCATCCTTCTAACAATTTTCAGATGACTAAACTAGGGTCACAAATCATCCACTAATATTCCATTGAATAACTGTTTATAGGATGCTTCAGATCTCCATCCAAAACTATATGGAAACTCCACCAAAATCAAATCCTCTTCATGTCAGTCCATTCCTCATATGAAACATTTCTTCTGCTCAATCTTCTACTCAAGTTCCACCTTCCTTTGTATTTTATATCTCTACACATACTTTTGCAAACCATATTCCAAATATGTGGTATATATTGGAGAGATAAACCTCTCTCTAAGGGTCATGACCCCTATTCTTCTATGCAAATTTGTCACAGACTTAAGGGCATACCTTATAGACTGGGCATGGTAGGAAACCTCCCTAACTAGGGAATTATACTTCTATTCTAATTTTATTAGAAAAAAACCTATTCAAACATAGCAAAAACAACAACTCCTTCCTCCATAAGAGACTTAGCCTAGCTCATATGGATCCATAGATCGAGGTGTTTCTTTGAATGAGTCTTGACCTGAAATTTAGTATCTATGACCCTCAAACTACAGTCACCTTAGTCAATATTACACATGCGGATAATTTTGTTCTTGCCCTAAATACTAGTGCAGGCCCTCATCCATTTGTGTTGGTCTTTATCACAAAACTTGCAACCTACTAACCACCACAATATAGGGTCTCAACCCAATCTACTATTTCAAATTTGATGTGGCCTTCACATAGAAACACCACTGAAATCACATGCCCAAATTATCATGAGAGGCCTCTCTTGAGCTCAATCTGCCATAAGAGAATCAATAGTATGTCATCCTAATTTGTATCTCGAACCCATTAAGGTATGTGGCTTTCTTGTGAACCCTCACATGATGATCTTGCTCTTGGTGGATGATCATGGCCTCCATGTAGAAAAATTTACTCAACCCTCTAACTCGACCTAATTTAGGACTAAATCTCTCCTGGCCTCCTTCATCAAATGAGATCCTTCTCACTTGATGTTCTTTCCCTCATACTAAGGCCTCTTTAAATAACTTTTCCTAGCTAGGACTCTTAAGAACCCTCTAGAACTTATAGGATTTATCCACTTAGACATTAGGAAACATTATTTTTCCTTTTTAATTTTATTTTAGATTTTAAACCCCATCTTGGGTCCAAAACCCCTTCACTTGGGTTCTTTACAGACAAATCCTTTTGTGACCAAAATCACACAAATCCACCTCACTAGGCTTGTGGAGTACCCCCCAACATAAAAAAATTCAACAACATAGTCTAGTTGTAGTAATTTTATCTTGGTCAAGCTCTTGTAGTCAAGTGAGGACTTGATTGGGTTCCCAAGTTGCAAATTAAGTAAGGTTAGTTGTGAGGGCATGATAGCTAGGGATCATCAGGTCATGCCAAGGAATGAAAATTCATGCTAACACATGCCATACAATGTCAATGCATGTTGAGGAGTGTTAAGGAGTGTCTAGGTATCACAAGGGAGAACTAGGTCACAATGCATGGAAATGAACAAATAAGAGTGTGCGCTAGGGAGTGTAAGTGACTTCAAGTGTGCTAAGGATGAAGTGTGTTAGAAGAATTTCATAATAGGATTTGCGAAAGGCAAGCATATGGTTGCGATAAGGGGCTTGAAAAAGAAGTTTTATAAAAAGGGAGACTTTGTGTTGGGCAGAACACCATTTTTTCTTTATCTATTATTTTTATATGACATGTGGCACACTTTGGCCGAATGCTCATGTTTTAAAGTATTTTAGGAAATTTCATATTGTACATTGTTGTGTATAAGTTTTGGGGCACTCGGATTTTGCCAACTTATATCTTGTTTGTCTTGTGCATCTTGTCGTTCTTTCAAACTCTCACTTAATTCTCTATTGTTTATATGAACTGGACATACATGTTAAATATTGCCTATGTAAGCTATGTTGCTTAGTTGTTTTATGGCCATGGCTAGATGTGATCCTTGTCTTGATAAGTTCTTAAGTGGAAAAATTTCAACTTCGACATGAGAGGCCTAAGATGAGGTATAGGCAGTTATTAGGTGAACAAGGAGAAATCTACTTGCAGTAGATGCAATTATTGAATTTTTTGCGGTTGAAGCAGGCCAATGTCACATGAACTACAATAGGTAAGGACTTGATTTGGTTCCCAAGTCTTGAAAAAATGTAAGTCTAGTTGTGAGGGCATGAGTGCCAAGGCATCCTAGGGAATGCTAACATGTCCTAGATATTTCTAAGGCATGTCAAATATGCTAAGATGTGTCAAGTGCTAAGGCATGCCAAGATGTGAAAGGGTGTGACAATACGTGCCAGGGACTATCAAGGCAACAAAAGGGAGAAACAAGTTAAACTACAAGGAAATGAACACACAAGAGGGTTAATAAGTCATTAATTTACCTTTTATAGGAGGGGCATGCTAGGAAAACCAACTCTAGGTGGAAATAGGTGCCAAATGCCAAGTGTTAGTGCATTTTAAGTGCCAAATCATCCTCTCTTACTTCTCATCTACCTTCAAATAATTGATCTCAAATAACTTTAATATTAAACCATGCAAAATCATACCAAGGCATCTTAATGAATATTAGACGTGCTAATACTTTCCAAGCAGAAACACGTGCCAAGTGCCAATGTGTGTTATGGAGTGATACACATGTTATGAAGTGGAAGGGCATGTTGAAGAGTGCCAAGGAATGACACAGTGTGCTAATGCATGTTGAGGAGTGTTATGGAGTACTAGGGAAACATAAGGAAGATCTAGGTCAAAATGAATGGAAGTGAGTGAATATTAGGGTGTGTCAGATAGTTTCAATGAGTGCTAGCTAGCATGTCAAGGAGGGAGTGACAAGGTATGTTAAGCACTAGTAAGGCATGCTAGGGAATATCAGGGCATTTTCAGTAAGTGCCAGAGTGTGCTATGGATTTCTAGTGTGTGCTAACATGTGACAAATAGTTCCAAGACATGCAAGATTCTAAGGCATGCTAGGACATGTAGGGTTCCAAGGTATGCCAATATGTGTCAAGGAGTATCAAGGAAACAAAAATACGAACCAAGCTAAAAATCAAGGAAATGAACAAATAATAGGGTTAATAAGCCAAGACTTTATCTTTTCAAAAGGGGCATGCTAGGCACACTGATAATAGGTTCCAATACATGCCATGTTCCAATGTGTGCTAAGTGCTCATGTCTGTTAGTGCATGCCAAAGTGTTCCAGAGCATGCTAGGGGCTACAAGGCATGCCAACACATGCTAGGAGAGTGTTATGCTATGCTAGGGACTACTAACATGTGCTTGGGTGTCCTAGTCATGGGAATATGTTCAAGGTACAAATATGCTCTAATACATGCGAGGTGCCAAGGAATCTTAGTGTGTGCCAAAGCATGTTAAGATGTGCCAAGAGTGTCGAGCAGTGTTATATCTCTCTTATTAATAGAACTGACAAAGATTGATTATGTATTAAATAATACAGTTTCTACACACACTAATGGAACTTTATCTAAAGGGAACTTTTAGATAATAAACGTAATAAATATGAGTCATGTATTGAGTCATAGGAAAACTATATTGTAATTACTTGAGGGAAATGATACACATTAATTACATTTTAACACATTGACTCACTCTAACCACTATATGGCCTTAGACACATATTGAAAAAGACTCCACAATGATGGTCTTAAATTGTCATATTTTGACAAAAAAATATAGTAACATGCACATAACCTCATCAAAAACCCATTGGAATGATCAATGATGACGAAAATTTTTCGATCGTCACCAAAAGTAACCAAAAAGAGAATTTTTGATGGTCAATAAAATATCGTCACTAGAAGTGTCACCAAAGAGAGAATTAGTGACGGGCCTTTAACAACCCTCACCAAAAGTTTCATTGAAAATGGCTTTGGTGACAAGGCTTAAAGGACCATCACTAAATTCAGTTACAACAACACTTTTTTAAGGACCGTCACCGTATGTGACATTGGTGACGAACCTTAAAGGTCTGTCACAATCATGACCCTCACCAATGTCCTTTTTTCTTGTAGTGCTAGCCTTGCCATTTAAGGATAGCCTTGATGAGATGGGTTCTCATTTTTGGTTGAGTTATATTTTTCAAATGGATTCAAAGTTGAAATAGGTGGATATCCAAAATTTAAAACACATCTCCTAGTGATCCCTAAACCGGAATGTGGATCATGGTAAATCCACTAGCCTGGTGACCCCTCTCAACCAAACTATGGGTTGCAGTAAATCCAAGATTGTGTGCCTTAGTAGGGATAGGAATCCTTTTCAGTGAATGATGGGATATAAAATAAAGCCAAGAGGTGGAATTCTCTCAGTTGGGCCTAGTATTCCTAGGATGGGATGTATGGTAAATCCTAGAGAGTGGGTCTTGGTGTAGGTCCTAGTGATCCCTATATCAGACTATAGATTATGGTAATGCCTGAGAGACTAGGAGGCAGTAAAATTCCTCACGATGTAGGTGAAGAAATCCGGTAGCATCCATGCTTGTTTGGTTTTTCTTGGTTGGTTATGGGTCCCACATTCATGCTTGGAATATCGCAAGAGGGTGATTGGCTGAACAGAGATTTGGCTCAGCCAATCTATGGTCGGGTGGGACATGGTTGTCCCATATTCAATTGATTCTTACATTCATTAATGAGAAATCCATTTACTTGTCATGTGATGTGTAAATGTGTTGGTTTATATGTGGATCATATGGCTAATGTATCTATGATATTCTTTTTGTTATTATGTTGGTTAGGAGCATGTGTTTTGACAATGATGATGTATGGATAACCTCATGTTTTTATTTGTAAATGAATAAACAATCTATATATGATCTAATATATTATACTACAACTAATGATGTAATGGAACAATGATTCTTAGCAATTATCATATAAGTATGAGAACCCTATGTTCAGACGTATTATTTACACATGTAGATTTCATATTTATGATATGTTTGACAAAATTATTATCATGGCTAGTAGGGGTATAGTCTAGGTCTTATGACAATTTTTACTAATTATTAGTGTTTCATTGTTTTATTTAATGTTTGAACTTTTCATTGAGTTCTGGGTAGTGGCCTAGACTATGGGCCTAAAAAAAGTGGCTTAAACCTGGTGTACGCAGGCATAGGTCTGGGTAATTTAGTCCCTGGATGCAAGAGTGCAGGCTTGTGGGAGCATCCATAGTATTCTAGATGTACTCATACCCATACTATGGGAGCTTCCAGGGGTTAAGTGGGTTAAAACCTTAGTGGCACATAGAGGATAGGTTCCTCAGCCGTTAAGTTGGCTCTTGGGAGTCTTGTTGCTGATGTGGAAGGTTTTTATGATATGTTTTCATAAGCTCCACTTCCTTAAGGTATCCTAGGATGTTGAATCTAATCATAGTATCTTCTCATCGCATATTTACCACGATTGGTCGATTACTTGGGCATATGTGCGATGGGGGTGTTACAGAGTGGTATCAGAGCATGCTTCACCCAATGGAATTGATTGGAGGTGTGCGTTGGTTAGGCATTCATGTTGGTTGCATGTCTATTAATAATCCTTGTGGTTTATATTCTTGTTTCATATGCATGGTGTCAGTCATGGTTGTAGTGATGTCGCCATGTGATAAAGGATGTTGTTGATGTGAAATGTGTTGTCATGAGTGTATGATTGGTTGTGCATTGCTATGTGTTTGTCATGCATACATGTCAATTTCATATGTGTTCTATATGTTGTGGAGTATGTGCTTGTTGTGTATGCATTGTGTTGGTAATTGTTACAGTTGTTTCTCAATGTCAAATTTTATGGTGTTGTTGATTGAATTTTATGTTCATGACTGCATGTCGATTATGCCTTTTTTATGAATGTCAGTGTCTATATGTAATTATGCATGCATTGTCACATTTATATTTGTTCTCCATCAGGTCATTGTATATATTTTAGGTCATCATGGTGCTTTTGGTATGTTATGATGTTCAAGTGTTGGTTGAGATAGAGCAGGAGATGCAAATCATCGAAGTGAAGTTGCAGCACTAGACTTTGGGGTAAGAGCAGATCGTCACACAAGTATTGCATGATTGGCATGAAGGTATGTTATTTAATGTATTTTTATGAGAATTAGGTTTATGTACATTTTTTTTATTCTATTGTTGTTGTGGTTGCATGTACAATAGATGTTAATGAATCAGTGTGGTCATATCAACATGTGTTGAATAGTCATGAATGATAGTAACTTGTTTTTATATGCATTTTTGTTGTTTTATGTTAGTTAAATTGATGATAATGTTATATGTTGTTGATAATTATGTTATGTGTTAACTTGATTATTGTACATGATAGTTTACTTGATGATTATGTTATATTTTTTTGAAGAGTATGTTATATGTTAACTCGTTGTTGTTATATGTTAGTAAACTTGATGATTAGGGTTATTGAATTAATATTTGGATGTTACATGTATCATGCTAATTTGGATTGGAATATGTAATTGGTTAGGCTTATGACATTGAGTTATGAGTCAACCTAATTATTATAGTGTGTTGTACTAACGATGCATATGTGAGTGTTATGCATGAGTGCCTATTGTTTGTGAGTTCATGATGTGAACGTGTTAGGTAGTTAATGTTATGGATATCATGACCTTATTTATGTCTAATTTTATGTGATGTTAAGTTATATCTTGCTAATCTAGATTTATTTCACAAAAAAGATAGCCTCCCTAAGATACATCAAGGTATGAGTTTGCTTATGTTGTCTACTTGGTGAGTGAATGTTTGATTGTGTCGTTTGTTTGGTGTTTGATTATTTAGTGACTATTATGTAATTTATCCATTGTCTCAATGTTTTATTACTTGCATGACATCAGTATGCACCTATAAAATCGAATGAATAAATGATCTTCTTATAGCTATAGTAACACATATGTGATAGGGCATGCTGTACCTTAAGAGACAATCCCTTAGATGTGATAAGGAATTTGTGCTTAAGACATTTATATGATTATGTCATGAATATATATGTCTCTGTTTTATTAACCCTCAAGTATTTATGACTAAACTCTTAAATGTCAAATATAATGAATGCTTCACAATGCTACCATCTGTTAATGTTGAATGAAGTGATTAGAAGAATATGAAAGAAGAAGTCCAAACTGATATGTTGTTTTATACAGAAAATATTGTTTCCAACCCCAGAAGAAATATATGAAAGAAATAGTTAAAACAAAGGAGCGCCAATTTGTTAGGTAAATTGACTTGTGATTATAGTCAAGTTTGACTGATTTAAACAATGATGGTTTTGGGGCACATGGTATTGTGCACCCATGGTTTTTAAGCTTATGGTATTGCATGTAATGGAGCCTATAAAAGGCTTAAAGGACTTCATTGTAATGTAAGGCCTCGAGGTGAGCGGTGAAGGCTCACTTGGCTGGATTGGTTAGGGTTTTGGGTTGTGGAAGCTCAAGATGGAGGATCTTCTGGTGGATAAATATCAGTGGATCACAGTAGATCCAGATACTAAACCAACATCAATGTCAGATGAAGACTGGAAGAAATTGGATCGGAAGGCTAAGAGCACAATACGGTTGTGTGTCTCAGATTCAGTATTGTTGAATGTATCTGGGGAAGCTACGGTGAAGAATTTGTGGGAAAAACTTGGGACTTTGTACCAATCTAAGTCTCTGGTGAATAAGTTGTTCTTGTGAAAAAAGCTGTATAACCTGAGGATGAAGGATGGAGACTCAGTGATGTATAACCGAACGCCTAATACCGTGGTAAGTCGTTCGTCATATGTTGATATTAAAATCTTAGATGAAGATAAGTGCATCATTGCCTGTTTTCACTTAATTGGGGATAGTCTACATGACAAAATAGTAGCAACACAACCACTTTGAATTTTATGACATTGTCTCGCCCCACATCGAAGGAAACAGAGACAAGAAATATGGAGGGTTTAATGGAGATGCTTTATCTTCCGTACGAGGAAGGTCCCAAAACGTAAATGAGAATAAAGCCGTAGTGGGAGATCCTAATCTAGAGGGAGATCTAAATCTCCGGAAAGTTTGTAAAGTGCATGCTGAAATGCAGTGAAGGGTACTACAAAAAGGAGTGCAGACCAAAGCTCCCCCAGAAAGGAAATGTGGATCTAATTCCTCCTTCGCGTAGGCAAAAACCACCTTAGATGAAGGTGGGGATGTGTATTTTGCTTCTTCTTCAAATACACATGTAGATCATGAGTCATGGTTGATTGACTCAGGTGCATCCTTTCACTTCACTCCCCATAAGGAGTGGTTCTGCGAGTATGAGAAATATGATGGTGGTGATGTCTTCCTAGGGGATGATAGGAAGGCCAAAATCATCGAACGTGGAAAGGTCAAGCTGAAGCTGAAAGGTGGAAGGATTAGAACACTTCCTGGTGTTCTACATATTCTTGCATTGGCCAAAAATTTGATTTTTGTAAGCAAGATGGATGATGCAGGTGTAAAAACAGTGTTCAAGAAAGATGCCTGCAAGATGGTTCAGGAAGCACTAGTATTAATGCAGGGAGTTCGGACTGGAACTCTATACAAGCTACAAGGTAGCACTGTTATTTATGGGTGTAATAGTTATGTGGTTCCTGAAAGTGGAGCGGAAAGCCTAGCCGTCTCTGGAGAAAAGACCATGCTATGGCATCAAAGGCTTGGACATATTGGAGAGAAGGGCCTTCAGATACTATATAGAAATGGTATGGCAGTTTAATTTCTCTGGATTTTGATTTCTGGAATATCAGGCAGGCGGGGAAGCAATATCTTCGGGTGATGTTTCTCTTCCGAAAGTAAGAATGTATATACAAGATATTAGAACTCAGGCAACAATGACGGTGTTTGGACCCGTGGGTTTCGCTCCATCACCGGGAAAGTCCGTGTACTACTCATTCATAGATGACTTCTCAAGGAATACATGGATATATTTCTTGAGGAAGAAATATGAAGTCTTTGATAGATTTAAAGAATTTAAGGCTCTCGTGGAAAACCAAACAGAGAAGAAGATAAAGGTGCTGAGGATAGATAATGGTGGGGAGCTCTGCAAGAAGGAATTTGAAGAGTTATGTAAGAAGTGTGGTATAGCGCGGTAAAATAATACTCCATACACACCTCAGCAAAATGGAGTTGTAGAAAGAATGAACAGAACGCTGATGGAAAAGGCAAGAATCATGCTCAGTGGTACCAGGTTAGGACAAGAATTCTGGGCAAAGGCAGTGGAGACTGCATGTTACTTAGTTAACAGATCACCTTCATCAGCGTTGGAGGATAAGACTCCACATGAGGTATGGACTGTGGCAAGTCCTCTTTCATCTATGTACTGATGTGATGCAGTGCGGTTATGCTCAAAGGAGTATGACCAAGTTGGATAAACTGAATGTGCATAATTATTGGCATATGATGGCTTGTGTGGTTACAAGCTTTGGAACCCAGAAACAAGGAAGGTTGTGTACAGTCGAGATGTGGTGTTTAGAGAGGTGAAAGATGTTGTTACACATGAATTCCTACAAAAGGAACCTAAGAAGATAGAGTTTGAGCTAAAGGAGGATGAATCAGACTCTACAATAGAAGAAGACTCAGAAGAGGAAGGGCCACAAACTCCAGCTGTGATAAGATCAACTCGGGAAAGAAGGCAACCAGAAAGGTATAGTCCATCTGCTTTTTGTTCAGGTTTTGCCTTAACTATAACTGATGATGATCCAAAAACTGTCAGGGAGGCAGTAGATTCAGAGGATGGAAAACTCTGGAAGGAGACCATGGTTGATGAGATGGCATCCTTGCACAAAAATGAGGCATGGGATCTGGTAGAGTTGTCGGCGGGAAGGAAGCCCATCGGGAGAAAATTGGTGTTTAAGAAGAAGATGAATGTAGAAGGCAAGGTAGAGAAATACAAAGCTCAATTGGTAGAAAAAGGTTATTCCCAAGTGTCGGGAATTGATTTTGGTGATATTTTTTCTCCTGTTGCCAAAGTTACTTCTATTAGATTAATTTTATCTGTTGTTGTTGCATTTGATTTTGAGATAGAACAAATGGATGTGAAGACAACATTTCTTCACGGGGATCTAGAAGAGGAGATATACATGAAGAAACCTGAAGGCTTTATGGCGAAGGGTAAGAAAGAACTGGTGTGTAGGTTGAAGAAGTCTCTATATGGGTTAAAACTGTTAGGAATTTACCGCAAAAATAAAACAAGAATTTACTGAGAGAAATAAACATAAAGAACCCAACAACAAATCATTAACATAAACACAAATGTTTATCCGGGAAAACTCCAAATCCGGGGAAAAACCCAACCAATGAAATTTGATTAACCATTGGCCAAAACCCTGGCTAATCCGACCAAGTGAGCCTTCACCACTCACCTCCAGGCCCTACATTACAATGAAGTCTTCCCAGCCTTTTATAGGCTCCATTACATGAAATACAATGGGTCGAAAACCATGGGTGCACAAAACCATGTGCCCCAAAACCACTACTATTTACCCTAGTCAACTTTGACTCTATCCCGAGTCAAGTTTACCTAACAATTCCCCCCTTAAACTTGACTTGGGGTTTCTTGACTAAATCCAGCCAAAATTGCTAAATGAGACAACTCCGCTCACTCTAGCTCTTCCCCCCTCAAATTTTTACCCAGGGTAATTGTTAACTTGACATCCCCCTATCACCTAGGTCACTACAATGAAGTCTTCCCAGCCTTTTATAGGCTCCATTACATGCAATACCATGGGTCGAAAACGATGGGTGCACAAAACCATGTGCCCCAAAACCACTACTATTTACCCTAGTCAACTTTGACTCTATCACGAGTCAAGTTTACCTAACAAAAACAGTCACCAAGGATGTGGTATCAGAAATTTGATACCTATATACGGGGACTTGGCTTCACCAGAAGCAAGGAGGGTCACTGTGTTTATTTTAAATTAATTGGTGACTGTGTTATTTATTTGGTCTTGTATGTGGATGATATGTTGTTGATTGGAAATGATAAAGAAATTATCCAAGATTTGAAGACCCAACTGTTCTCCAAATTTGACATGAAGGATCTTGGTGCTGCAAACTATATTTTGGGCATGGAAATTAAGAGAGATCGGGCAAAGAGGAAGCTCTGGTTAAACCAGAGGAAGTATGTCGAGACTATATTGTAGAGGTTCAATATGCAGGATAGTAAACCAATGAATGTTCCTATTCCTGTAGGGGTAAAGCTATCTGCTGAACAGTGTCCCAAGACACAAGAAGAAGAGGAGGATATTTCCCGTGTTCCATATGCAAATGCAGTGGGTAGCCTAATGTATGCAATGGTCTGTACTAGACCAGACATTGCACATGCAGTGGGAGTATTGAGCAAGTTTATGTAAAACCCAGGGAAGGAGCATTGGACAACAATGAGGCAGGTTTTCAGATATTTATGTGGCACTAGTGATTATGGCTTGTGCTACCAGGGAAGACCAGGATTGGAAAGAATGTTAGACATTCGTTGTTTTGTTGATGCAGACTAGGCTGGAGATCTGGACCAAAGAAGATCTACAAGTGGGTATGTGTTTAGCCTATTTGGAGGCATAGTCAGTTGGATGAGTAAAAGACAGTCTGTAGTGGCTCTTTCAACTACAGAGGCAAAATACATAGCAGCCACTCATGCAAGCAAGGAATCAGTCAAGCAAAGATTGTGGAGACATGGGGTTGGCATGTCAGCTATAAGGATAGACCGTGATAGCCAAAGTGCAATTTTCTTGGCTAAGAACCCTGCTTATCATTCAAAGACAAAGCACATTGATGTTCAATATCACTTTGTTAGAGATATGGTTGAGGCTAAAAGGGTGTTGCTGGTAAAGGTGGACATTTTGAAGAATGTTGCAGATGCATTGACGAAGTCTGTGAGCACTCAGAATTTCTCTTGGTGTAGAGAAACAATGGGTGTTGAAGAATTGGCCCAATGACCAAGCTCTCCTGTGGCCCCCTGTGGAAAGAAAACAACAAGTGGGAGAATGTTGGGTATGTGTTATATTCTTTCCACGACTAGCCCCACGCACCGATGCTGCGCTCGTGCGCAAAACAGGGGTCACAAGGGGGAGGCGCCCCCCACTTAGGGTTCCCATGGGGCCACTTTGCATGTAAAATTTTTTTGGTGTGCGGACCCACTCATGGGCAGACCTACCCATGTTTTGTGCATGATTTTGCACATGGTTTTGGGGTACAATGGTTTTCGTCCCATGGTATTTTGTAGATCCAGTCAAGGGAAATACAGTTATGTTCTAATCTAGGGTTAATGGATTTGGGTTTATGTATGCTTCAACATGTATATATATGTGTTGTAACACTAAAAGGAACATAATGAAAAATCAAGTTGGTCATCTCAATTTGGGATCCAGGGGAAAATCTCTGTGTTTATATGTTTTATGTTTTATGCTCTCGCTATTGTTTATTTTCTGTTATAAGATTCGTGTGTAGATAATTTATGTTCAGGGTTCAAACCTACATTTGGTATCTGAGCCATATTTGGCTTCAAAGGGACACTTTTGCAGCCAAGGGTTTTATTGGCCTGTGAATGGAGAAATCAATGCAGCCTTTTTGCCTTTTGAAAGATGAGAGGATGTTTGCACGTGGATTAATTAATTGATGAACCATGTATCTGAAGAGAACTCCTAGAGGACTGGCGGTTACAGAGGCTGGTGACCCATGTAATCTAGTAAATGGGTTCTTTTTATATGAACATTGATGTCATATGTACAAACACAACAACAATGAAACAAAAAAAAAAATTATATATATATATATTATTATAATGGAGTTAATTTATTTTTTTTACATGTAAATGGGCATACTATTGTAAGACCTGGTATGGCATGCGTACCCCTGGGTAATCACTGGTAAAGTCTGGGTTAGACCGAGGTGATAGGGGGGATGTCAAGTTAACAATTACCCTAGGTAAAAATTTGAGGGGGGAAGAGCTAGAGTGCGCGGGGTTGTCTCACTTAGTAGGTTTGGCTGGATTTAGTCAAGGAACCCCAACTCAAGTGTAAAGGGGGGATTTTAGGTAAATTGACTTGTGATTATAGTCAATTTTGACTGATTTAAACAATGATGGTTTTGGGGCACATGGTATTGTGCACCCATGGCTTTTAAGCTCATTGTATTGCATGTAATGGAGCTTATAAAAGGCTCAAAGGACTTCATTGTAATGTAAGGCCTCGAGGTGAGTAGTGAAGGCTCACTTGGCCGGATTGGTCAGGGTTTTGGCAAATGCTTAATGAAATTTCATTAAGATGGGTTTTCCCCAGAGTTTTGGGTTTTTCCCTGTTAAACATATGTGTTTATGTTTATGATTTGTTGTTGGTTATGTTTAATTATTCCTCTCGGTAATTATTTATATTCTCCAGTAAATGTTTCTTCACAATTAAGGTTTTTAACTCTTATATACATAAATAAAAAGAGACCCGCTCCTCGTAAATTTGTTTTATTCATAGATAGAAAACACATAATGTAAACTTGAATACATTTCAACATATACAGAATGCTAGAAACTTGCTTACTCCTTCATTAATATTTGAATATCTGAGTACAAAAATAATTGTCTGAAGGTCCAAAACTCAGAACCTTTCCTTCCCTTTAAAATTACGTTAAATACAGTAAAAAGCAGTTTGGAACTACTGTAACCAATCCTAACTACCAAAACTACCTTAAGACTTCGAAGACTTTCTATTACATGCCTCGAAAATGTATTGTTACAATTATATTGTCTTCAGAAAATAACATAAAATAAATATCCTAATCTATACGAATTGCTGATGATGTGGCTTCTTTTCCTTGGTCAACTGATTTGTCTTTCTTTGCTGCTGATCCTTTTGGGAGGTATATTGTCCAAGCTCTGCACTTTTTCCATATTTATACCTTCATCTTGGATGAATGTGTCAAAGTGTGATATTCTAATATGAATGCAGTAATTCGATCATAAGAAGGCCTTTCTGTGAAAAAATTCCTTACCATCCACAAGAGTTGAAAATTTCTCTGCAAGAAGTTGACCATTGTCTCTCCTTTAAGCACCTGAGTCTTTTCATGCCTGTTATCAACTTTGATTTTTGTCAACACTAGTAAGTTCTCATAAGAATTCCATGGCAAAATATTTTCTTTAGCTCCCCAACATGATGACAAGCCTACTCTTGTCATTTTATCAAAAGACTTATCAAACTGACTTACTGTTTTCTTGATTTCCATTAGCTTCTTGTCTACAGCCTTTGTGAGATCATTTCTAACAATCATTTTATTAATTTCTACTGCATACAACATTTTTTCATGCATGTCATTCTCCTCTAATTCTTGATCTGATTTAGAATTAATAAAATCAATAAATATTCTGGCCCAAATGGCTCTATTAATTCTTTTTTTCTGATCAGAGATGATTGGTTCTTCACATTCTAAAATAAGGCTTTTCTCTTTTGGAATTATCATCAAGAAGAACCAATTAGATTTAATTTCTGAGATGATATCAGTACAAATGATATCTTTAGCTTGTATCAGTGAGAGATTTCCTTTCAGTCTTTAATTGAGATTTTTAATCTTAGCTTCAACATTTCAGAAATCCATTTTGTATTTGTCACCTTCATTTTCTATGACTTTCATCAATTTTGTTGCAGTCTCCAGATCTGTTTGAGCCTTCTTTTGATCTCTTTCAGCCATCTACAACTCAGTATTTAATTGAACAATTTGTGCTTGAGGGTCTTCATCACCTGTAGGAAAAACAAAAGTACAATTATGATTGTCAATATGATTTCGCAATGAAATTGCAGTCTGCTTTATTTTGGAGAGTTCTTCATCTTTCTACATGAGTTGTTGCAAAAAAATTTCCTTTTCCTTCTCTACCTCTGCAACTTCTGTAGCCATTGAATGTTCTTCAGTAGTTAACTTTAACTTCTTCCTTAATGTGGATATTTCTACTTCAGCACTTTGCATGAATTTCTGCACAACAGTCTTCTCACTGGGGTCTACTCCAATTTTTATAATAATTTTCTTCAATTCCTCATTATGAACTGTTAAGGCTCTTGAGTTAGCCTTCTCTAACTTCAATTGTTCAATTACTTTACCCAACATATTATCTACCTTTATTGCCATTGCATTAGTCTTTGTGAGGTTATTTACAATCAATTGAGCTGTTTGCATATGCAAATTAATTTTATCCATCAGTGGAAATTTTTTTACATCCATAGTCACATTGACAGTGTTGAAATTTCCGGAAGAACCAATTGACATATCTGTAGGATGTGATAGGGAAATTCTAAATTGATCTTTCTCAAGATCCATTACAGTCAAAAATATTTTTTTATCAGCAACAACTTGATGTTCAGCTTGGGCCTCCATGCTGGCCTTCATCCTCTGATTTCTTTCCTCAATTTGTGAAAATAGTTGTTTGATCAAGGGCACCTGTTTATGAGAAGCTTCATGATTCTTGGGTGAAGTAGGAGCATTTTTCTCTTCTCCCAAATGTAAAGAGAATCCAAGTGAATTAGATGTAGGTTATTCAGTAGTTTTGTTCTCTTCTTGATTCCCTGCTCCTCATCATCTAATTCAATAACTACTTCCTTGGTTCTTTTAGTTGTTTTCTCTACTATGATGGGAGTTTGAATGTTTGCATCTACTGAACTGATCACACCTTTACTTGCTATCTTCTCTTTTTATGGCCTACTTTCATGAATGAAAGAAGAGTACCCATTCTCAATTCTTCTATTTGAAATCACACTGTAAGGGTCATAAGCCCAACTTTCTCCTAGTAGCCTATGCATGTCATCTAAAATTTTTGTTACTTCATCAAATTCCTGCCTCATATTTACTATGAAAGGGCCTACAACCATGGGTAATTTATACATGTGTCCTTTATTCATAGGCACGAAATGAACCTGATGAACATTTATACTCTGTCTAATGAACCCTAAAGAAAAAAGCCTCATTGGTACAAAATTTGGGAGTCTATAAGGCTCAACACTTGCTCCATATAGCCTTATTTCAGAATATTCCTAAAAAACAAACAAATCTCCATATTTGCAATTATTTCCTAAATGCAGAAACTCCTGAGATTTAGGTAAAAAACATGGAGGAGGATTTCCATTCATTATTTTGTATGTAATTGGCATGTAATAGCTAGCAAAATCAAACAATCCAACCTCATTTTTCTCCCTTCTAACTACATATGTCCAGAATATCACTAATTGCCTTATTTTATTTACATTCATAATATTTAGACCTAAATGCATGAATTCTTCCACATTTTGATATAAGAACAAATATACAATCAATGAAGGAAATTTGAAAGAACTTGTTAATGAAAGGCTCATCAGCTGTGAATTCACTGCTTCCTACCAATATGATGGAATATCCATCGCAATTACTGGCTTCATCATCATGTCAAACATCCCTAGGACTGATTTATCGACTGTATTATCATCATATTTACCCAGAATTTTTGCAATATTACTCAATACTAGATGAGTCTCAGCGTCAAAAACCCCCATAGAAAACTCCTTGCAATCTGGCTGAAACTGCTTCATGTCAGGTTTCAAATAAAACATGAACTGATTAAATTCTTCTCCTGCAAGATTATCATAATATTGTACCAGTGAATCATCAGAAAATTGGATGAATGACTCTGACTCAGGATAGCAAAGGGCTTGGCAGATTAACAGGCAAGACACCTACAAAATGTTCTCTCCTTGGGAATTCATGAAAAAACACTTCCCTGGATACATGACAGATACCAACCAATATATAAATTTAGAGAAAAGATGGGTTTTTGGAATGCATGAAGACAAAACTCCAGACTTGACCATGGCAGAATACATATGGGAAGCATTATCATTCAAGATAACTTGCTTATAGAAAGGGAGATGAATTATAGAACACAGGGTATCTTGAATATCCCTCTCAGTATCCATGAGAGGGATATGGCTAGCTGAACCTGATAGGGACGACCGTTTAGCCATGGTTGAAAATTTACATAAGAACAATTTACAGGGTGGTAAAATTTGTGCAGGTGGTGGAAAACTAAAACAGGGTGCAGTGCAATAAATCACAAGTAATTTGAAAAATAGATAAAAATCTTGTTTAAATAGGTAGCGTGGGTTTTAAGATTCATGATGACAAGATGCACCAACAAGTCGTTGATTATACCCGACATGGAAGACAACTGTGACCAAATCAGCGTCTTATGTCACTGCGGGGGCTCTCGAGGTATGGAGAAAAACTTTGGTTGGTGCCCCTGCACTCAATCTCCGCCGTTCATCTCGATTGTCCCCACAGTCAACCCGGTCAACTGCGGAGGCACTCATCACGATATCTGGTGTCCTATTTGTGCCCGCGGGTTGGGCCTTTTGAGAAGGACTTTAATTATCAACACCTTTCGCCAATCAAATCAGTCAATGTTTAACATCAAACACTGAACCCACTACTATAAAGTTTAAATGTTGAAACTTTAACTCAGATATTAGCGAACATACATATTTTTTTTTATGCTAAAGTATAACATTTTGATACTTTAACATATTTTCCAACAATTTCTTATTTTTATATTTTCAAATATTTTAAAAATAAAAGGATAAGCATATGATCCACAACAGGACAAATGATATGTACTTGAGTGTAAGAAGGTAATAGTTGTAGAATTATGTATTATGGACGATGAATGTGAGTGGATTGTGGATTATGACATGGTTTTTAGTCTTAGTAAAAGCTGATTTCAAATTCATATATATGTTGTATTGATATTTAGTACATACAGATGACATGCATGTTCAGTTATAGGCCAACATGCTTGGTACAACAACGTAATATAACTAGTATATTGTTATATTTATTTATGCATTGAAAATTTTGTGGTTATGGCAGTATGATGCAGGGATTGCATGGAAAAATAAAATTCCATGTAAACTTGGATAAGGATCAAGTTGAGTTTTCCTTCAAAAACACTGGGGACCCATGGGGATTGAGACATTGTGTTTTTTTCCATTCTTGTTCTTTTGGTCTCATGTGGTTTTTTGTGCTTGATTTGCGGCCTTGTTTATGTCTAGTGCTGGAAATACCACCTGGTTGCAGTTTCATATTGTTATTGATTCTCATGGTTTCTTCTTGGTGTTTATTTTTCTTTCCTTTTTTTTTTTATTCTCTTGGGAATTGGTTGGGGAAGGAATAAATTAATGGAGCTTGAAGAGATATTTGTCGTAACCAAAAAGTAATGAAAGGCACAGATGAATCTCAGTACATGAGTAAGCACAACGGAAGGTAAGAATATGATAGTCGGTTGGACTGGTTGGGAAAATTTTGGTAAGTGAACGATGGAAATACAAACATGAGAAAGGCAACAAAAAAGGTCAAGAAAATGGATCTGGGGTGTTAGATGTGTTGGCTAGGTCAAGAATTGTTGTTCCCAATGTTGTGCACATTATGCACGAATAAAAGAAGTTCTCTTAACATTGCCCTTATTTTCTCTTGAAATTATGATGTGATCACGATTATGCGTATGTTTATATATGTATACATGTACATATGTCTATATGTCTCCTCTGACAGGGTCATCATGGATCATGTTTTTTTTATACTAAATGTTTATATGTATATATGTGTCTATATACGTCATTGTCTGACAAGATGATGATTGTTTTATGCTAATGATTATATATGTACGTATGTATGTTGTAGAAATTATATACATTAAGCATGAATATGTTCTATATTCCCCTAATCTCACAATATTTAACTTCTTGCAAAATACAGAATCATTCCACTGTTAATCATTTGCGGAAAATTAGTTGCACACATATGTGAAGCATAAATAAAAACGATCGCACATAACACAGTGGTTTAATGGGAAAGCCCAAAGCTGAAAACCCCAACTATCATATATTATGTATCATGGAGATCATGTAACAATACTCATACAAATATTAGTACATCAAGCTCTCAGTACAATACAATCATCACACACTAATCAAGAAAAATTTGCAAATCCATGCACCGATCTTTGCCCCCTGCTAGCCTGCCTCCACTGCGCAATACCTGCTGAAGAATAAGTCTAAATAAATTTGAATTACGCTTTCCTTCACTGCGCAATCCTCATTGGCAACTCCAATGTGTGTGTGATGCAATCAATGCATCATTATAGTCACAACAGATAGTACATCTTTCCCTTTCACCTATCTCTCCACTGGGTCTCCACTGGAACTTCCATGCACTATAGTTAACTATTGTATTGTTCAGTTGATTAATGAGTTATTATTTGTGAATTAATTAACTAATTAATTCACTCCACTCTCACTAGTGTATCATTCAGTTAGATTAGATACAACTAGCTCAACTGAGTCTAACTGAGTTAAACTAAATATAACTCCATAAAATACTCTTCCAACTCTGTCATAAATTTTCCACTTCAGTTATAACTAAGTCCTCCATGCATGAACCACCAGTTTCCCTTGGGAATTGTGTAATTCCCTCAGTCCACTGATTTTCCAAATCTTTTCAATGAACTTAAGTGCTCTAGGAGAATAAGTTGTTGTTCAGAGTCTGATTATTATTAAGAGATAATAATAATCGGCATGCACATATTTTTAGATCGAAGATCTATAAATAGACTTCGCCCAATATTATAAAAATAGAATTTCATCTATTTTTCCAACTTGAGCAACTTCTTAAATATGATCACCATGTCTAAAAATAGACTTGCGCCAAAAATGGCCTGCGGGCCCACTTAGTGAAGGCAACTCTTTTCACTAAGCTCATCATATTGTTGAATCTCAAAACTCCCTCTCAACAAGATAGGGATTATCCTTCACCCCGATCCTGCTTCTATGTTATTCGAAATTTCTCCTAGTGAACGCCTTCATCATAATATCTGCATCCTGATCTTCTGTAGGAATGTACTGAAGCAACATGATCTTCCGCTACACACAATCTCTGATATAATGATACCAGATATCAATATGTTTAGATATATCATGAAACACAGGATTAACGGAGAGTTTAATGCAACTCTAATTATCACAATGTATCACTGTGGGATCTAAATGTGAACCGAACAAACCAACCAGAATCTTCCTCATCTAGATAGCCTCACATGCAGCTTGACTTGCTGCCATGTATTCTGCTTCCGCTGAACTAAGTGCCACAGATCTTTGTTTCTTGTTGTACCAAGAAACTATTGTAGATCTGATACTAAAAATCCCTCCTGATGTGCTCTTTTTGTCTGTTGGGATTCCTTCCCAATCTGAATCCGTGAATCCATGCAACTTCACCTCATCCATATTTCTGTACCATAAACCATACTCAGATGTGCCCCTGAGATATCTCAGGACATGTTTGTCTGCCTTCCAAAAGAGCTTGGTAGGCTTAACCATCCCTTGTGAAAGTTGGTTCACCGCATAGCATATGTCCGGTCTCGTATTGACTAAATACATGAGCGAACCCACCAAATTTCGATAAACAGTGGTATCCACTACCTTTGCTGATGTAGCATCCTCTTTCTTCCAATTTCCTGGAAGAGGAGTGTCGATAGGCTTGTAGCCTTACATGTCAAACTTCTCCAGTATCTCCAGGCATACTTTCCTTGAGACACAAACAGTTCACCTTCCCGCTTCCATATTTCCAATCCAAGGAAATAATGAAGGAGGCCCAAATCCTTCATCTCAAACTCCTTTGCAAGATCTGCCTTGCATGAGTGTATCAACTGCTCATCACCTATTAGTATCAAATAATCAACATAAAGAACAATGATTAAAATCTTACCCTCCACCACAATCTGGTACAGGTTTGCATCCGCCTCACTCTTGGTGAAGCCAAGTCCAGTGAAATAATTGTCGATCTGAGTGTACCAAGCACGTGGTGCTTGTTTTAGCCCATACAATGCTCTTTTGAGCCTACACACATGTGACTCACTGCAGAATATATAAAATCCTTCAGGCTTCTCAATGTACACCTCTTCCTCAATGATCCCGTTAAGGAACACAGTCTTCACATCCATCTGATGAATGTGCCAACCCATCTGCGCTGAGAGAGCAAGGATGGTCCGTATGGAATAATACTGTGTGACAGGTGCAAAGGTTTCTTCATATTCAATCCCCTTGATCTGTGAGAAGCCCCAGGAAATTTTTTTTTCCTTATACTTCTCAACACTCCCATTAGTAGCTTGCTTTACCTTGTAGATCCATCTTGATCCTACAACTGGTTTTCCCACCAGCCTGGGAACAATCTCCCAAGCATTGTTTCTGACAATGGAGTCATACTCCACCATGTCATCTACCCATGTGGGCTCCTGCACTGCTTCTTCAAAATAATATGGCTCTATCACGATACACTTGCTCATAAGAGCCATGTATCTATTAAATCGGTTAGGTGACTTTCTCTGTCTGCGCTGTGATGTAGGAACTCTTACATTATGTGTCGTATCAAGCTTCAGTCTCTCAACTTATATGGTACACTTTCTACCTTTTCTGATGTTTGGTTTTGCATGAATGGACTCCTCCACTCCATGGATCTCCTCCTGTGGCTGACCCACATCTAGAGGCTCATATTTTGGAACGAGAAGTTCCTCCTCCGCATGCAAGTGTAGCTCCCTCTCAAGCAAAAACTTCATGCCTTTCACTTCATTGAATTTTATATCCTGTCACACCATAGTCATATGACTGTCTAGAAAATAGACGCGATAATTATGGGGTGTTTTTGTGTACCCCACAAATATCCCAACTTCTGTAGTCGGCTTCAGCTTCTTCCTGGCATCCTTTGTCACATGAATGTAAACAGATGAGCCAAAAATATTCAGATGAGAAATATCAGGCTTTTTACTAGTAAAATATTCTTCATGTGTACTCATGCCAAGTACTCTATGAGGAAAACGGTTTTTCACATAAACTGCAGTGTTGCATGCTTCTGATCACAAGTGCATCAGTGGGCCCTGGTCATGCAGCATCACTCGTGAAGCTCCCACAATAGTTCTATTCTTCCTCTCCATGACCCCATTATGTTGTGGTTTATGAGGCGCTATGAGTTCTCTTCGAATTCATTCTTTGCTACAGAAGTATTTGAATTCACCCGAGATGTATTCACCACCATTATCACTCCGTAGAGCTTTCACTTGCTTCCCCGACTCCTTCTCCACCAATGCTTTTAACTCAAAAAAATTTGAGAACATTTAACTCTTCTTCTGCATGAAGAAGATCCAGCATCTATGAGAATAGTCATCAACAAATATAACATAATACCTGTGTTTTTCTGTTGAAGCAACCGAGAAACGTCCACACACATCTGTGTGAATTCTCTCTAGGATCACCGAAGCGCAATTATCCTTCTCATGAAAGGTAGTCATCACAAAATGACCTATAGTACATCCTTTGCACTGATCTTACTACGCAAGAGTACCCTTGGGAAGTCCAGTAGAAATCTACTACAAAAACTTCAAAGTGCCATGGTGAAGATGGCCCAATCTCCTGTGATATAATTCTCCCTCATCCCGACTCACCACTTCTTCTGCTTTTCCCAGCATTGCAGCACATCCATCTACCTCCAGCTTATAGATATTCTTAATTCGAACCCCTATATTATTGGTTTGAACCATTGTTTTATGTCGAAGGAAGGCTTTTCCCTCACTGAAAACAACATCGTAACCTTTGTCTTCCAGCATTGTGACCGAGACCAAGCCCTTCTTCAGACCTGGAATATGCATAAAATTCTTCAACAAGAATGGATTACCAGACTCCCTCTCAAAGGTAATGGTCCCAATTCCAATCACACTGTACTGACCATCGTTGCCCATCTCTATATGCATCTGGAGGTCCTTCTCCTCCAAGTCACTAAACAACTCCTTGTCTCCCGTCATATGGAAAGACTCACCACTATGAAGATACCACATTGATCCCATACAGCTTGAAACCAAGCATGCGATCAAAGAGAAATCAAGTTCAAATTGCGATGCTAAGGCCTCTCCATCTATAGCTCCAACAACCTTCTTATTCTTTTTCTTCTGTGGACAGCTAGTGGTGAAATGCCCATGTTCGTGACAGTGAAAACACTTCACTTTGGACAAAGCCTACTTCTTTCCTTTAGCATCATATTTTGAAGGAAATTTCTTCTCCTTCCCTTTCCTTGCTTTTGCAACCAAAGAAAAATTCTCTTCATCTTCGTTCTTCAATGAAGATCCAATCCTGGTACCCTGCCTTATCTCCTCCTGCACAAGATCCGACCAAATTTGCTCCCATCCCGGCAGTTTCTCCCATCCATTGACAGAGTCTTCGTAGCTATGCCAACTCTTCGAAAGCCCAAGGAGAGCCAAGCTCACCAAGTCTTCATCATCAAAAGTAACCCCCACACTTCCCAGTTCATCGTTGCAGTGGAAAAACTTCGTGAGGTATTTTGGAATACTGTCGCCCTTCTCAATTTTTATTTTTTTGAGCTTGTCTTTAAGCGCCAACTTCTTCTAGTCACTTCTGCTTTGGAACAAATCTGTCAAATCCTTCCACATTAAGAATGGAGTGGCTTTCCCATGAATTTTGGACACAATATGGTCCTTCACACCTTCCAATAGAATTCTTCTTGTCTTTGCCGTCTTATTTTTCCATGCGTCAAGTAATGCAGCATCACAAGATCCCGACTTAGGAACATCGTTATCGATGAACTCCTTCAGTCCATTATACTCTAGCACCGCCTCCATCTTGTCCTTCCAAGCTATGTAATTTGAGCTTCCATCAAGGGAATACTCCAATCGCAACCCGTTGAAAGAAATTTCAATGTAATACTCAACTTCTGCACCAAGAATCTTCTTTAGCAAATTCGAATTATCCACCAGCACAAACTCAACAATTCTTCACAATTGCAATTTTCAAGAATTAGCAATACTCTGATACCATGTAGAAATTATATACATTAAGCATGCATATGTCCTATATTCCCCTAATCTCACAATATTTAACTTCTTGCAAAATACAAAATCATTCCACTGTTAATATTTTGCGGAAAATTAATTGCACACACATGTGAAGCATAAATAAAAATAATCGCACATAACACAGTTGTTTAACGAGAAATCTTGAAGCTGAAAACCCCAACTATAATATATTATGTATCATGGAGATAATGTAACAATCCTCATACAAATCTTAGTACATCAAGCTCTTAGTACAATAAAATCGTCACACACTAATAAGGAAAAATATGCAAATCCATGCACCGATCTTTGCCCCCTGCTAGCCTATCTCCACTGTGCAATCCCTGCTGAATAATACTTCTGAATGAATTCGAATTACCTTTTCCTTGACCTGTGCAATCCTCATTGGCAACTCCAATGTGTGTGTGATGCAATCAATGCATCACTATAGTCACAACAGATAGTCCATCTTTCCCTTTCACCTATCTCTCCACTGGGTCTCCACTGGAACTACCATGCACTGTAGTTAACTATTGTATTGTTTAGTTGATTAATGAGTTATTATTTGTGAATTAATTAACTAATTAATTCACTCCAGTCTCACTAGTATATCATTCAATTAGACTAGATACAACTAGCTCAACTGAGTGTAACTGAGTTAAACTGAATACAACTCCATAAAATACTCTTCCAACTCTGTCATAACTTTTCCACTTTAGTTCTAACTAAGTCCTCCTTACATGAACCACTAGTTTCCCTTGGGAATTCCGTAATTCCCTCAGTCCACTAATTTTCCAAATCGGTGCACTGAACTTAATGGCTCCAAGAGAATAAGTTGTTGTTTTGAGTCTGATTATTATTAAGAGCTAATAATAATCGACATGCATCTATTTTTAGATTGACGATCTATAAATATACTTCGCCCAATATTCTAAAAATAGAATTTCATATATTTTTCCAATTTGATCAACCATCCACAAATAGCATCTTCCAACTTCTGAAATATGATCACCATGTCTAAAAATACACATAGTCTAAAAATAGACTTGTGCCAAAAATAGCCTGCAGGCCCACTTAGTGAAGGAAACTATTTTCAGTAAGCTCATCATCTTGTTGAATCTCAACATATGTATCTATGTCACTGTCTGATAGGGTTGTCAAGGATCATTCTTGTGGAGGAATGATTGATTATGAAGGTGAATGGCATGAAGATTTTCCTAGCTATGAGAAATCAAGTGGTAGAGTAGACTTGGAAGATCTATGAGGTCAATATCATGTGGACATGAATTGATACTATATGCTTGTACTATGACTATGTTTATGTTATGGGTAGGTAATACTGAGGGGTACATTAGCAAAGTGAAAGCAATGTGATCTGTGGAATTATAGGATAAGAATGGATGGTGTAAATACACTGGAAGAAATGTTTTTTTGTGGGGCCAGTGTGTGGTCTATGGATGTGCAGTACTATTGTTTTGTGTATGTTTCTCATGTTGTATATTCTGTGATTGTACCTATGGTGAAGTGTACATGTAAAATATGTAGTATTGTGTACCTATGATGTTGTATGTACATTTTATATATGGTGTTGTGTGTATATTGCATATGAAGTACTAGGTGTAGATGGTGGTACATACATATGGTGTTGTGTACATGAATGTACATCTGGTGTTGTGTGCATGTGGTGTTGTGTACATGTTGTACATTTGGTGTTGTGTGTAGGGGGTGTAATGCACATGCTATGCATGTGGCACTGTGTACATGTGGTGTCGTGTAAACTTCATCCATGTGGTGTTGTCTAAATGTGGTGTCGTGTAGATGTCATCCATGTGGTGTTGTGTACATGAGGTATTGTGTACACATTGTATAGGTGGTGCAGTCTACATTTGGTGTTTTGTACGTGTTCTGTAGGTGGTGTTGTGTACAAGTGATGTTGTCCACATGTTGTGGAGGTAGTATTGTGTATAAGTGGTACTGTGTACATGTTATGGATATAGTACTGGTATACATGTGGTATTTTTAGCATTTCGTACATGTTGGATTGTGAGTATGCAATACTGCGTATGTGCATGGTGTAGCCACTGTATCATGACATGTGTATTAATTGTATTGTGCTTTGTATATCTATATTTATTGTGTTTTATTTTACACCAAGTGTAGGTGTAAGTGTTTTATGTTGGTGTCGGCATATGCATTGTGTTATTTTTTACACCGGGTTTAGGTGTATCTGTTGTTTGTTGGTGTAGGCGTATGTATTGTGTTGTATTTTACACCGGGGGTAGGTGTATGTGTCGTGTGTCAGTGTGGGTGTGTGTATTGTATGGTTTTGTATGCCGTATGTGGGTGTGCATGTTTTGATGTATGTTATAGCATCATTTTCCACCCTTGTATACTTGATGCTCTAATTTATGGCCTTGGGCAGCCCTTTCCTTTCAGAATTGGTCATTTTTCTAAAAAACATTATTTTAAATTCCATACGCGACTCTAACCTTAAAAAATCACATACACATGTGGGTCCATCTATACCTAACCTGCCTATGTAATTTGAATTATGAAAAAAATATAGAATCCCTCTGTTTTGGATGGGGTTTATGGGTTACACCGGAAGCCCACATACAGGAGCCCATGGCCTAACTATATCCCAATTGAATCAATTTTTTTGGGGTGGTATAAATAAACCTTATGGGAAGGCGTAAATGGAGGATAAAGATAGGATATTAATATTATATCCAATTGGTCCTTGATCAATATGCTTTATCCCTATGCCGCTTGCACTCCCATGTATAGGAAAACCTTGTTTCCTCATAGAGATGTTCATCTCCTTTATATGACATCTATGTGTATGAATTTGGAAGAGGATTTTTGAGGCTTGGGTTGGATGGATCTAGAGGACAGTTTCACTTGGATTCATGGTTGAATCAGGTGGTATTCCTCCACATTTCTTTGCAAACATCAATAAAGAAGCTCTATCTTGTTCTTGATAGTTATGATATTTATGCTTTGACTCATGTTATGATATAATTATGTATGAATTCATGTTTTATATCTATATTATGATATGATCTAACATTCATATCTTGAACATGATTTGAACTACTGCTAGTATATATGATTTCTTGAATGAGTTGCAGGTTTTGAAGCATTAGAGGAAACAAAGGGTTTGAACCTTGTGGGAACACTTTCAAATGTAAGACCTACGGGTACTCTCTCTTCATCCCACTTTAGTATTTTAAGCATAAAGAGGATTGTTTTATTGCTTCTTGTTGTTGAATTCCCTTTGCTCTGTTGGGGTTTCAAACCCAGACCCTAGGGTGTTTTATCCAGTAAAAGAATTGGCGACTCCACCGGGGATTGGATTTATTTTGACTTAGGAGAGCCATAACCTTGTCATTGATTCAGTACTCCTACAGTTGGTTATATCTTCCAATAATATGGAGAGCTTTTTTATGCCTCCCACATGACAAAGTTATCATATGCTACCATATAGTCACATTTAAGTGATGCTTTTTTTCAAGGGAATTAAACCTGATTCAGCCTTTCTGTGGTGTCTCTTGAATTATTTTCAGTCAACCACACCCATTATGTCAAATTTATGTTGAGTATCACATAATCTATTTGGTCCTTTGCTCATGCTAGTTAAGAAGGTCTCCATTGACTTCTTGCTGGAAGTTCTGTTCTTATTAACTTCGACACATTTCTCTGAGAGTAGGCCTAGAGCCATACCCTGGCCCTATTTCCATTATTGATAGTTGACCTTATGCTAATCATCGATCAACATCATGGGTATTTAACTTAGTGGTTTCCCTTGTGTTCAATGCCATCTTACATTATCACACATTGGGATTCGTGGAGTACCTTGCCTTCCACTTAACCCTATTGATGGATTCCTCACCTCTATATCACCTTTCATTATTGGTTGGATCGCAGGGTTTTTAGCCTGCACTATCCACTTCTTGTGTACACTAGAAGTGTGCTTCGGTATGGTTACTTCATCTGTCTTCTTCTGATTCCTTCCAAATTATTGGCCTACAAGTTACACTCGCGCTACAATGATGTGCGATGCCTTAATGCCATCCTTCCAGCAGATATTTTCCCATCGAATCCAACTCATTTATTTGGGAATAAGGTAAATATTAATTTTTCAGTACCATAGGGTTTTCAGTCATCATTGGCAGAATCCTTCGCTATCAACAATGAGAATACATCAATGTCTCCCTATTGGTAGATTCTCTCAAGTGTTCGACTTCAACTCATTTATTCGCACTTGTTATATTGTAAAGGGGTACCTTCACTCTCATCATCATTATCAGTGAGTGGTCTCGCATTTGTTAATGGTTTAAATTAATGACCGGTAATCAAATGATCTCTCACATGGTCAACTTCAACTAGTTTATTCCCATAGTGTAGAAATGTACCATGGCAGTCGTGGAAGACCTTTGGTTTGCATCAAAATGTGTTTGGTTCACTTTTCAGCTACTCTAGTGTTTTTCTAGTGACACCATTCACCTTATATGTTGTAGTTCATCACAAAAACATCCTATATGTTGACACATGTGTTGCATGCAATAACATTATTCCACTTTTATGACTTGGTACTTTAAGGATTATTTATGTTACATTAGTGGTTAGATATTTCCATTGGAATCACTGATAATTTCTTCTATATGTGATATTATGACATGACCTTGATATGTACTTTTGCAGTTGTGATCAGATGATCCACTATGTATTTCTCAATTTCCTTTTTACTTGTATACATATTGGATCTGCTCTACACTTGATATGCTGACATCTTGTACTATCTCTGAGCATGGGTATTCCCACCTCAGACATGAGCTTTATTTCTTGTCTGTTCCATTGGTTTTTCGCAGGCTATAATCTGGTGATCTCCTCTCAAGTCCTCGCATGATTATTTCTCTAGACTTAATAAATTTTGGCCATAATGTACCCATTCAGACCTCATATATTAGGGGTCATCTATTATAGCATTATTTTCCACCCTTGTATACTTGATGCTTTGATTTATGGCCTTGGGCATCCATTTACTTTCCAACTTGGTCCTTTTTAAAAAAATTATTATTTTAAATTCCCTACATGACGCTGCCCTTCAAAAAGAGCGTATGTGTATGTCTACATGGTTGAAGAGAATTCATTGGGTGGTTTCCAATTATGGAAATTGATTCGGTGTGTGTATAAAAAGAACAAAGGAATAATTCAGGACTGGTGAAGAATAAGTATCGATATTTTATTTCAGTTCTATTATGCATGTGATCTATGATTCTTAATCATTACATGTGATTTATGATTATGGTTTATGATGATTTCATGAAATTCATGATTTTTACCTATGATAGTTGTGTTTTGACCTAACCAAATGTGATATGTTTATACATCATGATTTTATCAAACAACTAGTTTGATCCGTTGTGACAGGAAGTGAACATAATTACAAGTGCACCATATTGATGAGCTACCAATGATGTATGATTTGAGTTTATTTCAATTTTTTTTGAGTTTAATGGATTATGTGATTGGCACAGGAAAGCATGGAAATTCCTGTTTGGGTGATTGAAACTGATTGTAAGCATTAGAAACAACAACAAAAGGAATTGAAATAGGAAATATAATGCTAGTAAAGCACTTGAGGAGCATGGAGATTGTGGGGAACTGCTACCAAATAATGTCCATTGATTTCCATGAGCATGCTATGATTGGTATGATGGTTTTGAGGTAGGTATATTCCTTTATTATTTCAACTTATAATGCCAGGAAGCCTTTCCAGGGGATGGATTTCCTAGGATAGGGGATTTCTGGAAACTTGGAAGGTGAGTGACTACATGGAAGGGGATTACCAGATTTCCTGAGGGGATGTGTATCAGAGAAGGGAAGAATAGGGATGGATTTTTGCTGGTCATTAGCATTGCCATATGGAATCAAATGAACATTGGGAGTGTGCCCTGGAACAATGAGCCAACAACTACTCATTGAGAGAAAAAATTTCATAGGATTGTAGCGCTAGACATTAGATGCAACTTTTACTTTGGTAGTGGATTCTGGACTTCCTAGGAGGGATGTGAACCTTGGTATTACTTTGAGGTTGGATGTGTGAGCCTATGGATTCCCTTGTTGTTGATACAAGAATCATATCCTCTCATTTTATTGTTGAGAAAATGTGCATATGTTTATATTATTGTAAATATTGTATCGAGCTAGATTTATAAAGCTCCATAGACAATATGGTTGTATATGTGGATGTCATTATAAATATTGGAACAAGTTTTTTTATAAATATCCATAGGAAGTATTATTTATTTTTGACGGTTTATTAGTTTTTAAGTGTCATTGAACATCGAGGATGGTGTTCACCCAAGGGGGAGGGTTCTATGACAACCCTGGTGAAAATTCCATGTAATAAAAGTTAATAAGGGAAAAAATAATAACCAAGGTTGATGGGACAGTTAGTTCAAGTCTAATTTTTTGAAAAACATCCTAGTGGGTGTTCATTTGGTTTATTATGGCTACTAAAATTGGAAAAGGCAATGGAAAAAGGCTTTGGAAAGGAATGAGGTATTAATTGGCCTTTTATTTATGAAAATAAAAGAAAATAGGATAAAAGGGAGGTGAAAAGTCACAGGTTTCATGTGAGGAGAAAAATGAAGGAAAATAATGGAAATTCAAGAAAATAAAGGCCTCATTGATAAAAAGGATTATGAGGATCAGTGGGCAAGGTTTTTGCATGAAAATTTTTGTTTAGTGCAGTTTTGGAGCTCTCATTATTTTCTCTCTCTCTCATACTCTTGGATACTTAAGAGTTTTATTGGAGCACTTTGGCATTGGATCAAGAAAGGATAAGAATGCAAGAGCAAGAAAGAGGAGGATCAAACAATTACAACATGATACTTTGCAGGTATTTATTTGCGTGTGTGATTTCCTTGGTAGATTTGACATGTATGATATTGCATTTGTTTATTTTCTAGCATGGCATAGGTTTTTCTAGGTGTGAATCTGTTTTCAGCCTAGCCTTGCCATTTCTAGATAGCTTGGATGATATGGGTTCTCATGTTTAGTTGATATGGATTTGACACATGGATTATAAATCGAATGAGGTGGATCTCCAAATTGACTAACACATTGCCTAGTGATCCCTGAACCAAACTGTGGATCACGGTAAAGCCACTAGTGATACATACTTATGTAGGAATGCAATGAAATATAGAAATACATAAACGAAGAGATGTGTCAGAAATAAGACTTCATTTCATTAATATCGCATAACTGAAATATGCTTACAGACAAAATGGAAATAGACTAGCTAAGGCATCGGTAGCTTATCTCTGAGAAGAGATGTGGCAAATACATGCTTATAAACTATGTTAAAATGAGGCTAGAAGGCCTATTTATTATTTAGAAACAATTGAAAACCATAAACATCTAAAAAAATAACCCTATGAGATGAAACACCAAACTATGGGCCCTGTTAAGGTTAATTGGTACATCAATTTCTCAGAGTCGTAGCATTGGCATACAATCTCCCTTTGACGTACATGATACCTCGTTAGAAATATATACGAGGACTACAATTATTGATAAAAAATGTTGACTCAAATTCTCAAATTTGTCGATGGTGAGTTTCCACAAAAACGTCGTTTAGGGTTTCAAAAAGGCTTCGAATGTTTAAGACCCGAAAAAGTGCCAAAAATAGTAAATTGTGCTACAATTAAGAAATTGAAAATATGAAAGAAAAAATGGTGGGGGTCCAAGTGGAATAGGCGGGTGGAAACCAATAAACAATTGGATCACTCCTCCCCCTTAGGAATTAATTGTCCCCATTCCATTGAGTTCCTCCATGAGATGAGGAAACTTCTGCTAAACTTGGTCCCTAGTGAGCCAGTTTCCCTAGTGAAGGATTTTTCCTACTTTGACAAGTCAATATAGCTAGATCATCTACTGGCGAGTGTTATTTATATGTGTGTCCATGATCTGATGAGTTGTGGCTTGTTCCATGCAGTCTGGGTTTACCTCTGTTGGTGTGAGTTGTTTTTCCATGTCGGATGTGTCCAGTAGAGGTGGAAAGTAGGGCCGAAGGCGGTCCACATTGAACACTGGGTCCATAACAAGGAATGGTGGAATACTTAGCTTGAAGGCATTGTCCCTAGCATCCTTGGTGATGGTGTATGGCCCATATCAGAGCAGGTGAAGCTTGCAGTGGGGTCTAGCGAGGTGCTCCTTCTGCAAATGTAGCCACACTTTGTCACCCACCTCGAAGTTGTGTGCCACATGATGTTGATCATGTCTCTAATTGTACTTATAATTGGATCTATCCAATATGTCATGAACTTTTTTACAGATTGCTGAATGTGCTCAATGAATTTTTTTTCCTTGTTAGCTTCAAATTGGACATGAGCTGAATCAACCTGAGTAGCCAAAAATGGCATGACTACGTCAATGGGACATAGTGGCTGGAATCCCAAGCCCACGTGAAAGGGGTTGTGGTTGGTTGAGCTATGGAGAGCCCAATTATAGTTGTGTTGTACATAAGGTAGGTTCTCATCCCATGTGCATGGATTCTTTGAGTTGTACATGAGCATAATATGTATGATCATCCTATCGACGACCTTTTTCTGGCCATCAGTTTGGGGATGGAAAGTCGTGGACTTGGTGAGCTTGGAATCCAGCATTGAATAGAGGTTGGAACAAAATGTATTGAGGAACCTGTTATCCTGATCTGAGATGATAGACTGTGAGATCCCAAAGTGTACCCACACTCATTCAAAGAAGATTTTAGTAGTGGATTATGTTGTGATATTCTTCTTACAGACCATGATAATGGCCATCTTTGAGAATCTGTCGACAACCATGAAAACACAATCATTTCCATGATTAGTAAAAGGAAGGCCCGATATGAAATCCATGGATATGGATTCCCAAGGTTGAATAGGGGTAGGAATTGGATTATATAGGCCTTTCTTCTTGATGTTCATTTTTGGAATGGCATAAGCAGTGCAGGATCTAAAGTACTTCCCGACATCCTATCGAAGGTTTAGCTAATAGAAATAATTATAAAGTATTTCCATTATTTTCTTGACCTCGAAATGCCCATCGACTCGACTATAGTGCACTACCCAAATCATCTTAGCATTCTCACTTGAAGGAAGACAAAGGTGTCCCAGGTGAGATAGCAGTGCTTCCTGGAGGTTAAAATGTAGAACTTTATTACCCTCCAAGAGCATCTTGTATGTGTGGTTGAATTCTGGATCTCTCGTATAGAGAATTGGCCAATCAGAAGTATCATGGCCATATATGTTGAGCATGGTGGTTAGCACCCCAATCAGTGGTAGGATAAGGAAATATGCAACATTTTGGTGCTGCCCTTCTTGTACTTGATGTTCAAATGAAACTATTGTAGTTATGTGGATCATTTCTGATGGAGATCGTTTTGAAACCTCCCTTGTGTTTTTATGAACTGCAAGGGTCCGTGGTCTATGTGGATTACCATTTCCTTCCCCAAAATGTAATTCTTCCATTACTAACAAGTTTTCACAATGGAGTACATCTCTTTTTTATAAGTGGGATACTTACAGAATGTGTTGAACACTATCTCACTGAGATATGCCACTAGATGCCCCTGTTGAGTAAGAACTGCCCAATAGCATAGTCGAATGCATCTGTCTCAATCTGCAATGGTTGTTGCAAGTATTCTGATGTGAGCAATGGGGAAGAGTAGAGGCAATGTTTCAACACTACAAATAGCTTTTGTTGAGATTCAGACCAAAAAAAATAAAAAATCGCTCCTCCCTTAGTGATTACACTCAAGCACCAAGTGATATGAGAGAATCCCAACACCGACCTATGGTAGAAATTGGCAAGACCCAAAATGTTTTAGAGCTCTATTAGAGTGGTTGGGGCTAGCCAATCCCAAATTAATTGGATCATGGTTATATCCACATGCACCCCTCTCTCATCAATAATGCATCCCAGATACTGAAAATGGGTCATGCCAAAAGTGCACTTCTCCAAATAGACACACAAATTGTGTTGCCGTCATGTTTCGAGGACCTATCGGATGTGGTGGAGGTGCACTTCCCAAGTCTGGCTGAAGATCAGGATGTCATCCAAGTACACTAATACAAATGAGTTGATGAATGGTCAGAATATATCTACCATCAACCTCATGAAATTTGTGGGAGAATTTGTCAACCCAAAAGGCATGACCAATCATTTGAAAAGGTTGTAATATCCCAAATTCGGGACTGCTAGCAAGGCATGCTTGAAAAACACATTTTTCAGGAATGGATGCTATAGGATTGGAAACTAGCACTTGTATCCCTTATATTTTACCATATAAGACTTGAATCCAAGAGGGGTTCAAAAACAAATCCTCCTAGGTGGGTTAAACAGGTCTCCCACACCTAGTTTTCTTGAAAAAGTGCCCAATGAAGGGACTGCAGCAATGCATGAACAATATTGGAGTAACATCATTATTTTTCTGAGATTAAGTCCATGAAGATGTATATGGCCAAAAAATGTATAATATAGCAGAAAATGTATACAAATCCTTGAGGAATCTGTTATCACTCAGATTTTCCTTGAAGTTGTTGGAAGAGGAAAGGGGTCTGAGGTAACCACAAACCAACTTTTAGGTACAGAATCTAGCCAATCTGTACCCAGAGAGGGCTCTCTTTGTAATATTTAGCTTTGTTTTTAAAAGATATTAGGATAGTTATGAAAGTTTAGGGATTTTGATTTTGTTTGTTTGGGTGATGAAACTCATTAGCAGAGGGGTATGAATGAGTAGTTTTAGTCCATTGGGATAATGGAGTCAAAGAATATGGCTTAACTGGATGTAGTTTCTTAAGAAGGGATGGTTTCACAGGGCAAGGTAATCAAATAGGGAACAATTAAAGATCTAAAATGAATGGAATGGACTCGAAATGGGTGAAAGGGAAATTAAGAATCCTTCAATATTTTCAAAAGAGGGAACCTGAATGATTATTAACAAAGAGAAATTAAGAATTCTTTATCAAATAATCAAAATGGATAAACTAGAAAACAGGAGAAATTAAGAATTCACTGTTTAAACTAGTCCAGAAGAAAACATTAAGAATAACAACGATTGAATACAGATTGCACTTAAGCACTTTCTGAATTATTCCTTTTCGTTTATCATTCAGATATGAAACACAGATGGTATAATAAACAAGTATAAAACTCTAAAACATAAGAGATAGATGACTTATTGATCCGTTGTCTGACTCAAGAATCCTGTGAAAAGTCTTTTGCATCAATTATTTATCCAGCTAGCCATACGAAATTTATCCAACAACACTTTATTCCAAAATAACCAGTATTACAGCAAAGTCTAAGAATCCACCCCTCAATACTCCAATTGAGGGAGTATTTATACAAATAATTATAAAAAATATCTCCTAACAAAATGAGATATAATCTAGGATGACTCATGGATATATTACAGGAAAATAGAGACAGATGGTCTCATAGATAAGAGAAAGGATAACCGATGTTGTGATGTTTCCTTCTTTTGAGAATGTGTTGGAGGCAGGCCCTATGATTGGGCTTGCTACTATCCTCTTTAGTAATTTTGTGCTGGCTGCTTTGTTTTACTGATACTCTTTACCTGTACTGATACACTTTGACTTCTATTTTATCTTTGTTTATCCTTTTATCATGTCTTATTGTAGTAAATAATCAAAATTCATGCAAAGATAATACTTACAAAAAGTCTAACATTTCTTCCCACCATTGTATTTCTGGTATTCTTGTTCTTTGAAGCTTCCTCAGAGTTTCATCAGTCTCTATATATCTGAAGAAAGTAGGCTGACTTGGGAATAAGTGTTTTACCTCATGTTCGAGATAAAACAAATTTTCCAGATTGTCATGAAGAATCTTTCCTGTAGGCAATGCTTTTGTTACTGATGAATTAGTTGATGAGCTGGCCTGGTTGTCAGCATATTTATTCAATTTCTCAACATAGCTTTCCAGGCTCATAAGTTTATCCTCTGAAATTAAAGGATTTGGCAATCCTTTACTCTGCAAAATATTGAATCTCTTTTTAAAGGCATTGACTTCTTCCTGCATATCAGAGCATCTTCTTTCTAGATTCTGCATCAGAGTTCTTTTAGTAAAAACTCTTTTAATCTCAAAAATTGTTTCTTTTTTTTCTTGGATGCCTAGTTCTTCAAGTTGATATCTGTTCTTGGTATTCAAAAATTGTATAAGATCATTGGCTTCTTCAGGCATGTTTCATAATTCTTCTCTTGCCTTTCAAATTTCTTCCAGAGCCAATTTAATTAAATCATTCTGCTCATACATTATTTGGATTGATGGCCAGACATATTTTATTGACTGAATGATGTTGGTCCAAAGAATTTCTTAGATTTATCCCAAAGGTTTCTCCAATGTGAGATCCCTTTCTAATGCTCTCACCAATTTTCCTAATCTATTAATCTCTCTTGTCTTTTCTGCAACACTCATTTTTGAGAGATCATATTTTGCTGTAAGGAGATAAATTGTACCTTTGTTTTCTAAAGCTCTGTCACTTGGAGTTTCAATTCCACCATTGATTTTATTAATTCTTCAGTGCTTAAATTGGTAGTGTTGACCTGTGATAATTCTGTTGGATGACCTGTTGTTGTTGTACCTATAATTGCTTCTGTTGTAGATGCTGGAACGTTTGTCTGCTTGTCCTTTAATGCCTTTTCAAGTTCTTTTTCAGTCTCATTTAGTTGCTCATTCAGTTTCAAGAGCAAATCCATCAATTCTTCTTCAGAGTTTTTCTTTATGATTTTTCCAGTTTGTGGATGCCTTGAAGATGGAAACTTCAGTTGTTTCTTTAAGGCTACAATATCATCATCTTTCTTCTTAATCAAGGCTTCTATACCTTTGACATCTTTGGAATTATGACCCAATCTAATAATTATTTCTTCCAAAGTCTTTATTTTTTTTTCCTTAGCCTAGGAAGAGGCTTTCTCAAGATGCAATTGAGCAGTAGTATTATTCAAGGAATTCTGTAATCTTTGGGTCATCATTGATTTATCAGTCAAAGTTGAATAAATCATTTCTCCTGTTTGTTTATGCAATTCAATCTGATCCAAAGGATGAATATCCTTTGCCATGACTTCAAAATTGGTTCTAACATAATCTGCAGTTGTTTGAGGTTGCTGCACTTTGGGCTTGAAATGAATCATCACCATTTTACCTTGCTAGATGTCATAGGCTGACATCAATCTTTGTTGATTTTTGGGAGCCATTTTCAAATATTGATTATAGATTTGAATTCTTAATGGATCATTTCTGGCTTTTATATTTATAAATGTTTTCTTAATATCCCAGGCATCCTTCACTGGTGGTTTGAAGGAAGATACTTATGCACTTTGTTGTCTTTGTAGCTCTTTTCTCTGTGAATTAGTGGATGTTCCACTGATTGTGCATGTTTTCTGACTATCTAATTCTTCTCTCCTCTAATTATCAGTGGTTTCTTGAACAAATTCTACTTCTGAAAGAGGATTTAATTTTTGTCTTTTGACACCAAGTTGTTCTGAAGATCCACTGATAGGAGTGGTTGTTTCTGCATCTCTCTTCTTACCTTTTTCTTCATTGAGAGGAGTTTGCAAAATTGAAACTTCTACCACATTAATCTGAGTGGGAGAAATCTGTATTTGGGCATGTTCGTTGGAATTTTCAGGCTGCTCTGTCATTGTGAATTTCTCTGTGACTTGTGTATCAGCCTCCTTTTCCATCCCTTTAGATGCTATTGTGGCTAGTGCACTGATTTCCTGCAAATTTTGTTGAGAAGTTCCAACAGAAGAAGGACCAATTCCTGGTCTTTGCACCTGTCCAAAAGAATCAAGGTCAAGTATTTTCTCAAGATATTTCATAACATTTTCAACACTGACCTGTTCACTATCTTGTTCTATTAAGGTCCCTTCCATCCATTCATCCATATTGGAAAATTGTTCAATCTCTGGAATTCTATGATGAAGGTATGGTGACAATCTGTTTTTCATTCTCCTATCACAAATAAAGCTGTTTGGGTCATAAGGTACCCAATGGAAACTTTTTTTCAATTTGAGATAATCTTCTAGGATTCTTTCAGCTTCTTTTCCTGCATCCCTAGAATTGCAGACAAAAGGACCTAATTGACTCTTGATTCTGAGCTGAGCTTTCTTCTTTTCATTACAAAAATGGACTATGTCTGAATTTATCATCTGTCTGAAATATTGCAAGGCAAAGAGCCTCATTGGAACATACTTTGGTAGCTTGAAAGGACATAGCTCACTGACATATATTCTAATTTCTGTATGATTCCTGTATAGGTACCAATCACCTATCTTGTATTGCTTGGATAGTTGGAGAATTTTCTTAATGTCATTATTGACCCTAGGAGGAGAGATTCTTGTTAATAAAGTTGTTTCAGGGTGCACAAATAGGTCAATGAACTCATTGTAAGAATAAGGAGAATCAGAGGAATTATGGAAGATTGCAGACCAAAAAATGACAGACCTAGGATTTTCTTTGGCATCAAGTTTCATGACATGGAAAGGGAAACTCTCTGATTGATAGTAAAGCATAAGATGGTATATAATAGTGGAATATTTAAAAACTCTCTCATCTTCTAATCTCATGAACTGGTCATGAATTTTATCAGCAATATAGGAAGCAAAATCATATTTGACAGCAAGGGGCAGTCCAGGGGTAAAAATGGACAACAATACTAGGGTTAACTGATCAACATATTCGCTAGTATTGAAACCCATTACAGAGGATATCATATTCAAAATGAGTCTACCCATATCTGTGAAAAAATTATATCCATAAGGAGGTGAGCCTTTGGGTTGATGTTCCGGCAACATGAAAGTTTGGCAGAGACGATTCAGCTCTTCTTGAGATAAATTGGTCGATTTTTCAAGTAAATCTCCCATCAAAAGGGGAGTCAGGGCTTGACCAGGATGAAACTGCAACATTTCATTGATAGACCGAGCAGTTATTGGGAAAAGGACGGTTTGACTCGGGGACATGACTGCTCATTGATTGGGATCATAATTGGCATGGAAGTAGTAAATTATTTTAGGAAAAATGTGGACTGAGGGTAAAAGATACATCTGAAGATTGGATTCCCACAGTCCAAAAATGTCAGAGCCGTTTAAGTAACTATCTCTGCATTGGCAAAAAATTCTGAGAGGACTTTCACTGAGGATGAGGTATTTAATCTTGAAATCCCTATCTGCTAAGGGCAGATAGTCTAAATCTCTGTGAGGGGCATTCAAGGGTGCGACATTCAAAGCCACGAAAATTTCCATTTCTGGTTCTTGTGAATTTAGAAAGGAATTCGGGTTTTGGTGGAAAAAAAGGCATCGTCACAGGTTTAGGAATACAATTGCAATTCTGGGAATTGAGGAATGAAATAAAGACCAACTTGTTCTCTGTTTTTGCTTTTTCCTATGGAATTAGAACATAAACCAAGATTTGCAGAGTTCAACGGGAGTTTGGGTAAATACCTGTTTTCTGGGAAATAAACAGCGATGAAAACAGGTGTGGGCAACGGCGAATGGTTTCTAGATTGTTCGTCTACAACTTTCCTCAGTCAAGGTGGCGGTCGATAGTCTTCACAGTTGGTTTTTGAAGTTTTTTCATGGGACACTGGTCGCTGTACAAAATAGTGAAAATGACGCGCGTTGGTGTTTTTTAATTGCAAAGTCAAAGGCTGGCAGGATTATATTTTTAAGCGGATGACGCAAGCAAGTACATTGGTTTTATCATAGGCATAAAGGCAGTAAGTGGTATACATCGCACCGCTTTTGGGGATAGGCAGTTTTCAGTGGAGGGCGAGAGATTCCATAAAATACACGACACGTGGCACGACACTGTTCAGAAAACCGCTTGGCCATTGTGCGTTATTGTTCAGATGGGGAGGCGCAGTGATATGGTTGACAACCATAGATTGTAGACTGGTTGATCGAACGGTCGTCGGGAAAGGGAGATGACGGAAAGATAAAGAGCAGGCCCAATATAATCAAACATAATTTAAATTACATTGGGGGTGATTTGATTGGTGGAATAGGTTGTTAATTAACCATGAGGGTTAATTAATCCCTTTTTTATACGGCAGGGTGTCGAGCTTTTAATCAGTTGGAAATTCAACTAATTAATCAAAATTAATCATATTTATATGGTTATTTTTCAACCAAAGGGGCGGGATAATAATAATTGGGAATTTTAATAATTAAAATAATAAGGGAAAGGGTTGAGTCATATAGGGAATTAAATAATAAAGTTAGAAATTAATATGAAAATGAAATAAAAGCGCTAAGTATAAAAAAATTAGGTTCATGTAATTAACTTATGCTTGAATGAAAAGGGATTTTATGAAATATTGTGAAATTTCAGTAAGTAAAATAGGATTTTACTTAGGAAAAGATTGTCTTGTGGAAGTGAATGAATGATTTATGAATTCTTTTAAGTACTTAGGATTTTCCAATTATTGGGCCGAGGGTCCGGTCCCTCCAAAAGTCAAGGAAATGCCTTGAGCCCCTCTAATTTTCAAATGCCTTAGTACTTAGGGGAAATTAGTGAAATTTTTAGGGAAAAATGAGAAAGGAAGTTAATAATTTGACTTTGCTTTGCTTGAAATTCTTCCAGTGTAGTGTCTGCCTTTGCACTTGTGATAAAAGTAAAGATTTAACACATCTAGAGTCATCATCCATCACATGTAATTCTGCAACAACATCTACCTACCCTACCTACTTTACCCCACCATTTTTTCTTCTTTGTTAGGGTGCACTTAGACTGGAAAACCCTTATCACATTTTTTCTTTTACATGTAGAAATATATCTAATTCTAACCTTATTACATCCAGGGGCTCAGATTAAACTGTTGAGCACCTTTTATTTACTCTACCTATCTACTTATCTGCCAAGATTAAACAGTTTGGTCAGATTTTATTCTCTATCTAAAACATAAAATTGAAAGATGAACTAGCCAAGCTTAAACTGTTTGACTGTTCATAAATTGTGGCATAAGATACAAGTTGCACACAATTTGTTTATTTATATAAGAGTAAAAAGTAGTGGCACTTAGACTTGCGCACTTTCTTGGCCTTTCTTTTGGTGGGGTTCATTTTCTTTCATTTTTTGGCCATTTTTATTTTTTTACCCTTTGATTTTTCTTTTAGGGTATACCCTCTTTACATTTTTTAAATTTTTTGATTTTTTTGACAATATGGAAAATCTTTGCAACAACGAAAGGTATGAACATATTACATAGCCCATCAAGTCAATCATGATATATGACACCTATTGGTATAGGATTCTAACAGAATCAGTCACTCAAGATGGGCAATGAAAGCCTCAATGAGACATGTACATGAGAATAGAGAAACATTGCTACACAAAAATGTCATAAGGCTAAGATGACGCAGTTTATTGGGGACACTACAACATACTGAATAATAATACAAATATATAACAATATAAGGCTCAAGAAATGTGGGGGAGAAATCTCTCAACCCCTGGAAACAATAGTACAACAATCCTTAGAAGGATTGGCTAAAATCTACAATTTGGAAAAATGCCGGAGTTGCAGTCCTAAATATTGAATAGCAGCTGCAACTCAGAAAATGGATGGATATGGCTGAAGATGATGCACAATCTAAAATAGACCTCCTCCAACAGATCTCTCAAGTGATAGACTGATCCTAACACTGAAGATCTCACCCTCCAAAATATTGGTGCAAACCCCCACTGCAGATATACACTGAAATAACGCAGTCAAGGAGAGGGACTACGCTGTAGTAGATGGAAGATGCTTGGCCTGATGCCAAGATATGAAAATCAGCTCTAAAAACTTCCTCACTAACCTCCTAGAGAAATAGAAGCTCCTTTCCTCTAAAAGATGAGCCAAGGAAATGGTGTTGTGGAACCCTCCACTGCAACACCCTACAACACAATGTTTCCTACTAAAGCAATAATGATGTAGTTGAAGGAGGTGGCTTGGCCTTGAGCCTGAAATGTGGATAAATGAAGTGAAATCCTTAAAGAGGCCTCTCAAGAAGGAGAAGTATTCCTAAACAGGAGTTCCACTGCAACTCTGCTAAACAGCCTGAGAATGCAAAGAGTCTACATAGACCAAAATCAAATACCCAAAACATAATCCTCTATGGATGCCCCTTCCTCCTTTTATGAAAATTAAAACCTTCTTGCCTTGGACCCCACACATTAGGGTTTCCACTGCCAAGTGATCTTCCTCCCATTCAAACTACGCTGGCTTCCGAAGCAATCCACACCCTCTTTGGCAGCACTTTTGACTTGGTCAAACTTGACCTTGTCCTCATGCATTTGCCCCTTTTCACACCGGAAGGTGCAAAATAAAGCTACTCTATTGATCCCTTTCACACTATGAGGGATATTATTCCTACTCATGGGTCTTCTCACCCATTTTATTCACCTCCTAGATGACATAAGCAAAATCGATGTCCCAATTAGCTTCATGCTAATTTTGGGAACATTACAAAGGCCCTCCTTGGCTTTGAAGGTAGTCTTCGAGATATCGGAGTGTTAAATTCGTACCTAGTGATACTTGGACTTAAAGTCGATCTTGCTGAAATATTCCCCCACCTTGTGTTGGTACAGAAGTTCATCATTTCATGGGATCAGATACCTATTGCAGACAATGATCTTGTTCAACACCCAATATTCAATACAGAGTCTCCAAGTCCCATCCTTCTTCTAAACCAATACGATTGGGCTCCCATAGGGTGATGAACTCAGCCGGATGTGACGTTTATACAGCAAATATTGAATCTGCCTCTTTATTTTGTCATTCTCCATAACAGAGCACCGATAGATTGGTCCATAGGGTAGCAACGCACCTAGGGTTAGATCGATGGGGTGCTTGACCTGACAATGTCAAGGCACCCCTACATGTGAGGTGAAGATATCCCCATACTCCTCTACAACCTTGTCCATATTTTTTTGTCATATGGAGGAGCCCTGTCTGGACGTCGTGGCCATAGTATTCTTCTTTCCCTGAGGGTGGATCAACAGGAAAAAAAGTTCCTGGAGTGTAAATGATCTTATAACATTGTTTTGTAGTAACCAAATAGACGGCAGTAGGTGGTGCTACCTCTAGTATCCAGTACAACTTATTTCCAAAAGTAACAATAACAATGCGAGTTCGGGGATGATACACAACATGTCACTTACATAAGTATGCTTGGCCTAATAAAGCATCACAAACATCAAGAGGAGAAATGGAACATATTACCTCATCTGTGAAGGTCTTGATGTTGTAGGGAAGGAGGAACTGTTGGCTGATGCCAAGATATTATCCTTGGTGAAGCCACCCAATGGTGTATGTTTGTGGGTGTGTTGTGTTTAGAAATCCCAACGACTTCATGACCTTTGATGAAATGAGGTTATTTTGGCTCCTTCTGTTGAGAATGGACTGTAGTGGGGAAACCCTTATCCACATCTGGGAATGGAAGAGGCCCTCTCCCTCCTCCGGAACTTCTCGTTCCTCCTTCTGCATATTTGTTGTGGAAACAGTGGCATTGGGCTCCGCATCGATAATTTGGTTCCCTTTGTCATTCCATTTATCAGGTTCTGATTTATAGTCAAAGCATGCATCTTATTCAGAAGCATTCATATTAGCCACCAATGACTGCTTTCCCCGTCGCTCACTTGTGTTGTGAGTGGAGCTCTTATGGAACTCACACCACTTTCCCGTGTCCTTCTTTGTCTTAGCGGTGTTTTTCTTTGCTTGCAGCTTTTCTAGGTTATCCTAGGCTACCCTGCCTTGGATATTTCCTTTTTTCTACAGTTTGGGGTCACCTTTCCCTTTCTTCTAATTCATAGATCCAAAGTCTCGCTTCTTCTATTTGAACTTCTGCTAAATCTTGGAAGCATACTGGTATGGTGCACCAAGTGAGGAGATTTAGAGTAACTCCATTTTCTTCTAAGTGTGTCTGTGCATACAACTATGATACTTTAGGACCAAATGTTTATCCAAATACTTGATACCCAATTTTGTTCGCAGGGTATGAAAATATTCGTTAGTTCATGCACATCTTGATCCTTTTGTTGCTGTAGCATAGTACATTGTATGTACTTGTCCTCATTTCTCCCCACGGGATAGTACTTTTCCTTGATGACGTCTCAGAAAGAATCCAAAGTGTGTGTGGCTGAAAACAGAGAGGGTTCCCTCTCGTCTTTTTGGTCATAGTAGGTTTCCCACAAGTCCTTAACATGGGGGGCAACTTTAAGGAGTGCCAAATTAATATTTTCCCAACTAGAAAAGTCATGAACCGATAAATACCATTCTAATATATTCAACCATATATCTACGATGTCTGCATATATTTGGCCCTCAAATATGGAAATTTCAATGTTTAATTTTACCTTAAAAGGATTTGTGCCTCCAAAGTGACTGTTGGATGCAGATGGGTCGCTCATGGGCAGCCGTTGAATGATATGGAAAAAGTTATCCATCATCGTGTTCCTTTATTTCTCAAGGGCTCCTCAAGCAATATGTTGATAGGATCTATTTCTCCCTCATATTTATTTTTGTCCCCCATGGGTGACTGTCGGGGTTTGCGAGGCTAATATTGCAATGGTTCAATCAGATCGAGCACTAACTCCTTATATCCCAACCTCGTTGGGGACATGCAAACAAGGACCGAGAAAAACAAGATCGCATAGACCTATGCAGGAACACAATAAAATATAGAAATACACATAAATGCACAGATGAAGCAAAAAATAAGACTTCATTTCATTAATATCACATAACTCAAATATCTTTATAGACGAAATGGAAATAAACTACCTAGGGTGTTGGTAGCTTATCTCTGAGAAGAGATGTGGCAGCTACAGTCCTTTGAACTATGTCACAATGAGTCTCAAAGGCTTATTTATTATTTCAAAACAATGTAAAACCCTAAACATCCAAAAACCTAACCCTAGGAGATGAAATGCCAAACTATGGGCCTCGTTAGGGTAAATTGGTACATCAATTTCCCAGGGTTGTAAATTTGGCCTACAGTCTCCGTTTGACGCACATGATACCTCATTAGAAAGCTATATATGAGGAATAAAACTATTAACAATTATTTTTAACTCAAATAATCCTAATTATTGAAGGTTATTTTCCAAAAATACGTTGTTTAGGGCCTCAAAACGGCTTTGAAAGTTCACGACCCAAAAAACTACCAAAAATAGTAAATTGTGCTTCAGTTAAGGAAACTGAAAAATTGAAAGAAATATTGGTTGGGGTCCAAGTGAAATATTTGTTTGGCCACCAATATCCACCTAGATCAACTGGCCTAGTGACCCTTGAACGAGATTGTGGGTTGTATTAAATCTAGGATTATGTGGCTCGGTAGGCCTAGGACTCCTTATCGGTGAATGGAAAGATATACGGTAAATTAAAGAGTTGGAATTCTCTCCATTGGGCCTAGTAGTCCTAGGATGGGTTCTATAGTATATACTAGAGAGTGGGTCTTAGTGTAGGGCCTAGTGATCCCTGGATCAGACTGTGGATTACAGTGAATCTTCAGAGACTCGAAGGCAGTAAAATTCCTCATGGTGTAGGTGGAGAACTCTGGTAGAATCCATGATTGTTTGTTTTTTTTGGTTTGTTATGAGTCCCACATTCATGCTTGGAATATGGCATGGTGGTGATTGGCTTAAGAGATTTGTCTCAGCCAATCTATAGTCGGGTGGAATGTGGTAGTCCCATCCCCAATTGGTTTATGCATTCACTAATGAGAAGTCCATTTCCTTTTCATTTGATGTGTAAGTGTATTGGTTTATATTTGGATCCTATGGTTGATGTATCCATGATATTTATTTTGTTATTATGTTGGTTATGAGCATGTGTTCTGACAGTGATGATGTATGGATCTCATCATTTTTTTATTTGTAAATGAATAAAAAATGTATATATGACCTAATAGATGATACACCAGCTAATTATGTAAGGAAACAATGCTTCTTAGCGATTCTCACATAAGTGTGAGACCCCTATGTTTATATATGTTGTTTACACCTATAGATAACATATTTATGATATATTTGACGAAATGTCTGTCATGGCTTGTAGGGGTCCAGTATAGGTCTTGTCATGGATTTTGCAAATACATCTTTGTTTCATTTTTTTATTTCATGTTTGAACTTTTCATTGAGTTCTGGCCAGTGGCCTAGACTCTGGGCTTGAAAAAGTGCCTTAAATCTCACAGTCACATGCACATATCTAGGAAATTTGGTCCATAGACATAGGCATGCAGGCTTGTGGGAGCATCCAGAGGCTCCTAAATGCATTGATATCGATATTGTGGGAGCATCTAATGGTTAAGAGGATTGAAACCTTAGTGGTACCGAGGGGATTGGTTTTTGAGTGGTTTGGTTGGTTGTTGGGAGTGTTTGTGTTGATGTAGAATGTTTGTATGCTGTGTGTCCATCTATTCCACTTCATTAAGGTCACCTATAAGGCTAAATATGATCATAGTTGTCTCTCGTCGCATATTTACCCCGGTTGGCTAGTTACTTGGGTAGATGTGGGATGGGGTTATTACAAAGGCCAAGTATGCTTGTGCTACAGAGAAGAGGCTTAGAATTACCGTGCAGAGGTGAGAGGTTGAGAGTGCTTATGTTTCTCTCAGATTCTGAGAGAGCCTATAGAGTATTAGAGGGTCGAGAGCACAATGTACGTTGTAGAGTGAGTAGAGAAGACAAATTTTTGCATGGGATGTGTAGAGGAAAGGTTGTAGAGGAAAAAAAATTTGATATCAGAAAGAGTGGGTTCAATCTACACATAACATTAGCTCCCTATTGAGTGTGGGTTGGAGCCTGCATATAGGAATTTGGTGCTTCCATCTGTAGTGGGTGTATGAAAAAAGCTTGGGGGTTAGTGCCTCCTGCAAGTTGGTGTTGCATAAATCCAAGGAGCTGCAAGTTGGTTCTTGCAAAAAATCCATGAAGTTAGTGGTTCTGGTAAGTTGATCATGTGCTTACAAAAGGAGGGAGTTGGTGCTTCCTCCTAGTGGGTGGTAGAAAAAAATCAAAGGGATTTGGATATTCCTGTGAGTGGTGGCTCACAAAAATATTTATGTAATGGATTCAGTGTTACTATTACATCAAATAACAAAAAATAATAGGTGGGTTTTCTCCCAAAATGGTTTCCACATTAAACCTCAGTGTTCATGTGTATTTTTCTCATGGTGCAATTTTTTATGTATTGATTTTATGTTGCTTCCACATGATATGTTGTTGATCTTAGTATGGATGGTTTCCAAGAGTGAATGTTAAATATAATGTAACGACGCTAGTGAATATTCCATGTACTAAAAGTTAATAAAGGAAAAATAATAACCATGGTTATGGGACACATATTCCAATATGAATGTTGGGAAAAACATCCTAGTGTGGGTGTTCATTTGGTTTATTATGGATAAGGAAAATAGCAAAGGAAATGGAAAAGGATTTGGAAAGGAAAATTTGAAATTTTCGAAATTTATTTATGAAAATAATGGAAAATAGGAGAAAATGAAGGTGAAAGGTCACACGTTGCATGTGAGGAGGAAAATGAAGGAAAATAATGGAAAATTGAAGGAAATAGAGGGCTCATTATTAAAAAGGCTTCTGAGTATCATTTGGTACCTTTTGTCAGCTTAACCTTTTATCAGTTTAGTTTTGGAACTCTCTCTTACTATTCTCTCTCTTACACTCTTTGACACTTAGAGTTTTCTTCGAGCACTTCAACATTGGATCAAGAAAATAAAAGAAGGAAAAGAGGAAGAAAATATCAATAAAGGAAGAGTAGGATGAAGTGGCTACAAGAGGATTATTTTAGAAAATCCACATAGATTCAAACTGATAATTGTAATATGATAAAAAAATAAACTTGAATCTACTCTACCAATTGTGGAAACCAATTTAGATCATGAAATAAAAAAACATGAAAGATAAATAATTTCTATCGCACAGTACACAAGAATTTTATGGGGAAATCCTCATCCAAAAACCCTCCTATATGTATATTGCATAAGTCATAAAATATGAGAATATTACAATTCTTTTCTCCAAGTTGAGAAAAATCTACACTATCTCTATCTTTCTCACTTTTTCCTAGACAAACATGGTTCAATACTTAATCAATTTTCTACCCTCTAGGATCCCTATTTACTTTCGCCATTTCCTTTGGTAATTAGTCCGTATTAATTAGGGAAATTCTCAATCCATATTGGGAAATCCATTAGGGACCTTCCTCTGACTGCATGTGCAACCTGTACAATTTGGATGATTATACAATTGATATTACATTTCCCTTGAACTCCAATATCAATTAGGTCTTTCTCATAACTGACATGTATGAGTTATTTATGAGTGAATTATCAGTTATCCTATTGATCACTAGATGTGGTTCAAGTTCAAGTTCCTCTCTTTGACCTCTCACTAGTTCCTCCATTAGTTGGAATTAGTTAAACTAATTTTAACTCAGATAAACTGATATAATTAATTAAAACTAAAAAAAAATCAGCCACTGCTCTTATAATATGTGCGATTCTCTGCATGCCTCTAGTTTGACCCTCAACTCGAATTAACTGAAGCAAATAATTCATCCTAAATTAGTTGACTCATACAATCATTCATGTGATGTGGAATTAAATTTTTATTCTAATCTAATTCAAGGGAAAATGAAATTAGAATCCTTTCTGGGTGCCATTTTCAACAGTCCCTCTCAGCAAGAAAGGGATTATCTGATACCCATATCCTACCTCTATGGAACTTGAATTTTCCTCTTGATAGTGCCTTTGTCAATATGTTTTCATCTCGATCCTATATAGGAATGTACTTCAACAACATAATATTCCTCTACACACAATATCTGAGATGGTGATACTAGATGTCGATATGCTTGGACCTAGAGAGTTTGATGCAACTTTGGTTGTCATAGTAAATTATCGTAGGATACATTTGTTGATAAAACAACCCAACAAGGGTATTCCTCATCCAGATAGGCTCACAATTTTCTTGAATAGCATCCATGTATTCTACTTCTAGAGAACTGAGTGCAACTGATATCTGCTTCTGTTGTACCAGGAACTGCAGCTGACCAAATAATCAAGATTCCACCTGATGTGTTGTTACAATCGGATGGACTCCCTACAAACTCTACATCTGTGAAGCCTTGCAGCTTCAATACCTATGTTTTTATGTACCAAATACCAAACTGAGTTGTGCCTTTGAGGTATCTCGACACATGTTTGGTTTCCTTCCAATGGAGCTTGGTTTGCTTAACCATTTCTTGACTAAGATGGTTAATCGGATAACAAATGTTCGTTCGTGTGTTCACCAAGTACATGAGTGAAACCAAAAAATTCCTATAAATGGTATCTTCTACCACTTCACTTGAATTTGCATATTCCTTCCTCCAATTCCCTGCTAGATGAGTCTCCATGGGTTTGTTTCTCTCAATGTCAAACTTCTTCAGTATCTCGTTGGCATACTTTCCCTGAGAGAAACAATTCCCCATCTCTTTGAAAAAACTCCAAACCAAGGAAATAATGCAAGGGCCCAATTTATTTCATCTCAAATTCTCTTGCAAAATCCTCTTTGAAATATTTTATCAGCTTCGCATCACCTATTATAATTAAATCATCGACATATAATAATATAACCAATAATTTACCTTCAAGCATAATATGGGAAAGGTTCACACATCCTTCACTTTTGGTGAAGCCCAACCAGTTGAAATAGTTTCCGATCCTCGTGTACCAAGCACAGGGTGCTTGCTTCAGTCCATACAATGCTCACTAGAGTCTACACACATGTGACCCTCTGTCGAAGGTCTCAAATCCTTATGGTTTCTCTATGTACACCTCTTGCTCAATCACTTCGTTGAAGAAATTTGTCTTTACATATATCTAATGTATTTCCCATCTCATCTATGCTAGAAGTGAAGGAATAGATATGATTGAAGAGTAACTTGATACTGGAGCAAATATATCCTCGTAATTTATTCCTTCCACCCAAAAGAACCCCTTGGCCAAAAATTTGGCCTTATGTTTCTCCACACTCCCATCTGCTGCTTGTTTCACATTGTAGATCCACCTAGATCCTACAACTAACTTTTCCTTCAGTCTTGGAAAAACTTCCCAGGAATTTTTTATCATAATGGAGTCATACTCCTCTACCATGGCATCAACCCATAATGGTTGCTACAGTACTTCCTCGAATAAGGATAGCTCAATCTCTCCACACTCACTCATAAAATCCATGCAGTCAGTGTAACGATATGGGGAACTTCTCCACCTATGTTGTGATGTGGGTACTCCCACACTCTCTCTAGCATCATGCATCAACCTGTCAGCCTCCCTACTGTGCTTCCTTCCATCTCTGCATGTATCTTCATGAGTGGGTGCTTCCACTCTCTGCTCCTCTTCTTATGGCTTCTCCACATCTTGGTTATTATTTTGGAGCTAATATACCCTAATTATGGGAATTTTTAGCTTTAAAATGGGCCTCCTAAGGAAATTATAAGATAATAGTGGAGATAATAAGATTATATTAGATTACATCATCAGATTTTAGAAGGGAAAAACAAAAAACTACTTTTTCAACTCATATTTTCAACTTATCCCCCTATGGTTTTACTCAAATTTCAAGAGGGAAAACTCCTTGGATGAAGAATTTGATTCATCATCCAAGGAGTACCCATGTTTCATACTTTAGATCAACCCTGCTACATGAAAAATTATAAATACATAAAAAACATTATTGCAATCACAATTTTCATGTATTTCTCAATTTTCATGTAGTAGGTCTGTTGAAAGTATGAAACATGGGTACTCCTTGTATGGGGAATTAAATTTTCCATCCAACGAGTACTCCTGCTTGAAATTTGAGCAAAACCTTAGGGATATAAGTTGAAAATGTATTTTTATTATTTTTTTATTATTTTTTACCCCAAAAATGGTGAATCATCCCCCATGGTTGACGTAATCATCATGAATCATATTGGTTCTTATAAATTTTATTTTGGTTGTAAATTTTTCTTAGGAGGCCCATTTTAAACCTTAAAATTTTTCTAATGAATCTGCATGGATCTAAAGCTCCCTCTCAAGGGAAATTCATATGGTCTTTCTTTCATAGAATTTCACATATCTATGAACCACTGTCATCCTATGAGATGGAAGGTATGAGCAATAGTTGTGAGGTGCACCAGTGTACCCCACAAATATTCCTAGCTCAACTATTGGTTCTAGATTTTTCCTTGCATCCTCAGTAATATGAAAATAAATTGATGATACAAAAATTATAAAGTGCACGACATATGGCTTCTTACTGGAAAAGGATTCTTCTGGTGTACCCATCCTGAGGATCTGATGAGGAATTTTGTTCTGCGCCTGCAAAAATGTTTTTCATGCTTTCGCCCAAAACTGCAATAGTAGGCCGTGATCATGTAACACCACCTGTGCAGCTCCGAAAGTGATTTTTTTTATTCCTTTCTACAACCCCATTCTGTTATGGGTTATGAGGTGCTATAAAATCTTATTGAATTCCTTCCGATGCACAAAATTTATTGAATTGATTCCACAAATATTGTTCGTTGGTGTCGCCCTTGAGATTCATCACCTTCTTGATTGTGTCTTTTTCAACAAGTTCTTTGAAATCACAAATTTTTGAAAACATATGGTATTTCTTCTGCATGAAGAATATCCAACACTTTCTTGAAACATCATATACAAAAGTCACATAATACCTATGCTTGAACATGGAGGCTATCGAGAACAGTCCACGCACATCTGCTTGAAATCTTTCAAAGATTTGTTTTGCTCGAGTGTCCTTATCATGAAAGGTGTCCTTGGTGTACTTCACTAATGTACACCCTTTGCATGTATCACACTGCTCATGTACACCCTTGGGAAGTCCTGTAGAAATAGATTTCATGATCTTCAAAGCTCCATACTGTAGATGGCTCAATATTCTATGCTATAACTCACATATGTCTCGTTTCTTCACTTTCTCTGATTTCATGCTCAAGGCAACACAATCTTCTACATCCAATTTGTAGAGGTTCTTTACCCAAACCCCAATCTTATTCACCCGTACCATGGAAATGTGATGAAGGAACACATTTAATTTGATAAATATCACATCGTAGCCATAGTATTCCAACATAGCAACTCAAACTAAGTTCTTCTTCAAAACAGGAACATACATGACAACTTTCAATGTGAGAGGAGAACAAGACTCCCTCTGAAAGGTTATAGTGTCTATGTCAATCGCACTATAACTCCCATCATCTCCCATATCAATGTGCATATGGAGGTCCTTCTCCTTCAAGTCGCTGAAGATATATTTGTTTCCAATCACATGGTATGAGGCTCCCCTATCCAAGTACCACACATAACCCATCACCGACGATAACATGCATGCAATGGGAGTGGAATTCAAACGAATTGTGAAGCAAGTGCTTCACCTCTCGCTCCTCCATAGGGATTCTTGTCAGCCCTCTTGTGTGGAAACTTTGTGGCATAGTGTCCCAGCTCATGACATTGAAAACATGTAATATTCAATAAGTCCTTCTTCTTTCCTGCCTAACCAGAATATGACTTGGAATGGGATGGCTTACCTTTCCATTTCTTTTCCTTTCTGGCCAAGGCACAATTCTCCTAATAATCATGCTTTGATGAGTATCCATCTCTGGTGTTCCTCTAAATCTATTCTTCTAGCAAGTCAGACCACAAACGCTCCCACTCTAGTAGCTTATCCCTCCCATATACCAAATCTTGGTAGCTATGACAACTCTTGGGAAGGCCTAGAAGTTGTAGGATCACTAGATCATATTCAAAAAAATGTAACAACAACAATTATAAGCTCATTCTAACATTGAGTGAACTTGGTCAAGTACTTTGGTATTGTGTCTCCCTTCTCCATCTTGATTTTTCTGATATTTTCCTTCAGTGCTAGCTTCCTATGGTATCTATTGTTCTCAAACAAATATGTTAAGTCCTTCCCCATAGCATATGGAGTTTCATATCCATGGAGGTTTGAGACAGTAAGATCTCAAATACCTTCCAATAGAATCCTTCTTTCCTTTGCTACATTATTATTCCAGGTTGATAGATCTTGAGAATTTTCTGCTGCTGGCCTAAGGATATCATTATCTATGTATTGCTTCAACTTGTTTTCTTCCAACACTGCTTACATAATTTCTCTCCAAGCTATGTAATGTGAACTACCCTCAAGGGAATATTATAGTCTTAATTTAGATAAATGCATCAATATCCTGCTATTAGTCCTAAAGAGTATATCTAAAAATTTTATTCACCTGCTCTTCTCTTCTATAGTGATTGATGCTATGATAACATGTAGAAAGCACATGTATATTCAAACCGATAATTTTAATATGCTACAAAAATATACTTTAATCTACTCTACCAATTTTTGAAACAAATTTAGACCGTGAAATCATAAAACATGAAAGAGAGATAATTTCAATTGTAGAGTACATAAGTATTTCCTAGGGAAAGCCTCGGCTAAAAACCTTGTTATCTGTATATTTCATAAGAAAGAAAATATGAGAAGATTTCAATGATTTTCTACAAGATCAGAAACCTTTGCACTACCTCTATTTTTTTCATTGATTCCTAGACAATCTTGTTTCAATACTTAACCAATTCTCCACCCTCCAGGATCCCTATTTCCTTGCAATGTTTCCTTGGGTAATTAGGCCCAATTAATTAGAGAAATTCCCAATCCATACTATGAAATCCATTAGGTACCTTCCTCTAAATGCATGCACCACTTGTACAACTTGGATGATTATACAACTGATAGTACACTGCCCTTGAATGCCAATCTCAACTGGTTCTTTCTCACAATTGGCATGCACAAGTTATCTATGAGTGAATTATTAGTTATCTGATTGATCACTAGATGTGGTTCAAGAAAAAATTCCACTCTTTGATGTCTCACCAGTTCCTCCATCAGTTAGAACTAGTTAAACTAATTTTAACTCAGATAAACTGAGTTAATTAATTATAACTCAAAATAAAATCAACCAGGGCTCCTATAATTTAGGAGATTCTCTACATGCCTCTAGTTTGAACCTCAACTCGAATTAACTTAACCAAATAAGTCATCTTAACTGAGTTAACTCATACAACCTATCATGTGATGTGGAATTACAATTTTATTCTAATTGAAATCAAGAGAAAATTACATTAGAATCCTTTCTTGGTGCCATTTTCAACAATTATTTGTAGGTATTGAGTTGCATATATGATTTCCTTGCTAGTTTTGGCATGCATGGTTATGCATGTGTGTTCTTGGTTCCCGTGTTGCCATGGACATGGGTTTTTCCAGGTGTGACAATGTTCTTCAACCTATCATTGTAAGTTCCACATATCCATGGTGTGATGGGGTTCTCATGTTTTGTTTGAGATTGATTTTTGGATGGATTTAAAATTGAGTGAGGTGGTAACTAAAAGAAAGAACACATGGCCTAGTTTTCCTCAATCACACTGTGGATTGCAGTAAATCCTTAGCCTAGTGACCTCGAAAATATTCTTTGGGTTGCAGTAAAGGCTGATATTATTTTGTGTTACCTCGGTGGGCCTTGGAATCCTCAACCAATGAATGGCGTGATTTATGGTAAATCCTAGAGGTGGGTTCCCTCAATCATGCATAGGAATCCTTGGCCAGTGAAAGGCAAGATATATGTTAAATCTTGGAGGGTGTAATCTCTATTAGGCCTAGGAATCACGATCAGTGAATGGTGTGATATACAATAAAGCCTATAGACTAGGAGATAGTAAAATTCCTCATGGTGTATGTGGAGAAATTTAGAGGCATCCATGCTTTCTTAGGGCCTAGTGATCTAGTGGGGATTGTGGTAAAGCCTGGTTCAATTGATGAGGGTGAGGTGGTTTAGCCTCAGGAAGCCTTGGTTGATTTTTCGTTATGATTCACACATTCATGCTTGGAATATGGCATCGGGCTAATTGGGTGAAATAGAGATTTGGTTCAACCAATCTATGGTCAAGTGGTATATGGAAGTCCCAAACCTAGTTGGATTGTTAATTCATTAATAATATTTCCATTCCTTGGTATTTTATGTGAAAATATATTGGTTGATGTGTGGAAGTTATGGTTGTTGAATCCTTGTTATTTATGTTATTTATATGTTGGTTATGAGTATGTTTTATGACAATGATGATGTATATATCTCATCATGTTTTGATTTGTAATTGAATGAAAAATGAATATATGAACTAATAGATGATAAGGCATCAATTCCTCTAAGATATTCTCACATAAGCATGATACCCCTATGCTCAGATATGTTGTTATGACCTGTATAATTCATAGTTGTGACATTTTTAATGAAATGTATGTCATGGATAGTAGGGGTCCAGTCAATTCATTGATAAAATATTTTCATTAGTACCTTTGTCTCAGTGTTATTTACCATTTCTGAAGTTTTCATGGAGTTATGGGTAGTGGCCTAAGTCCTAGCCCTGAAAAAGTGGCAAAGAACTCGAGGTCATTGGCATAGAACTAGCTAAAAAATTCCACAGTATCTGTCTTTCCCTTATTGTGGGAGTGACTCGATGCCTAAATTCGCATGCATAGCCTGTGAAGGGATCGATAGGGGTGTTAGATAAGTGAAAAATTGAGTTTCCTCAGGGGTTGGTCACCTGGAAAGGTTGGTTGGGTTTTGGAAGTTCTGTAGCATGTGTGGAAGGTCAGTTTGGTTTTGTTTGGTTGGTTCCACTTCCTTAACTATACATGGGGAGTTGAATCAAATCATAGTATCCTCTCTATTACACCAATTTTTGGTCATCTAACCTATTACTATTAGATGGACCAAAGTACACCATGTAAGACCAATTTTACCCTAAGTAAAATTTCTTTCACTATGAAAAATAACTTAGTAATCCTTAATTTATTAAGTTGTTTATGGTCTAATCAGGAAAGTCCATGAGAAATAATTGAATAAATCCTTATTATTTTGATTTTCCTTAAGGAATAATTAGTTAAACAGTAGTTTAATTAATATTCATGGTCATATTTAACCCAAAACAGGAAAATTAATGAGATAAATCATTATTTATGTTATTTTTTTCTAGGAATAATTATTTAAGCATTATTGAAATAATATTCCTTGTTAAATTTTACTAAATCATTTATAAATAATTGAATAAATCACTATTTATTTAATTATTACTCAACCACATCCATAAAATAATAAATAAATCATTTATTTATTTATTGTTTACAAATAAAGAGATTTTACCAAATTCAAATTATGTTTCCCTCGAACAAATATAATAAAATATTCCATAAAAGTTGGATCTAGATTTGGTTAATAATATTTTAATTATGCACCAATATCTAGAAAAAATCAATATTTTGTTATAAATAGAAAGGTTTTTCCATTCACTCACGACCTTTTGTTGCCTAAAGATCACTCTGGATCTATACTTTTGGTATGACTTTGATCCTCCATCATTGTCATATTTTGCTACAATTTTTCTTGTGAACTCCCTTTGAGTTCCATTTTTTGTCTGGGTTTTCTACACCATCAAGAGAGAAAGAGATATTATATCTGAATTGCTGAGGACATACAAGAACCCATCCCATTGAGAAGGATTGGTAACATCTTTCTATGTTCCCTTCCCAGGTGTCATAAATACAAAAATTCTTTAAAAATATTATTTTCTTGTCTATTGGATGCATGGAACAACCCTTTCTTTTATTTACTTCTTAATGTCTTTTAATGCATAGATTTGGATTTTGTAGCATTTATCTTGGTCAACTAACTGCAGATCTAAATAAATTGGCAAACATCTTTAATGTTAGGGTTGTTTCTTATGCACAACTAAAGTGAGATATTTTCGTTTGTTTGAGATTAGAATTCACACTAACACTCTCATCACATTTTTACCCTAGTGGAGTGGTTAGCTTGGGTAAATGTGGGATGAGGGAATTACATAGTGGTATCAAATCGGGTTTCATTCTCTTTGTGCGATGTCTAGTTTCTGGTCTCGTCTATGATATATGATACCACATAGTGGTATCAAAGCATGGTTCACCCCTTGGACTGGATGGACGGTGTGTTGGTCATGAATTCATGTCAATTACATATGTGTTCCTTATACTTAAGGTTTATGTGCTTGATTCATATGCATGGTGGTGGTCATGGTTAGAGTGGTGTCTCCGTGTGAAATTTGATGGTATTTTTGTGGAATTTATTTTCATGAGTGTATTATTGGTTATGAATTGTTTATGCATGTTGTTGTTACATGTTGTTAAGAATACATTGATATGTTTATATTTTTCATGCATAAGGTAATGATTTGTGGGTGATATGATCATGCATTGATGACTGGAGTATGGTTAGGATGATATCTATACGATGTTATGATTATGATTATACATATATCATGCTAATATGGTTGATCTTGCATATGAAATATCCTCCCCGAATTATACTGAGTTACGATGTTTTTTTTTATGATTTGGTTTTACTGAAATAGTATGTCTTGCAAGAAAGAGATCAAGATGAATAAAAATATGGTAGACTACAGTTCACGAGGTTCTTGTTATGGATCATATGAGAATCGTGGTGTTGGGAACTATTATAACTTAGTAGACACATTAATAAGTTTGAAGGAAGAAATAAGAAGTTGTAGAATATAAAATAACATAATCATGCAGGCATAGGAGAAACAAACAGAAGCCAATGCGGTAATCCTTGAGAGTTTGTCAGGACTACAAAGAAAAGGGCCACTTCATATCAACCTTGGGCATGAGGATAGGACTAACGGGGCATATGCTAATACATCTAATGGTGGGAACGGGTCGTAAAAATATGACACAGTTAAAGATGGTCATTTAGATGCATATTTGAAGAACCAGAGGATACAGAGGCTTAGTTACTTCGGATGAAGAATTTATTTGAGCTGCATGACTACAAGTAGAATATGAAGTACAAAATAACTATATTTAGCCTCAAAGGGAAAGTAAACATTTGGTGTCAATATGTAAAATGGGTCAGAGACATCAAGAAAAAATTCTTGAGTTGGCATGAATTCAAAAGACTCTTGAGGAAGAAATACTTGTCAGACATGTACTTAGACAACAAAGCTAAGGAATTCTATGAGCTTAAAATGGGATCAATGATGGATGAGGAGTATAATACTAAGTTCTTGGAACTATTGAGGTATGTATCGTATCTTAAGGATGAAAAGGCTAAATTTCAGATATTTTTTAGTAGATTTCCATTAGCATTTAGAGATCAGATTGAGTATGATGAGCCTTGGACACTTGAGGAGTTCATTGAGAAATTGAAGCATTATTATGAGCACTCAAAGCATAAGAATGAATCTAAGCAAGGATGGAAATGGAAAGATAAAGGTAAAGGTAAATGGCACTAAAAAAGAACAAGGCCTCAGAATGTAGAAGAGAAAGATAATGTTGCATCATACAAGAAGTTCAACATAGCTAGACAGGGACATGGATCACAACAACAAAATAGAGGTGATGGTACAAGATGGTTGGAGTGTTGTAAATGTGGTAAAGGACATATTAAGAGATATTTTCCTTAGGATCAAGGTGGTAGGCATCAAATCTATAGTGATAAGGAAGCACATGCTGTTGGGGATGTTGGGAAGAACATTCCTCGTATATATGTAGTGTTGGATAATAGGAAGGCAGATCACCAAAAATCTATCATTTAGATTGACGATAATATTTTTGATCAAGTTGTTTCTATTTTAATTAACCCTAGATATAATTATAGTTATGTTAAACCTGACTTGGTGGATAAGTGTGGTTTGAATAAATAAGTGCACGCAGAATCTTTGTTAGTGTAGTTGGCTAAAGGTAGAAAGAATATAACTCATCATTGGGTAATATCTTGTGATTTTGAACTGAATGGTATGCCTACATCACGACACTTGAATATATTTCCCTTGGCATCATACAATATGTTTTTGGGTATGGAATGGTTGTATATTCATAGGACCAAAGTGGATTTTTATGATAAACCCATTGAGTTCTTGGATGACAAATGGGAATAGAGAGTCTTAAAGGGTAAGAAGAGGGAAACATCAGTCAAAATGGTTACAACTATGCAGGAAACATTTAGTCCCAAAAAATGGTGTGTGTTATTTGTAGTGCATATTTCTAGTGATAAAATGTAAGGAGGATGAGGATGTGGAGATATTGAGAAGGTACACATTTTTACAGTAGTTTCAAGATGTGTTTCTAGAAAATATTTCAGATTTTCCGCCCCACATGGAAGTAGACTTCTCTATTGTGTTGGTACTAAAGGAAACTTCAACATCAAAGGTATCATATAGAATGATCAATCCATAGTTAGTAGAGTTGAAGTTGTAGTTGAAGGAAATGATTAAAAAGGGATACATTAGTCCAAATGTATAGCCTTGGGGTGAACTGGTATTGTTTGTGAATAAGAAGGATGGTACTCTCAGGTTATGCATCAATTAGATGTAGTTTAACAAAGTGACCATTAAGAGCAGGTATCCATTGTCGAGGAGTAATGACTTATTTGATTAGTTGAAGGGAGAAACAATGTTCTCGAAGATTGATCTGAGATCAAGATATCATCATATATGCATTAATGAAGAGGACATTTATAAGACAACTCTTTGGACCAACTACATGAATTATGAGTTTATTGTAGTTCCATTTAGTTTGAATAATGCTCCAAATAATTTTATGTGTTTGATGAATAGTGTGTTGTATCCTTATCTGGACAATTTTTTTATTGTATTCATTGATGACATCATGATATTTTTTAAGAATGAGGAAGAACATGTCGATCATTTAGCAGAAGTATTGAGATTTCGAAGAAAGCATTAGTTTTATGCCAATATTAACACATGAAGTTTCTTTGAGAAATAGTTACATTACTTGGGACATGTTGTTTCCAAGGAAGCGATAGTAGTAGACCCAAAAAAGATAAGGGCTATCACGGAATGGGAAGCTCCTAGAAATTTGGATTAGGTAATATCATTCATGGGACTGGCAGGCTATTATAGGAGGTTCACCAAGAACTTCTCGTGGATTGCATATCCTATTACGTCACTGCAGAGGCAAGGTAAGAAATGTAAATGGAAAAAAGAATGTTCCATGAGTTTTGAACAATTGAAATAATTGTTGACAAATGCTCCAATGTTAAAGACCGGAGATCCAGAAAAAGAGTTTGCGGTGTGTACACATTTTGCAGGAGAGGACTTAGTGGAGTCCTTATGCAGGAAGGATAGGTAGTATGATATGAATCACATAAAATGAATGAGCATGAGAAAAACTATCTGACAGATGATCTTGAGTTGGCAGCGATCATCTATGCATTGAAGATGTGGAGGTACTATCTTCTTGGGAGGAGTTTTATATTGATGAGTGAACACAATGGGTTGAGATAATTTTTTGATCAATTGAATCTGAACTCTAGGAAAGCTAGATGGTTTTCCACTATTAGTGAATTTTCCTTTGAGCTCAGGTACATCAATCATAAAGAGAACAAGGTTGCAGATGTTCTTACTAGGTGGATACAAGTAAATCATATAACATCTATGAATTCTTATGGGAAATACTTATATGATCAGATCTTAGAGCAAGGACAATAGGATAACAAGTACATGGAGCTTAGGCACATGTTACAATAGAGTATCATTACAGGTACAAGTATAGGTATTGGTATAGGTACAGGTACAGGTAGTGGTATAGGTACACATATAGGTACAAGTGCAGGTACACGTGTACAAGATGTGGAATATCATCATACAATAGATGGCTTGATTAGATTTAGGGACAATATTTATGTCCCAAATAGTAGTGAGCTCAAGAATATGATCTTAAGAGAGTTGCATGCGAAACAGTCTTAAGGTTACCCAGGATATCAAAAGACATTGAGAGAAGTGAAGAAGTTTTGTTATAGGTCGAATCTGAAAAAGGAAGTGGTAGAGTTTGTGGTGATCTAAAATTGATTGTTAGTTAATGTTGTGCTAATATTAGTTTTAGATTTAAAAGAACATTGCTTTGGTTTTCTTATCACACATAGGTTTATACATGAGCATGTGAGTGATAATTCATTAAACTTGGTGAAATTTACTGTTTTCATGAACTCGTAAGCATAGAAACTTAATGTTGAACAACACCATATAAAAACACAACAAGCACAAATAACAGAGCTCAATACACAAGTTTTTTTTGAAGGGGTTCACCCCTCCTACGCTACATCTGCTTGGTCCAACTTCATAGTGTGGGCCTTTGTATTAGTTTCAAGTATGAAAAATACTTGTTTACAATCTCCTATTTCCTCTGCAACCTGCTCCAATGGCTCCAAAAAATCAAATCTACCAAGAATGACTCTTTCTCAGCTCATTTTGGTTGAAAATTTCCTCAGTTGTGGAAAAAAAAAATTCCTTAGGTTTTCTCCACTAAATCTGGAAGATTTGTCAGCTAAAATGCTAAAATTAGAAAATCCGGCCAAATTTCCACGGTTCGCCAAAAATACTGCTACATTAACTGAAATTTATTAATAGATAAGTGTGTCTTAATCTTTAAGATAAGAACAGTTTGAATTTAAGTGCGTTTAGCACTAATGTCAATTTAATATGCCTTAATGATGGATTAATGTAATGTAATTATGGATTAACGTAATTAAACTTGTTTTAAAACTCTGCCGAAATACACAGTGTAGTCATCGGTCTTGTGCTATCAGACATATGGGATAGGGTGGCTTGCGGGGCGGGCACCCTCTGGACCCCTGTCTGTGGCGCGTTGAAAATTTAAATAGAAGGCGTGATCATAGTGGTTAAGAACCACCAGAGAGGAGAAATGTTAGAGCAGACAAATAGCACGGGGTAGGTCTAGGGTTTGACCCCGACCCCCACCATAACATTTTGTTCAACAATATAACCAAAGTCCACCAGTTTGAGATCCTTCCCACCAACTTAACCTATCTGCCAATTTGAGAGCCTTCCTGCCAACTCGACTTGTACGCCAGTTTGGATAGCTACCTACTAGATGTAGATAGGTCTGCCATAGTATAAAGTTTAAAAATTTTGTTAATATATGTTGGCAATAATAATATGTGTGCTCTTACCATACATTCCAAGCTTCGATAAAAAAATAATTGTGCCCAAACTATATATTCAATGATATTGATATGCCAACCTGCCATACCATGGGGGGGCACGTGGCATGCCAGGTGGCCATTCCCCATTGGTCAATAATTCCTCAATTCAAAAACTGAGCCAATATAATAAAAATCCAACTTAGGAAATGGAGGAAGAATTCAAACTTCACATAGAAACCTTGGCGAATCTGAAGATGACACTTGTCACAATGTTACTAGAGAATATTCCCTGGACATGCCTGAGGTGATGACTAGACTGCCAAGTCATCAGTCTATCACTGTTCTGCTCATTTTTTACCTGTTTGGGAAAACGAACAACAGACCATAACTCACTGATACGAACTTGGATTTTGACGAAACGATTTGCGTTGGAATCTTGGTAATGAACTCTGTCTGGTTGTTTAGGTCTAAATAATTTCTGATAACTTTCCATTTTTAGCTAAATAATAATCTTGTGATCATTCCTCCCCACTAGAAGCCTTTTGGACCCAAAAATATACTATCAATTGTTCAATAAGTGAGGGTACAACTCACTCACCCTTTCAATCTCCATCCATTTGGCCTTTGAAGGATTTTTCCCCTTGACTCTGACCCTAAGGTATTCAACATTCCCTCTTCTTGATGTTATGATGCTTTTGTAAAGTATGAAATCTTACTGAAGTTCATCAAGATGTTATGGCGAGAAATCATCTGCTGATGGTAGCTAAACATGTTCTCCTTGATCATCAATCAAAGGAGGGTCAAACAATCTCAAATTCTTAACATTAATGAGAGAATAAATTTTCATATAAGGAGGCAAATCTAGCTTAAATGCATTTGTACCAATATTTTCCAGAATTTTAAAAGGACCTTAATGGATTGGTTTGATATTTTTACCTTCCCCTTGCAATATTTATTTTCTTATGTACAACTAAATTTCATCACCAACTTGGAATTTGAGATCAACCAAGTGTTTTTCATGCCCTGCCTTGTAACTATTTTGCTTATTTTCAATTTTCTTTTTCACTGTGTGATGTATCAACTGAATTTTCTCACTGAAATTCTTTCCTTATCTATGTCACTATGACCATCTATAGCGACATATTTCTCAAAGATGAAGTCCAACGACGATCTTGGAAAATAATCATAACATGCCTCAAATGGCGATGTTTTTGTGGAAGAATGTTTTTCCTTGTTGTATGCATGTTGAATGTAATGAAACTGTTCATCCCACATCTTGGGATGATTGTTGCAATAGCCTCTTAGAAGATGAATAACAATATTTTTCACTACCTCGGTTTGACCATCTATTTGCAGATGAAATGATATACTCTTCTTCAAATTTGTGTCCATCATGTCCCATAGTTTTAACCAAAAATTCCCAACAAACTAAGAATCTCGATCACTTACAATAGAAGTAGGAAGACCAAAATGGATCCATACATGGCATCAAAATACATATTTTTCTGAACCTATCTACCGCAACATACAAGTATTCATGACCTTTCCTTGACATAGGAAGACCACCTAAAAAATTCATTGAGATACTCTCCCAAGGATGTGAAGGAACCAGAAGTGGAGTGTACAATCCAAGTTTCCTATTTCTAGGCTTACTTGTTGCACATAAATAACATCCTCTAATAAAACGAGATACAATATCAATCATGTGTGGCCAATAATAATACCTTTGGAGATTCGATACTGTCTTGCCTACACCAAAATTTTCTGCAATCAATGATTTGTGCGCCTCCCTTATGATACTGTTTCTTTCTCCCTGTGGTATACATAACTTTCCCAAGTGATACAAAAAAATGTTATGCACATGATAATATATCTCTTCATTTTGGTTTCCTCAACTTAAAATTTCATACGGATCTTGAAAATCACTATCATTTTCATATTGTTCAATATAAATTTCATGCATAATTGAATTGTGCTTGAGTATAACAGCTAAATTTACAATAGGCCTAGAAATCATATAAGCTACCTTATTGTAGATTCCCTTTTTGTACCTGATAACCAAATGAAATTGTTGTAGAAACCCCATCCATTTGAAATTTCTTGATTTCTGCAACTTTGATTGTGATTTTAAGTAATACAATGGCTTATGGTCAGTATGGATAATGGTATCTTTCCCCATCAAGTAGTGCTTCCATTTCTTTACACTTTGTACCAATGTATATAACTCTTCATCATAGGTGGGATAATTAGTCACATCTCCATTAAAATTTCAGAATGAAATGAAATAGGCTTACCATGCTGCATGAGCACTACTCCCATAGCATAATCAATTGCATCTATTTGGATCTCAAGTGGATGTCTAAGATATATAAGTGCTAAAACTGGTGCTAAAATTATTATTTTTTTCAAAGCATCGAATGTTTTTTGTTGCAAATATCCCCAGTGGAAGACTTTCTTCACACTTTTCAATGCATGCAACATAGATGCAATGAAATAAAAATTAGCAATGAATTTCCTCCAATATTGTGCTGCCCCTAAAAAGCTTCTTACCTCTGTAACTGTATTGGGCATGGGCCAATTCAGAATGACCTCTACTTTGGAAGGATCGATCTTCAACTCACCTCCTCCAACAATGTGTCCCAAATACACCAATGAAGTCTTACCAAAATTTCACTTTGACATCTTTAATAACGGTTTCTCTTTTCTCAATACATCAAGTACCTTGTTCACATGCATGGCATGTTCTTCTCTTGATTTTCTGAATACGAGTATGTCATCTAAGTAAACAATGATGAAGTCATCTAGAAATGGTCTAAGTACATCATTCATGACTCTCATGAAAGTATCTGGTGCATTTGTTAAACCAAATGGCATAATTAACCACTCAAACAATCCTTGTCTAGTTTCCAAAGAAGTTTTCCAAATGTCCTCTTCAGCTATTCTAACTTGATGATAACCACTTCGCAAGTCTCACTTAGTGAAATACTTTTCATAATTTAACTGATCTAGAAAATCATTAATGTGTGGGAGTGGGTACCGATTCTTTATCGAGATTTTATTCAATGCACAAAAATCGATGCACATGCTCCAATTCTTGTCCTTCTTTGGAACCAAAACAATTGGTGAACCGCACGACGAAGTAGATGGGCATATGGTACTCAGAAATTCTTGAATTTTATTCTTGATTTCCAAACTCTCCATAATTGACATGCAATACATACCAATGTTTGGAAGTGGAACATCCTGCTGCAACTAAATCTCATTCTGAATTACCCTCTTGGGTGGTAACCCCTTTGGTTCTTGAAACATCTCACCATGCTAACTTACCAGACGAAACAAATCAGATTTCAATTTTTCATCACATCCTTCAAAAGATTCTTAGTCAACATCTTCCTTTTTCTTGATCATGAGAAGCACAAAATTTGTACTTGCATTAACTAGCCTCTTCATTTTCCCTGCATTAACTAAAGAAATATTCAGTTTCATGAGATGAGCTCTCACAATATACTCCACTCAATCCTTAATAAAATGATATTTTTTCTCATGGCAATAAAACACTTTTTTCATGTCATACAAATATGGAACTCCCAAGATAATCCCATAAATTTCAAGTGGAACCACATCTAACTCGACTCCATCAACAAAGTTTGCAATAATAGAAAATCTAAATATGCATTTCCTTGTAACCTGTAAATTAGCATTTTTAACTATCCAACGCAAAGGGTATGGTTTATGATGTTGTACAGTTTCAAGGTTAATCTTTTTGACTAACTCTTCTGAAATCAGGTTTTCTTGTGACCCCGTAACAAATAATGCATCAATATTTGTATGGTTTGAAATCACTCTAACATGGAAAAATTCTATCCTTCTGTCTTCATTTGGAGTGTTGTTGTGACTATTTGAGGAACTAGAAATTTCTATGGCTTCCTTTCCTTTGTTAATAATGGTTTTTATCTTGGTCCCATCACCTGAATCGGATCCAAAATCTTGTTGTGTAGTGGCAGTCGTCTTTTGTTTCCCTTTGTTATTTGGTCTATTTGGCCTTAATTCGGGACGTAGTTTCCAACAGTGGGCTTCATCATGCCCCTCTTTGGAAAATTGTTTTCAAGTAGTTTCCCCCCTGATTTCTTGATACTTGCATTCTTCTTTCCTTTACATTTTCCTCCCTTATCTTTTCCCTTACCCTTGAATTGCTTCTTCTTACTACCCTCTTCCTGAATTTTCCTTCCCCTTGCTTCAAGATGTGTGGCTTGCACACATAATTCATCTAAGTTTCTTGGGTTAAACATAAAGATACTATGTTTCAAGTAGGAATGTAAACCTCCAATATATTTTAAGAGTGTATCTTGAAAATTCAATTTTACTCATAACAACAAACCCCTCTTTCTAAACTCCTCTGTGTACTATTGAACAGTTTGAACTTTGAGCTACCTAAAATTTTTCCAACTCATAGTTGATTTTTGCATGTAGGATAATGGATAAAACTATCTTTTAATGGAAGAAATGAATTCAATCGAAGAAATGGAAATCTTACCATGGATTTTCATTTCCACTTGAGTCTTTCCCTCCCACCAAACTAGTGCTACTCCTTCTAGCCTTAATGAAGCCAACTGGATCTTTATGTCGTTTTCTTGTAGATTCTGAATTTTGCAGTATAATTACAATTGATGAATACCATTGTCTAACTTCTTTACATTAACCTCTCCATTGTACATGTGAAGTTAAAACTTAATGTCCAACTTGAGTAATGGAGTCTTTCCTTTTCGGATCTTGGAATGAGTATGGGTATGGGTTTTTGTGGTGGATGTGGAAGATGAAGATGCTGATGAAGATGATGAGGATAAGGATGGTGGAGATGGAGGTGGCTTTCGTCCATGACCTTGAGATGGTGGTGATTTTCTTACACTACCTTTTGAGCTCTTTTGTTCATCCTTCTTACTGTTTGAGGATCCTTCTCCATGTGGAGCCTTTGAACCTTCTCCAGCTCTTTCTACAATGAATGATTCATACATGACTTTAACCATTATTTGAATTTCTTTGAAGTCTCTCTTAACATCCTCTTCTTCAGAATGTCAATGATTCTCTTCATAACCATAAATAATGGCTAACAATTCAAGCTCAACCTGTCTAGCTTATACCTCCTCAATCACTTCAGCTTCTTGTGCAATTTGTACATATTCAACCTCAACTGATGAAGATGGAATTTAAGGTGGTTGAGGTGCTTCTTTGAGTGGAATATTGGATTAAGATGATGCTTTCTCATCTCTATTCCTTCTTGTCCTAATCTCAGGACTAGCTACCAATATCTTCCCTTCTCCTCTCTGCAACCTCAACCTTGTAAGCATCACAAAAAATTGCAACTATTAAACCCTTCAAGAAAAGAAAGAAAGAAACCTTGTGCTCTCATGCAAACTTTATAAATTTATTTAATGTTGTGCTAATATCAATTTCATATTTAAAATAACATTTCTTTGGTTTGCTTATCATACATAGGTTTATACATGAGCATGTGAGTGAAAATTCATTAAACTTGGTAAAATTTAGTGTTTTTCAAGAACTCAAAAGCATATAAACTTAATGATGAACATCATCAAATAAAAACATAACAAGAACAAATAACATAGCTTAATAAACAAGTTTTTGTTGAAGGATTTCACCCCTCCTGGGCTACATCTCCTTGGTCCAACTTCATAGTGTGGGCCTTTGTATTAGCTTCAATTATGCAAAATTCTTATTTACAGTCTCCTGTTGCCTCTGCAACCTGCTCCAATGGCTCCAAAACATAAAAATATACCAAGAATGACTCTTTCTTAGCTCATTTTGGTCGAAAATTTCCTCAGTCATGGAAAAAGCAAATTTCCCTAGGCTTTCTCCACCAAAATCTGGAAGATCCGCTAGTTAAAATGCTAAAAGTAGAAAATCCGCCCAAATTGGTGCGCTCCGCCAAAAATAAAACTACATTAGCTGCAATATATTAACATATAATACTATCTTAATCTTTAGGATAAGCACAGTTTTAATTTAAGCATGTTTAGTGCTAATGTCAATTTAAAGTGGCCTGCAATCCGCATTAATGTAATGTAATTATGGATTAACGTAATTAAAATTGTTTTAAAACTCCGTTGAAATACAAAGTGTAGCCATCGGTCATGTGCTGTCAGACATATGGGAGGGGGTTGGCCCCCTTCGAACCTCCGTTGGTGGCATGTTGAAAACTTAAATAGAAGGTGTGATCATATTGGTTAAGAACCACTAGAGAGGAGAGATGGTCGAGTGGACAAATATTGCAGGGTAGGTCTCGAGTTCGACCCCCACCCCCGCCATAACATTTTGTTCAACAATATAACCAAATTCCGCTAGTTTGAGAGCCTTCCTGCCAACTTGACTTGTCTGTGAGTTTGGATAGCTTCCTGCCAGATGTAGATAGGTCTGCCATAGTATAAGGTTTAAACATTGGGTTAATATGTGTTGGAAATAATAATATGTGCGCTCTTACCATAGGTTCCAATCTTCGATAAAAAATCACTGCGCCCAAACTATATATTCAATGATATTGATATGCAAACCTTCCATGCCATGGGGGGGCACGTTTCATGCCACGCAGCCCTTCCCCATTGGCCCATAATTCCTCAATTAAAAGACTAAGCCAAAAATAATAAAAATCCAACTTAGGAAATGGAGGAAGAATTCAAACTTCACATAGAAACCTTGGTGAATCTGAAGATGAAACTTGTCACAGTGGTACTGGGTGAACTTGGAGAATATTCCTTGGATATGCCTGAGGTGCTAACTAGACTACCAAGTCATCAGTCTATCACTATTTTTCTCATTTTATACATGTTTGGGAAAATGAACAACACACTATAACTCACTCATATGAAATCAGATTTTGACGAAATGAGTTGTGTTGGAATCCTTATGACGAGCTCTATCAAGTAGTTTAGGTCTGAAGCATTTTTTAGCACTTTAAATTTTTAGCTAAATAATGATCTCCTGATCATGTGTGTCTAGCTGTATGGATTGTCAGTAGGCAAAGGAAGAATGTAAAAATTGTTCGGTATGTGTTATATTCTCTCCATGAATAGTCACACGTGTGGGGGGGGGGGGGGGGGCGGGGCCGACATCCTCCCGTATCTAATGGTTTGAAGGGGGTGGATATCCCCCTGCACGGGGTCTGGGGCAGTGCCACGGGAAAACGTTTTTGGACACTATTTTAGGTGGGTAGACCTGTCGATGAATTTTTGCATGGGTTTGCACATGGTTTTTGGGCATGATGGTTTTCGGCCCCTGGTATTTTGTTGATATGGTCTAGGGAGCTACGATTATCTTCTAATCCAGGGTTAATGTATTGGGGTTTATGAATGCTTCGGCATGTATATATATGTGTTGTAACACTAAAAGGAATATAATGAAAAATCAAGCTGGTAGTCCCTATTTTGGAATCGAGGAGAAAAATCTCTGTGTAAGTTTTTTATATGTTTTATGCTCTCACTATTATTTATTTTCTGTTTTTAAGAATTCGTTTGCAGATAATTTCAATACAGGGTTAAAACCTATATCTAGTATCAGAGTTGTTTCAACTTCAAGAGGACGCCTTTCCTACTGAGGGGTTTTTTTCTCAGGCTTGTGGTAGACCCTGTTGAGTGGGAGATCTATGGGATTGATCCTTGTGGTGAAAGAAGATGGCGAGCAGTGGAAATATAGAGATCAAGAAAATTAATAGTCAGAGTTTTGAGTTGTGGAAGCTCAATATGGAGGATATGCTGGTGGATAAATATCAATGGATCATGTTAGATCCAAGTACTAAACCAACAGAAATGTCACATGAATACAGGGCGAAGTTGGATCGAAAGGAAAAGAGCACAATACGGTTTTTTATCTCAGATTCGGTATTGTTCAATGTATTTGGGGAAAGCTATAGTGAAGACTTTGGGGTAAAAGTAGGGACTTTGTACCAATCTAAGTCTCTGGTGAATAAATTGTTCCTGTGAAAAATTTGTATTACCTAGGGATAAAGGATGGAGACTTGGTAACAGAGCATCTGAACGCCTTCAATACTGTGGTAAGTTAGTTTTCATCTGTTGATATTAAAATCTCATATGAAGATAAGTGCATCAGTTTGTTATGTTCTCTACCATATTTGTGGGACAGTATGGTTATTGCAATAGTGTAATATTCCCAAATGTGAAAGTAGCAATACATGAACATAATAATGGAAATAGTAGTGAAAAATAAACACATGAAATGTAAGAATATCATATATTCATCACATTTATATCATAGCAGCAAAATGTATACAATTTCTTGAGGGAAGAATCACTCAAGTTTGGAAAAACAAGCCTCAAGAGAACATGTACATGAAATATAAAGAACACTACTACAAAAAAAATACCCAAGGCTATGACAGCACAGTTTTGTTAGATATATCTGCTACTGTAAAATTTAAATACATAGTTTTGAAGTTATAGGGATCAAATAATGTCGGGAACAAAGATCTATTCTCCCCCACACATTTTCAAGACAACCTGGAAAGGATTTCCTGAAATATACAAAAATACCAAAATGTTAGAATGTAGCCCTAGGGCTGAATAACAGCTTCAACTGAATAACTGGATGAAGATGGCTATAGATAATAGACATAATGAATATATCTCCTCCAATAGATCCTTCAAGTGAAAGGTTGATCCTAACACTGAAGATCACACCCTCCAAATCAAGCACTGAAACCCCCACTGCAATTGCTCACTAAAACAATGTAGTAAAAGAGGGATACTACACTGTAGATGATGAGAATATGTTGGCTTGGTGCCAAGATGTGAAATAAATCTCAATAAGCTCCTTTTCTGACCTCCCCAAAGAGAAGAATGCTTCCTTCTCGGGAAGGATATGGGATTCGCTCTCAAGAACACTTGGTGCTGAACAACACAACAATCTCAACTAAACAGCTGAAGAATGCAAATAGTCACACAGACCATAAAATAAATAATCAATAACATGCCTCACTATGGTTGCCTTGCCCTCCTTATAAACAAATGTGAGCCTTCTCACCTTGGGTCCCACTCATTATGGTTTCCACCATCATGGAATCTTCCTCCCATTCACACTGCGCTGTCTCTATTGATGATCCACTCCTCCCATACCAGCTTTGTTGACTTGGTCAAACTTGACCTTGTCCACATGCATTAGCCCCTGTTCACACATGAGGGTGCTTTATCCAACTATAAATATGATCCCTTTCCATATTAAGGGGGATTTTATGCCTACTAAAGAGATTTATGGGCCCCCCCTCCCATTTATTCATCTAACTAAATGACAAGAGAAAAATTAATATTCCAATTAGCTACATTCTAATTTAGGAATATTACAGTCCTCCCCTCCCAAATGTTGCTTGTCCTAAATCAACTGTAAGGATAGAACTGAAGAGCCTCCTCTCATCCTCCTGTAGCATCCTCATATGATAAACCCCTCCAAGGAACAATGTGTTGTCTCATCAATAAATCTCCAAGTTTCCCCTCCCAAGTATGCAAGTTAGATTTTGGTAACCATCCCAAATAGCTATCATCATGTAGAAGTAAAACACCCATGGAGGCAACAATTTGTTGTCTATAGATCTTCTTGAGGCATGGAATCTGAAATATGTTGGGAACTATTGTTCCCATGTGAATCTCCCATCCCCAAGATATCATCCATACAAAATGAGCCACCCTCCAAAATGGTAACTCGTGAAAAGTCTCCTCCACCTTTAGCTCCTGCAATGTAGGTGGGCTACATCACTAAACATGGTGGACAAAATGGCCTACGCCATGTTGTCTCTCTCTCCACTCATGATAAGTGTAGATTATATGTTTATTTTGGGCTGTAATAATGTTGCCCTCAAGAGGCAAGAATAAGACTGGATATTCAAAGATCCTCTCTCTAGAGTCATGAATCATACTGGCCCAAACCATCCCATAAAAAGTGAATGGTGCATCACCACCATATGGTATCCAAATTAGAATAATGTTGAAGGTTATGTGCAAGTTTTGGTGATACCAATGGTTTCTCCAGTGGATAGAACACAATTTTACCAACTGTTGTTTTAAAACATCAAGTGGCAAGTTGTCTCCCAATAAGTTGCCAGTTGTGCATGTTTTCTCATCTACTATGAGGTATTAAATGACATTATATATCAGCAGATCATAATAATAATAACACCATACTTTCCCAAGTTCATGCAAATAAGGGTTATCTCCATCACAAATGTTCTTCCTAGAATGACCATGAAACCCAAAGATAATATTGCCCTCTTGTGGAGCAATGCACTTTACGTAGATGGTGAGAAGATGCAAATACTTTATGAACTGATCAATAAGTACATAAATACATTTCTTACCATGGATCATGAGTAGGCTGAAATTGAGGTCCATAGATGAGCCCTCCCATGATAATCTTCTCATAAAAGTCTGCAAAAGGAAGATATGCATACTCCCCTTGGAACACTCCATCGACAAGTGATAGCGTTGTTGGCCTTAGTGATAAGGCAGTTGCCACTCCATGACTCCATTCTTTGACATGCCATATGCCAAAGTCATCCGCCATCATGCTGCTATGTTTTGGAGTCTCCTTCCTATGTGGAAGTACCTCCTAATCCTCCAATGCTAAAGTGTAGCCTCCTTTCACTTTGATTGTGCCATCCCTTTCTCCTGAAATATCATGCCAAGTATGGGAAAAATTATACCCATACTCTCCCAAGAGTAGCCAAAGAAATAATAGCTCTTGCTGCCCCCTCACACCTCCATCATACAAATCATGAGGTGAAAATATGATGATTGACATGAATAATGTCATATCAACACAATGCACCCAAACTCCTTGCTTCCATATGATGCAAGTGCCATGCCAAGTTACATCCACCAACATACCCTTAGAAAAAGGATATGTCACATCATGGCCAAACTCTTTCAAGAGTAGCCAACGCAGCCATGCCTCCTCTTGCCCTGTGTCATAGATATGTAGGCGACTCACCAGCCTCTTGCTCACCATCCACACCCATTCATCCAAATGTGGGTGTCTCCTACCATGCTCCATCGTGGTACTCCTCCAATGGAAAATACCATCCTCCCAGATCAGATTTCTATCTTTGCATTTCATGGGTGTTGAAATGCAACCTCTTGGAGATCTCCAAGTGAAGACCACTCACCAATGACCATGTTGAATCCATAAGGATCCAAGTATGTTGAAGGCAAATTCTTCTCATTGACTTGTACAATGCTCATCAAGAAAGATCCATCACAAAAATGAAGGATAAGATGTCTCTCATCAATCATCTACTCATTCAATGTCACACAAGTGTCATGGTCATCAGAATGCTCTAATAATAGTTGGCCCCCCAACTCATCACTGCTGCTTAATGACAATGTTGTTGATCTCCACAATGGTGCATTTCTTGTCTCAAGCTCATGCTCAATGCTGAACATATGGTTCTGCATTGGATTGTTTAGGACAATCCTCATCCTATCCTCCAAAAACCTACACTCCAACCCCAAGAGTTGTGTGAAACTCAACAATGACACACTAGGATGAATGTACTCCCCCTCCTTGAAAAAATCAAGGCTCCTCAGCGCAGTGATAGTTTGCTGCTCCAAATCAGTAGTGTTTTTTGACCCTAGGTCATGCAATGGCATATTCCCACAACTCCCCATAAGATGTGCTGAAGTAATAGAAAGTGGAAACATTTTCTTACCTTGGTTATGCTTGGGAACATCTTGTATTGCTACAAGGGTTCCCTCCTCTGGTGTGATGACTGCCCCAACTATTGATGATGATGGTTTCTCTTCTATCGTTGCATCAACGCTGGTATAAGCCTCCCTCTCCTCATGCATCTCCAAAATAGTGCATGGGGCTCTAAATTTCAAGAGATCAAGACCACTTTGAAAATGTGTAAGTGTTCTTTCTCCTGATGCAAGTGCTCCTGCAGCAAGTGGTGGTGAAGGCCTCTTCTTCTCTAATTTCTTCTTGTCAAATTTCTTAATCAACCTTTTGAGTAAAATCTGCAAATGCAGTCACTGTTGCATGACTCAAATGGATGAAACAGAAAATGTTTGCTTCACCCTCAATATGCAGCGCTGCAATCTCAACAAATTCTCTTTCTGCCACTAGATTTAGTAGGAAGAATGCATCTAACTTCATTCTCCAAGCCCTTGTTGTACACATCGATGACCCATCAAAGGTAGACAATAGAAATCTATTGCCCTTTATTTTCCTGTTGTTGCAAGGTCTCCTTTCTTCTTCTAGCTGAATGAACTGTGGGAGAGTTAGAGTCTCCTAGAAAGCTATAGGTTGAGACTTATATTCTGCCAGGTATTCACTTAGAATTTCATGTTCCAAGTGCCCTCCATCTCCATGCCTCTTGTCTTCTTCCTCAAAAGAGAAGGGCATAGTGTATTTCTTTGGAGTTCTATGCAACATCGATTCTTTCTTGTAGGAAGTACAGGGACCTTCCTCTTCTTGAAACCCTTTAAAGGTTTGATTGCATCTCTCCTCATTAATATATTTGACCTCCTTGCAAAGATTCTTCATAGATCTAAAAAGTGATGAGAAAATGCTCATTCCTTCCAGCATTTTAGACCTCATTTTCTGCTCTTCTTATTCTTATAGCATATTGGTTTGAAACTCACAAGCTGAGCCAAGATTATGCTCTGATACCACTGTAATATTCCAAAATGGGAAATGCAACAATACAATGTAGATTTTCAGGAAAATAACACAGATCATATTTTATAAAGCATGAGGCCAATATAGAGACCTTTCATTTGTCATTACAACAAAAAAATACATATTAAAAGTGGCACATAAGATGCATGACAAGAAAATACAAGTATCTAGTGATAGAAATCCCTCAAAACGAGGTGTTGCAACCATATATTAAGACAGAAAAGCCTTACAATGATATTTTATTGGCTTTGCAACAGCTATATATTACACATGAGATCTAGAGAAATTATGTGGACAAAAATTTAGATGTATAGTAGATCTATGCACTATACAAGATCTTCTATTGAACCCCCTTGAGGTTTTCAGCAAAACACCATGTACAAAGTGTAGATCTGAGATCTAAGACTGCAGATCTATGGAAATATTCAGATATGGAAACTGGATCTGATCAAATCAAGAGCAATTATGTGGACAAAAATTTAGATCTATAGTAGATCTATGCACTATACAAACTCTTCTATTGAACCCCCTTGGGGTTTTCAGCAAAACACCATCTACAAAGTGTAGATATGAGATCTAAGACTGCAGATCTATGGAAATATTCAAATATGGAAAGTGGATCTGATCAAATCAAGAGAAATTATGTGGACAAAAATTTAGATCTATAGTACATCTATGCACTATACAAACTCTTCTATTGAACCCCCTTGGGGTTTTCAGCAAAACACCATCTACAAAGTGTAGATATCAAATCTAAGACTGCAGATCTACGGAAATATTCAGATCTAGAAAGTGGATATGATCTGATATATTACTCTAATGATATTAAAATCTCATATGATGATAAGTGCATAAGTTTGTTGTGTTATCTACCAGATTCATGGGACAATATGGTTATTGCAATAGGTAGCAATACAACTACCTAGAATTTTGATGAAATTGTCTCAGCCTGTTTTCGAAGGAAATGAGATGAAGAAATATGGAGGCCTGAAATGGAGATGCCTTATCTGTACGAGGAAGGTCCCAGAACAAAAACAAAAATAAATTTTCAAGTGAGAGATATAAATCTAGAGGGATATATAAATCTCTAGGAAATCCTGTAAAGGTGTGCTGGAAATGTGGAAAGGAAGGGAACTTCAAAAATTACTGTAGATATAAAGTTCCTAATAAAGGAAATGGATCTGATGATGCTCCTTCTGCAGAGGCAAAAACCACCTTAGATGAAGGTGGGGATGTCTATTTGGCTTCTTCTTCAAATACACATGTATATCATGAGGCATGGTTGATTGAGTCACATGCATCCTTTCACTTCACTTCCCATAGGGAGTGGTTCTGTGAGTATGAGAAGTATTATGGTGGTGATGTCTTCTTAGGGGATGATAGGAAGGCTAGAACTGTTGGATGTGGAAAATTCAAGTTGAAGCTGCAAGGTGGAAGGATTGGAACACTTCCTGGTGTTCTGCATATTCTTGCATTGATCCAGGTGGATATTGGTGGTCACCCACCTATTCCACATGGGGCCCCACCATTGTCTCTTTCAGTTTTTCAATTTAGGCACAACTTACTATTTTTAGCAGTTTTTCAAGTCCTGAACTTCCGGAGCCGTTTTGAGGCCCTAAACGACGTTTTTTGGGAAAACCAGGAGCAAAATGGTATTCTGAATTGATGTTACTCACATCAAAAGTTGTATTCCTTAGATATATATTTCTAACAAGGTATGGTGCATGTCAAACGGAGATTGTATGCCAAAGTTACATCCCTAGGAATTTGAAACACCAATTTACCCAAACGGGGCCCATAGTTTTGGTGCTTCCTCTCCAAGGGTTAGGGTTTTGGATGTTTATGGTTTTCCATTGTTTCTAAATAATAAATATTCCCTTGAGCCTCATTGTAACACATTTCAGAGGCTTGTAGCCGCCACATCGCTTCTCAGAGATAAGCTACCTGTGCCCTAGCTAGTTTATTTTCATTATGTCTGTAAGAAAATTTCAATTCTTTGATATTAATGAAATGAAGTGTTATTTCCACTGTATATTTGTATTTATGGTTATATGTGTATTATGTTGCACTCCTGCATAAATCTGGATCATGCATTGGCCAAAAATTTGATTTCTGTAAGCAATATGGATGATGTAGGTGTAAAAATAGTGTTTGAGAAAGATACCTGCAACATGGTTTGGGGAGCACATGTATTAATGCGGGGAGTTTAGATTGGAACTATGTACAAGCTTCAGGGTAGCACTATTATTGATGGGTGCAATAGTTATGTGGTTCCTGAAAGTGGAGCGGAAATCCTAGGGGTCTCTAGAGAAAAGACCATGCTATGGCATCAAAGGCTTTGAAATATTGGAGAGAAGGGCCTTTGGATACTACATGTTAATGGTATGGTAGAAGGTATGTCTAATTTCTCTCTGGATTTCAATTTATGTGAACATTGTGTATATGGGAAGAAGAATTGGGTGATTTTTCCTTCTGGTGGTTTTAGGTCCCTATATTACTAGTGTAGTCCCTTATTGTTGTTAGTGTAGCCCCATTATTTTTATTGTTGTACCCCTGTAACCCAAATATTGTTATTATTGTGCCCTTACATTATTATTGTTAGGTTGACTAGGATTATAGTGTGACCCCATGGACTCCTATATATAGAAGGAGGTTTTTTCATTTGTATCATCCAAGAATTGTTCATTTATGTTATGTAAAGGAGGTTTCCCCCTCGAAGTGGCTTATTTCTAAGGCGTTGATCTCTCTTTCATTCTATTTTTGGAGCTGATTTCATAAGATTTGGTATTAGAGCTTTGGATTCTAGGGTTTCACTGCTCCAAACAGGTCATCGTGGAATTTTTTCTATCATTTGTTTTCTATGAAGGTTCAAAAGCCAAAAATTTTACAAAGTCAAGCCAAAATCCATTGGAACTTCCTGTAAAAATTTCAGATCTTGGTTCGTAAAATTTTCAGAGATATGTCTGTGGAAGTTAGGGTTTTTTCAGGATCCCGAATTTCATCTCAAAGAGGTGACCATGGGAAAATCATGATAACCCTCTATTTGAGCATCGGATTGGAATTATGTAAAAAGTGGCGACAAGTACATGGACTTTATTTTCCTGTGTATCAATTTCAGAGTCGAAGGAGGAAACAGTGACACATGGAAGGTCGTACAATTTCTCTCTACTGAACCAATCCATAATTAGACCATTGTGGGAGATTGGGCATAACTTTTCCTTGAAGAATCCAAAGCAAGTCAGATCTATGGTATTGGAAAGAATATTTAGAGGGCTACTATAGGACCGAATTTCAGATATTGAATATCTGAAATCACAGAGATAATTCAGTTTCCATATCAAGATCCTCAAAAGCAAGAAAAAGGTGTGTATTTATTTTTGAAATCTCATAATTCTTGTTTGAAAAATCAGTTTCGAGTGATTCCAAGGGAATATTGAAGCATAGATATTAGTACTGGGCTCTAAAATTCCAACTAAGAGGAATTCAACACCCATTAAGCCTTCAAAAAGCTCTACTATGACTCATGAAGAGGAAGAAATACAACATGACATATCAAAATTACAAGAGCAAGTGCACCAAATTTCACTCTCACAGAGAGCAACAAAAAATGAAATGGAAGTTTTTAAGAAAGGTGTGGAAGCTAAGATGGATGGTTTGAAGAAGGGTGTGGAAGCTAATATGGATGGTTTGAAGAAGGACGTGGAAGCTGATATGGATGGTTTTAAGAAAGGTATGGAAGCTGATATGGATGGTTTGAAGAATGGCATGGAAGCTAAGATGGATGGCATGAAAGCTAATATGGATTAAAAGGAATCTAAGATCAATGAAAAATGAAAGGCAACATGGAAGACATGAAGAATGATCTAAAACTAGACATTGAAAGTTTGATGACAAGGTTGATACAAGAAATGATTCCTTATGGTGGAAAGATAGTAGAGGAAACTCATGATGAGAACAAAATAAATTTTAATCATGATTTCATAAAATATTATGTTGGATTGAAGACCCACAATATTCCAAAGATCGATATGAGGAATTTTTATGGCAAGGATCCCGTAACATGGATACTACAAGTGGAGCAATATTTTGATCTCAATAATGTGCAAAACACACAAAAGGTACACATTGCAACTTTATATTTAGAACAAAATACATTTGTATGGTATCGATGGCTTTGCTCTTGTAAAAAAAATTGTCAATTGGTAATTTTTTATGGAGGAAATGATAACACATTATGAGGATACAAAGAGCAACACCTTCTTTAGCCAATTGATAAATCTCAAACAAAAGGGTTCAGTGGTGGAGCACATTGAGGACTTCCAAAAATTGAATATAAGGGTAACTGATATTCCAGAGGATCATAGGATCGATGTCTTCATGGGGACTTTTGAAGGACAAAATCCAACTTTAGGTTCATGTTTGGGAACCTAATTCATTGGAGAAGGCATTCAGGTTGGCAAGAAAAATTGAATGTAAAATTATGGTGACAAGGAAGCCTAACACTCACATCTACAAAGATGGAAGTGTTGCTACTCCTAGACTTGCACAACCTACAAGGTTGACACCACAACAATTGGAAGAAAAAAGAGAAAAGGGTCTTTGTTACAGTTGTGATAGAAAATACACTAAAGGTCATAAGTGTGTTGAGAAGAAATTATTTTACATAGATTGTGAAGAAGAGGAATAAAATGACCAAGAAACTTCAAAAGAATACGATATACACTAGGAACCGACCGTAGAAGAAGAAGAAATGAGTCTGACCATATCATGTAATGAATTGGCATGAATTACCACTCCTCAAACTCTCAAGATACAAGGAAATATGAAGAAGAAACATGTAATAGTGTTGATTGATTTGGGTATTACCCATAATTTTATTTTATTGTAAGTTAGAAAAGGAATTGAATTGTTTCCTATACCCAGCACCAGAATGTCAAGTGATGGTTGCAAATGGAGGAACTATAAATTGCTCCGGAAAATTCCTTAATATCAAGATAAACATGGGGGAATATGTATTGAATAGTCCAATTATTTCCATTCTAATGGGAGGTGTTGATGTTGTACTAGGAGTACAATGGTTAAAATGGTTACAATATTTGGGGATGGTAGCTTTTAATTTTCAACAACTTTTCTTGAATGTTTTTTCGGAAGGAAAGGAAGTTGAATTATTGGGTATCACAGGGAAGCCAAGAAATATAATAAGCTCTAATTTCATGAAAAATATTCTGAAGAAAGGACACTGAGGCATAATTTCACTATTATGCTCACTAGAAGTTCCAACATTAAAATGATCAAGGCGTTTAAAACTCCCAAAATACTCCCACCTATTCGTGATCATGATCGTGCTATTCATTTGATTCCTGGAAGTGTTCCTCCAAACATCAGGCCTTGTAGATATCCTTATTTCCAAAAGAGTGCAATTGAACGTACGATTTCAGAAATGTTAGAGGCTGGTATAATTCAGCATCGTCAAAGTTCTTTCTCTGCTCCAGTAGTATTGGTGCACAAGAAGGATGGATCATGGCGCTTGTGTCTGGATTATAGGGAACTCAATAAGGTCACTATTAAGAATAAATTTCCCATTCCTATGTATGATGAATTATTAGATGAATTACATGGAGCAATTTATTTTACCAAGTTGGATCTTCGTTCAGGATATCATCAAATTAGAATGAATACTGAAGAAACTTCGAAAAAAACATTTTGAACTCATGATGGTCATTATGAATTTTTGGTCATGCCTTTTGGCCTTATCAATGCACCTTCTACATTTCAATGGTTGATGAATTCAATTTCCAAACCCTTCCTTAGAAAATTTGTGCTACTATTTTTTTATGACATACTAATTACAACAAGTCTTTGAAGGATCATGTTCAACGTGTTGACAGGGTGCTCAAACTATTGGAGGAGAAAGAATTATATGCAACAACATCAAAATTTTTCTTTGGAGTACAAGAGGGGGAATATATAGGTCATATTGTATCTCACAAGGGTGATAAGGTAGAACCCAACAAAATTAAAGCCATTAAGGAATGGAAATTCCCCACAACCATAAAGAAGTTGCAAGGATTTCTCAGGTTAACAAGGTATTATGGCAATTTTCTTAAGAATTATGGGAGAATAGCAGCACCTCTGACAACATTATTAAAGAAAGATGCATTTTCATGGACCCTTTAAGCAACTAAGGCCTTTGAACATCTTAAAGAGGAAATGTGCCTAGCACCGGTCTTAGCTACACCAGACTTCAAAAAAACCTTTATTGTGGAATGTGATGCCTCAGGAAATGGAATTGGTGTTGTTTTAATGCAAGAAGGAAGACCCGTTGCTTTTGAAATTCATCCAATAAAAGGAAAGTATTTACACTAAGCTATTTATGAGAAGGAAATGTTAGCAATACTACATGCACTAAAGAAATGGAAACCTTACCTAATGGGAAGACACTTCAAAGTAAAAAATGATCATGATCGTCTTTAAGAATTCATTTGCAGATAATTTCTGTACAGGGTTAAATACTACAAAAATAAGGTTGGATTTATATTTCTGATTTCGATTCCAGAGTGGAAATGGAAATTCATTTCCATGGATTTCAATACAGGTTTTTCGAGGAGATCTAGACAACATTATTCCATCATGGTTATGGTGGAAACGTTGACTAAAGTTGTGCACTTCATTCAAGTTAAGTATACGTATTAATTTAGTAATGTCGTACAAGTAGTCATTATATTGTTGAACCCTTGGTTAAACTAAGAGGGGGGGTGAATCAGTTTAAAGCAGTCATGGTATTTTATTTTACACTTATTTACATCTTCATTTTGTGATCAACTTAATATACAATGGAACAACAATCTTAATAAGTGAGCAGCAGGTATTAAGCAGATTAAATACAGAATATAAACATATAATCATCATGCACATAGACAATAGATATAAGTGGAAACCCATAAGGGAGAAAACCACATCTTATTATTGTTGCGATGCAAAGGCAAGCTCCAACTCCCTCTCACCACTGATTTTATGTAGGCTCCAACCTACAGGAGGCTACTACCTCAATTCTGCAAGCTACAAATCTCAAGGAAGCTCCAACTCCCATCTATTTTCTGCAGGCTACAATCTACAGAAGGCTCCTACCTCGGCCAGCTACAACTGGACATCTATCAAGCTACAACTTGATATGGAAGCACCAACTTCCTCGCTGTACAATAAAATCATATGCTAATTTATCTGGATATCAACTCTGTTTTTCTCCTTCTTTACTGTTGTCCTTCCAGCCTTCAAATTTTCTTTATTTCATCTCTAGATCTTCACAACTCCTCTCTCTGCTCGTTATTCTTCTTACACTCTCTGACCTCTTTCTCCATTCTATCAACCTCTTTATGCATATTCTGGTAACATTATTTATAGGGATCACCTCATAACTGTTTTCATTCCACAGGGAATTTGAAATGAACAGGTATGACTCTTTGCTTTCAGAGACTTGCCTTTGCATCACATACAATAAAAATAATTAATTCATTTACAGTTACAGTTAGAAAAAAAATATTTCACTCAGTCCTTTCATCTCTTTGTTCGTTGTGCATTTGTCTTTTCTACTGTTGTGAAAGTCGTTTCGATTCCTGCTATTATATTCAACACAATCCTGCATAACTATCCCTTTGAACCATCTGTTTGTTTCCAACAGTACCACTATATTCTTCTTATCCCGACTCTGCCTCCTTTTCTCGTGCCCACAACATTTAGCCTTCACTGCTCTTCTAAACACTCGGTTATGCCTTTTTCTCTATGTCGGGTCCTTACCCAAGCCTTTCTACCTGCGTTCATACATTCCATTTTTTTTACGTTATAATCCTCATTTTTCTCTCCCAAACGATTTCCAAAGGAAAATCCACATCCTCCCGGACTTGAAATGCTTTAGGCTTCGGCTTTGATCTTTATCACGTCCGCTCTCTTTATCACACTTCGATGATTCAGATATCCCATGTGCCTTTGTCCCTCTCATCTCCCGACATGCGATGTGTGAAGGGTCCCACTAGGCTGTATTATCACTTTATCGCACTTCGGCGTTTCAAACATTCTTTGCTATATGGCTCCTTTTCTTTCCGATGCGATTTACAAAGGGAAATCACATACACCCGGACTTGAAATCTCTTAAGTAATGGTTCTGAGCTGCATCACATCCAGTTCCTTTATCGCACTTCAGTGTATATGAGTGTTATCTCTTCTGAGCTTCGCGATCTACGATATGCGATGAACTTCGCATCGCCGACTCGCATCATAACTTTGCATCACATCACATCTTCACCTCGCATCGCATTGCCACTTCGCAGTATGCGATGAACTTCGCATCGCCGATGTGCAATATTGCGCTATGCTACCACGTGTCCCTTCACATCGGCACTTTGTATTGCTTCTATCCATCACATCGCAACTTTTCTCTTACAATCTTCACTCCTCTGATCTTGTCATTTGCGATATGCGGGCCAGGTCCATGTCATCTCCATGTCATCGTGCCACGTCACCTTGCCATGTCATCGCCACGTCACTGCCATGTCATCTTGATTTATTTGCGATTTGTGGGGTCAAGTCCACGTCACTTGCCACGTCACTTGCCACATCATCCCCACATCACTGCCACATCATCTCTTTTAATCTCTTTCATTTGATTACGCTGTCCCACCTATGACACTGGTCCCACACCTTTTATCATTCTGCTCTTTATCTATTGTTTTCTTTAAAACACAGCATGTCAACAAAAGTATTGGCCCCACATTATATATGGCACGGGACCTCAAAAGGCGCTCACATTATTAACTTAGATTCATGGTACTGCGAAGGCACTCCTCGGTACGGAAATATCATCGGGCTTGTGCTACCGCAGTGAATGAAAACCGTTGATCTGTGGTCAACACCAGATGGGCGGGTCAACTGCGGAGGCACCCCCTTGATTTAACTATCGGGTTGTTTGTGCCCCCGCGATACCGTTGATCCCAGATCAACGTTTAACCACGCTCATAAGATGCATTGTTCAACTCTTTCGGAATGAATATCAGAATCTTCAGAAATGTTTAATTTACTTTTAAAAAAGGTTAAAATCCCCTCGGCAGTGTATTTCGAAACTTCAACCACTTTAATAAAACTCCATTGAAATATCAATAAACCTTCAGAAATATTAAAAAAAATTGGAATATTTAGACCTTCAGAAATAATTTCAGACTTCAAACCCTTAATAAAACTTCACTGCATACAACGTCGGGTCCATACCTTGTTTTAACTCCCACGCAGCTTTTAACACGAACTCCGTCAGATCTTCCATAGATCTAATCGGACGGCAATCGCGTTCAATCGACCCCGGAGCTTGATCACCCAAAAGCAATGTGAAATGGGTGGTATTGTGCTCGTGACGTGTCACAATATCATTCGATCACGTTCGAAATTGGAAAAACCGCTCACAACTCAAAGGCTGTGCGACAACAGTGTTCGGTTTCCTTCAAAACCACTTAACCTGCAAACTCTATTTAAATTGCGTTTGAAGCCGGATTTCTTCCGGATTTCAGTTTTAGCTTCAATTTATTTGTAACCTTCTATTGGGGTTCCCATGTTTTGGCCAGGTTGACAGAGACCAAAAGACGAGACAACTTAGAACCACTTTGGGACCTTAGGATCTAGCCCTCCTAGGTCCAGAGAGGGATCTCTCTATGATAGTCAAAGGTTTATGTCTTTGAAGCTCGGATGTTATGATTTTAGGCTAGTTATATGCACAGGGTTTGTTTATTGGTTTATGTTTGGTTGTTGGGAATCAGGAATGAAGGGTCCAATATAAAACAAGGGTGAGAAAAGAGGAAACTAGACAAAGATAGATAACTCAGGAAACATCAAATCCATTGGGAAATGGAGTCAAGAAAGGATTTACTTGTGTTCAATGTGCAAGCTTTCAGTTGGGCTAGTCATCTAGAGCATTTGGATCTCAAAGATGGTTGATGGAATGGAACATTAAGGATTGAAAGTAAGTGAAGGGGAAATAACTGATTCTGTCTATAGATCAGGTCAGAGGTCATTTAACTCCAGACCTTCTTGGACAAAACCGGAGGTGAGACAAGAGATCTTAGAAAGGCTCAATGAGATGGAAGGATCCTAGTGAGGCAGAGACTAGGTTCTAGACCTCCCAGTGTTCTCAACACATCTAACTGAATCCTAACAAGACCATCCAAACATAGATTCCATAAATCCATACATCATAGAGCAGGAAATGACATCCACTACATTGGTTAGATAAATCGAAATCGATATTCAGATACACATATAAGCAGAAAACATAAAGGCTGGGAGAGCAGCAGCATAAGGTACCTATCAAGGGTAAGTCTTATGCCAAACTTCTGATGCGAGCCTGAAGAAACATAATGAAACGAAAGCAATTCAATCACAAATACAGAGAAAGGAAAACATCACCAGCTACTTTAGATCAGGATCCAAAGAAATATGCTTGTCATATTAAAACAAAACCAATCAGGTACAATGCTACCCACAGCTTGAACATTCAGTCTAAATACATCAAATTCTCAGTCTATCTTACACTATTACACAGAGAACTTGTCTCAAGAGGAGAAATGCTTACGTTTCACTGATATCTCATCAACAATAATTACAATATTTCTCTCTAAGCTTTATAGCAGAAGAAGAGCTCAGGAGGTAGGTGAAACACTAAATGCAGTATTAAAACTTCTGAGAGGGAAGGAAGCCGAAGCCCACCCTGCTTGAATGCTGAACACTTAATCTCTGTCATTCCTTGGATGATAGGGTGATCTTCTTTAGTTTTCCAATTACTCTGATATGACCCTGGATTCATTCTGGCTGCGATACTGTGTTGTACTTGCGGGGAATAAATAAATGGTGCACAACTGCTGAGAGTTTTGCTTCATAAATGTCTGACTATTTTTGAACTATAGTTAGGGAGAAAATTCTTTCAGGTACATTCTGCATAATAAGAGTTGTATGGGTGCCCTGTACTTGATGGAGAAAAGCATTATGCTGATGAATAAACCCAGATGGTACCTACTACTGTGCTCAGGATCCTTCGGATCGATCCTCGGGGTCTTCAAACTACTACTTTGCCTTCTAAACCTCTGATTAAAGGTTCAGGATCATCATTAGCCCACCTTAATCTTCCTTTTTCTCTGTACTAAAACACTCTATCGCTCCATTTTTCTTCTGACAGGGTAGCTCGGGTTTTAATGGCGTTGAAAGATTTCCAATGTTCAAAACCCTGCTTCTTTAAATGATAGTCCTGTTTTCACCCTCCTGGGCCATTTCTCATAAATTTAGCCGCTGAAGATGATCCTCCTTGATTTCTCTGTCACTGTAATAGAGGCTGCGTATTGTGGCGGTCTTTCATCGTTTTCAATCTTGCAAAAAACACGAAAACTGTGAGGAAAACCCTAGATGGGGTGGCGGATGATGTGGAAGATGAGCATGACCGTGCAGATGACGTGGTGGAGGGAAAAATTTGCAGAGGAACGATGTAAAATTCCATGGCGAAGGTGACGGTATGCAGAGAGAACTGTGAATGAAAATCATTAAACAACACGAAGAATGGAGCAATATATGTGACGGAAAGGCATGTGCACGGAGGGTGCACGTGGGATGCTGACGTGGAGGGACCGGGTGAGGGTGTAATATTCAACAAAGGAGGACAGACGCGGGACGTCGATCGCGAAAGAAATCGACGACTAACAATGTAGCGGGGAGCGGTGAAAATGGGCCAGGAGTACGGAAGATGTGCGCTAAACCCCGCGCTACTTCGTCGATTGAGGACTGTCGGATGGGGCGATCGGAATCAGACGGCTAACATGGATTCCGCTGCGTGACTTGGACCGGAGTTTATTGCGTGGGGAGAAAGTGGTTTCGCCGTCATATAAGGGACAGGTGGAAAGCGCTGAATGGCATCGCTGGGTCTCCGGGGAAAACCGCCCTGGCGCACAAGCGGTGCGGAATAAACCGTGTGGATTTTTAAAACCGCGAAAGCAGGGGGGTCCACCATTTCGGGCAGGCTCCGCACCATCGATCTCGTGTTTAACGGATGGCAGAGATTCATTGAAGGGTCAGACCGGCGGCAAACCTTAGAAACTGATTTAAAATCTGAATTTCATAATTCACAAAGGTTTTCTTTTTAATTTTTCGGGCGGACGAATTTCATTGGGAGGATAAGCACCTGATGGTTAAAGCAGTTGGTTCTGGCGCTCGGTCCTATGGAAGAAGGGGCACGGGGCTATCAGAAGAAAGGCCAGGCCTGCCATAAGGTCGGAAGTGGGTTTTTAACCCATTTTCGTTGTAATTTATGATCTTTGGCCCATTTCAAAGTGTTTTAAGGCTAGCCAATGGCAACGATAGGGGGGTGAAGTGTGGAAATTCGAAGGAACAAAGGGTGATGGTGGGGTTTAGATAGGATTTAGGGGGAATTTAAGGGGATAATGGAGGGATTTTAAGGGAAGCTTCAACAAAGGGAAAACAGATGTTGTGATGGGGAATTTTTCCATGATATAGGGGTAAAAGAGGGAGTAATAGGTCCTTTTGAGCAATGGGTCAGCAGAGAGGATTTGTGTTGGGCATAGCTCATAGAGACTTCAAGGAGGATGAGTTTTCAGGGGAGAGGCATTCCTTGAAGGCTCCATAACAATCTAGCCCCCCAGCTTGCTTGTGAAGACTTTCATAGGGGGGCTAACACCTTCCTTCTCCATATTTACATAGAGGCTAATACACATTCAAATCCTTCTCCACTCCTTTACACATAATTTAATTCTACACACTTCACAATATACATAGAAAGACCATAAATTCAATGAATTCGAAGAGATGAACCCTTCGAGAAATTTGCCAAGTATATACAGATACACAAAAATTTTCAATTTATTAAAACAGAGGCCAAAATACTCACAATCAATTCTTCTATGGTTTAACCTATATATTTAATTTCTGTGGTTCTTATCCATCGTTTTCCATTACAGTAAAACCCCAAATGGGCAGCCACAACCCACTGATACATTAAACCCTGTGTGACATCTCTACAACAATTCCATCTGAATCTGATCTGCTCGCTTATCTTGGTGCTTCTCCTTTGTGCTCCTTTGCCATCAATGAAAATATTTCCAGCAGTATCCCCCTTTGGCATTGATGGCAATACTCCAATGCTTCCTCCAGGACTTCCTCTTCTTGCCTTTTAGAAGACCCTTTCTTATTTTGCTTGCTTTTCCTCCCCCTTTGACATCAATGGAAAAGGGTTGCACTTTTCCTAGTGTGGTTTCTATATTTTCATAATACTTTGATCTTGAGGACCTGTTCCATGTAGTACTCCATTTCTCTAGCTCTTTTGTGACAATTTATGGACTACTCTCCCCCTGGGATGATGCTTTCTTGATTGATACAGACTATCACTAGACTTCTGTTCTGATCCCATTTCTTGTATGCAACCCTTATTATTATTATTTTTATTATTTTATTTTTTTGGATTTTTGTTTTCATATCAGAGAGTAACATCTGCAGACACTACCCTTAGCTTGTCTCTTAGATATTCGAATGGTTCTTTAGCAAGAGGTTTTTTGAATATGTCTGCAGTTTGTTCCTTAGTTGGTACATATTCCAACTTTACTAATTTTTGTGCTACTTGTTCTCTGAGGAAGTGGTACTTTATTGGGATGTGCTTTGTTTTTTAATGAAGTACAAGATTTTTTGATAAACTTATTGCACTTGTATTGTCACATTTGATAGAAATAGGTTCATTAATGCTTACCTTCATGTCTTGGAGAGTTTGTTTCATCGACATTACTTGTGTGCAACATGCTGCTGCTACTATGTATTCTGATTCTGTTGTAGATAGAGAGATAAAATTTTGCTTCTTGCCTAGCCATGCCACCAGACTTTTTCCCAAATAAAATTCACCTCCACTTGTGCTTTTCCTGTCATCCACACAACTGGCCAAATTTGAATCTGTTTATGCTATCAATGTGAAGATTTTTCCTTTTGGACACCATAGGCCATAATGTGAAGTACCTTGTAGATATCTAAATATTCTCTTGATTGCAAGTAAATGATTTTGTTTTGGTGCTGCTTGATATCTTTCCACAAGTCCTACTGCCAACATAATGTCTGGTCTAGAAGCTGTTAGGTATAGCAGACTTCCTATCATGGATCTGTATAGTTTTTGATCTACATCTGTTGATCCATCATTAGCACATAGTTTGCATCCAGTGATCATGGGAGTTGACACAGGTTTGCAGTCTTCCATTTGAAACCTTTTCAAAATTTCTCTTAAGTATTTTTCTTGCAAAATGAATATTCCTGTGTTATTTTGTTGAATTTGAAGTCCTAAATAGAAGGTGAGCTCTCTAATCATTGACATCTCAACCTCTAAGTCCATTTCTTCAACAAATCCTTTTGCTAACTCATCTTTGTTGCTTCCAAACATGATGTCATCTACATACACTACTACAATTAAGAGTTCATTTTCATTAGCCTTTATGTACAAATTGATTTTTACTCCTCCTTTCTTGAATCCTTGTTTTTGTAAGTATTTTTCCAGCCTTGAATACCATGCACGAGGAGCTTGTTTCAGACCATATAAGGCTTTATTTAATCTGCAAAAATAGTCATGTTTATCTGTTAATGAGAATCCTTCAGGTTTTTCTATGTAGAATTCTTCCTCTAGATCTCCATTCAGGAAGGAAGACTTCACATCCATTTGATATACCTTGAAATCATGATAGCATGCAAAGGCCAAAAACATTATGATTGCTTCCATTTTGGCTATAGGGGCAAAGGTTTCATCATAATCAAGACCTTCAATTTGTGAATATCCCTTGCATACAAGTTTGGCTTTATTTCTGATTACCTGCCCTTGTTCATTCATCTTATTCTTGAATGTCCATTTTGTGCCAATGACATTTTTCCCAGTGGGTCTTGGAATTCATTCTCAAGTGTTGTTCTTCTCAATTTGGTCTAATTCTTCATTCATAGCATTTACCCAGTTTTTGTCTTTGCTGGCTTCTTCGAACTTCTTAGGCTTTATTTGAGATAGCATGGCTAGGTATACTTCTTATGTCTGTTCAGCAAGCTGTCTTCTTGTCTGGACTCCCACACTCTTGTCCCCAATGATTTGATCTTTTGGATGGTTCTTTTGAGTGTGTCTTGAGGGACCTTTTGAGTTTAATTCAATATCTTTTGTTGTCTTGCTATGTTCATCATTGTCTTGGTTCTCAGATTCATGATCGTCTGGAGGATTGGCGCAGCTTGTGCTTCTTGTTCTGTTAGGTAAATATTCATCAAATATTACATCAATGCTTTCCACAATTTTGTGCAGTCTTTTGTTTTAGCACCTGTAACCCTTACTCTTGGATGCATATCCTAAAAATATTCCTTCATCAGCTCTTGCATCAAACTTCCCCAGTTTTTCATCATTATTTTTTATGAAACACTTGCTTCCAAAAATTTCTAAAGTGCTTGATTGATGCTATTTTACCATGCCATAATTCGTAAGGAGTCTTATCACAATTTGGTGCTAGATGAGCTTTGTTGAGAATGTGAACAAATGTGTGTACTGCTTCTGCCCAGTAGGTTTGGGGAATGTTACTTTCTTGCATCATAGCTCTGGAAATCTATTGTACTGACCTGTTTTGCCTCTCTGCCACTCCATTCTGTTGAGGTGTACCTGCAATTTTAAACTGTTGTTTTATCCCATGCTCATTGCATAGGCCTGCAAAATCATAGTCTGTGAATTCACCTCCTCTGTCTGATTTGATGCACTTTAGCTTGCATCCTGTTTGATTTTCTACCAATGCCTTGAATATCTTGAATTTCTCAAGTGCTTCAGATTTATATTTGAGAAATGATACCCACGTCATTCTGGAAAAATCATTTATTATCAGCATGAAATAATATTCTTCGCTTGGTGCTTTAGTTCTTGAAGGTCCGCATAGGTCCATGTATACAAGCTGAAGAGGCCAACTTGTAGAAATCATCTCTTTGGTCTTGAAAGATATGCAGGTATGCTTGCCCAGTTGGCAGGATTTACATATGGTATTTGAAGGCTTTTTTATTGCTGGCATATCTCTGACTGAATTCTTCTTGCTCAGACTGATGATGTGGTCAAAGTTTAGGTGTCCTAGTCTTCTATGCAATAACCATGATTCATCAAGTTTTCTTATGTGGCATGCTTCATTCTCTTCTTCCACTATATAGACATTACTTTATGTTCTAACACCTTTGATCAAGGTCTTTCTTGTGGTGCCTGATCTTACCTCACAATCTTGGGCTCTAAAAAGGACCTCACAACCTTTATCACACATTTGACTAACACTTAGTAGATTGGCTTTCAGCCCATCCACAAATAGTACATATTGAGCCTTTCCTCTTCCATTATTCAGACTGAATGAGCCTTTTCATTTGATTTTCCCTTCTTTATCATTGCCGAATGTTACATTTCCAAATTTCTTTTCATCAAAAGTTACAAACTTGCTTCTATCTCCAGTCATATGCTTTGAGCATCAACTGTCCAAATACCATTGGCTTTTTTGATCTTGGGTTATTAGAGCTAGGTCACACTTATTCAACTTATTTTTCCACTGCAGGCAGCTATTGGTTTGGCACCTTTTCTGAGAAGATGGAACACATTATTTGAGAGGACATTTGGAAGACATATGTCTGATTTGATGGCATACAAAGCATTTGATTATAATTTTAAATGGATTATGCGTATGAGTGAACTCTCCATTGTTCATAAATCTTCTTTGGGTTTTAAGCATTAGTCTTTGTCCATACGTTCTACACTCCATGGCTTTATGGCTGAACCCCTTACAATAAAAACAATACCCATGGAAACGATTAGTGTACCTGGTGTAGGGTTGTCCTCTCCATTTGTTTTCTTGAGGTAGTCTTTTCAATTTCTGCATCTTTTGCTGGTTGAAATCGATTATATTTTTCTGAAAGTATGTAGCAATATGTCCCAGTTTGCGACAGGAAAAACAAGTGACATTTATCATAGGAAGAAATAATTTCCTTTGAGATCTTCTGAACTTGTTCAATTGATCTTCAGGAATAATTGAGATTTTTGCAACTGCTTGCTTCTTCCTCTCATTAAATTTCTCTTGATGTTGTTGCTTGTTTCTGTTTGTTTCATCACACATCAAGTTCTTGTTGTATTCTGCTTCTGTGGTTCCTTTTTGAGTTGTTTCATTATCCTTTACAACTTTTACAAAAATGATATTTTTGTTATCTTCTACCTTGGACTTACTGGTTTCTCCTTCACATCCTATCCCAGCCTTTATGAGAGGAGACCTTTGAGTGTTTAGAATCATGTCCAACTGCTTAGTGCTTTTCATTCAAGGAGTGTTCATTAACAATTCCCTTTGGGTGTTTTCTAGTTTCTTTCTCAGCCATACCACTTCTTCTTCCAATTTCTCTTGCTCCTAATGTTTATCTTTAATTTTCTTTAGCAGAATATCTTCCACCTTCTTAGCTTCTTCAAGTTCTACTTTCAATTGAATGAGGTCTTCTGAATTTGGTACCTATTTTTCACATTTGAGGAGAATGTCTTTCTGTTTTCTACACTTGAGTTTAAGTCTGTCTATTTCCTCTAGGGCACTTCTTAGCTCCCCATCAAGATCTACCTCACCTTCTTCCTCATCTTCTGGAAGGAATCCTTTAGACTCTTCCTTGGCCATCAACACAAATTCAGAGGTTCCTTCTTCATTTGAGGATTCATTTGAATTTTCAGATGCACTGCTATCTTGCTGAGCATAAAATGATCTTCTATTGAATCTCTTCCCTTTCTGCCAATTATTTGTTTTGGTTTTCTCTGTCTCTTGAGTCTGATTCTTTGTTTTCTTAAGAGGACACTTAGATGCATAATGCCCAACTCTTCCACAATTAAAGCATTTAAATGAAAGTTTAGCTTTATACTTTCCTGAGCCTCTATCCAATATTCTAACAGATTTGGCCTCTTCTTCATCAGAGCAGGAGCATGTATCTTCTTTTTCTTCTTTTCTCTTCTCTGTCTTAAAGGCTGCCTCCCTCACATTTGACTTCCTCTGTGGAAGTCTCATCTCATAGGCTGTTAAGTTTCCAAGTAATTGGTTCATGGTCAACCTTTCCCAATCAGTTGTTTCTTCTATGGCAGAAACCTTGGGGTTAAACCTGGATGGTAAAGATCTCAATATATTTTGTACAATTACACATTCTCTAATGGTTTCTCCTAGAGCTTTCATGTTATTTACAATTTCTGCAACCCTTAAGAATAAGCTGGCAACATCTTCTTCTTCATTCATTTTTATATTTTCAAATTGAGCTTTATAGACTTGCAGCTTGGCAGCCTTCACCTTTTTATTTCCCTCATGGATACTTTCTAATGTATCCCATCTTTCTTTGGCAGTCTTGTTGTGCATTACTTTGATAAATTATGCGTCACACAAACCACTTAAGACAACATTCATGGATTTTGCATTAGCTACAAAATCTAGTTTGACATCTTTCTCTAAGTCAGACTCCTTTGGGGCATATCCCAATTCCACAGCAGCCCAAAATTCTATTCCTAGAGACATTAAGTACGTCCTCATTCTTATTTTCCAGAAGGCATAATTTGTACCTATGAACAAAGGGGCTTTATTTGTTGAGCATCCTTCTAGACTAGCCATCTTGGGGACCTAGGATCTCCTTCCAATTGTTAAACTGATACAGAAGGAACCCGCTCTGATACCAATTGTTGAACCCTTTGGTTAAACTGAGAGGTGTTGGGTGTGGAGCCTAATTATCTTGTTTACTTTGTATCACAGCATTGGACCCCTGTACCTTAAAAGGGGCGGCAACACCGCCCGTAATTAATCGCTATCGTGGGGGGTCCAGGGGGGGCAGCGCTTTTCTAAGTGCCCCCCCCGCGGGGGTTTTCGGGGGCAGCGCCCCTGAAGCTAAAAACAGATGTAAAATTGCCTTGTAAAAGTATAGTAATTTATAGTCAATCTGGGCCATTCATTAGGCAAATGATCTGACGGTAGAAGTTATGTTTAGATTAGGGTTTTTTTCCCTAGAAGGCAACCCCTCGTTTTTATGAGGGCATTGTATTGCGGCTGTGCATTATGTGTGTATTCTCGGAGCAAGAAATAGAGAGGCAGACTGTGAGAGAGAACAGAGGATACTACAGCGGATCTGTTGTAGGTTTTGTCTCTTCTTTTTTGCTAGATAATAGAAAGGAAGGACTGGCTGTTCGGGGTGGATGTAGCCCAAACTGGGTGAACCACGTATATCTGTGTCTCTCTGGTTTTATGTGTTTTGTGTGCTTGTATTTTTCCGCATATTTTATGTGTTGCATTGCTCCATAATATTTAATTTTCTAACAAGAGGGGGGGGGGGTGAATCAGTTTAAAGCAGTCATGGTCTTTTCTTTTACACTTATTTACATCTTCATTTCGTGATCAACTTAATATACAATGGAACAACAATCTTAATAAGTGAGCAGTAGGTATTAAGCAGATTAAATACAGAATATCAACATATAATCATCATGCACATAGAAAACAGATATAAGTGGAAACCCATAAGGGAGAAAACCACATATTATTATTGTTGTGATGCAAAGGAAAGCTCCAACTCCCTCTCACCACTGATTTTCTGTAGGCTCCAACCTACAGGAGGCTACTACCTCAATTCTGCAAGTTACAACTTGCAAGGAAGCTCCAAATCCCATCTATTTTCTGCAGGCTACAACCTACAGGAGGCTCCTAGCTCAGCCAGCTACAACTGGACATTTATCAAGCTAGAACATGATATGGAAGCACCAATTTCCTCACTGTACAATAAAATCATATGATGATTTACCTAGACATCAACTCTGTTTTCCTCCTTCTTTACTGTTGTCCTTCCAGCCTTCAAATTTTCTTTATTTCATCTCTGGATCTTCACAACTCCTCTCTTTGCTCCTTCTTCTTCTTACACTCTCTGACCTCTTTCTCCATTCTATCAACCTCTTTATGCATATGCTAGTAACATTATTTATAGGGATCACCTCATAACTGTTTGCATTCCACAGGGAATTCGAAATGAATAGGTATGACTCTTTGCCTTTGGAGAGTTGCCTTTGCATCACATACAATAAAAATAATTAATTCATTTACATTTACAGTTACAACAAAAATATTTCACTCAGTCCTCTCATCTCTTTGCTCATTGTGCATTTGTCTTTTCTTTTGTTGTCAGAGTCGTTTCGGTTCCTCCTATTATATTCAACACAGTTCTGCATAACTGTCACTTTGACCCAACTGTTTGTTTCCAACAGTACCACTATATTCTTCTTATCCCGACTCTGCCTCTTTTTCTTGTGCCCACAACGTTCAGCCTTCACTGCTCTTCTAAACACTCGGTTCTGCCTTTTTCTCTGTGTCGGGTCCTTACCCGAGCCTTTCTACTCGCGTTCATACTTTCCCTTTTGTTTTACGTTATAATCCTCCTTTTTCTCTCCGAGATGATTTCCAAAGAAAAATCCACATCCTCCTGGACTTGAAATGATTTAGGCTTCGACTTTGATCTTTATAGCGTCCGCCTTTATCGCAATTTCGTGATTCAGATATCCCATGTGCCTTTGTGCCCCTGATCTCTCGATATGCGATGTGCGAAGGGTCCCACCAAGCTGTATTATCGCTTTATCGCACTTCGGCGTTTCTAACGATATTTTCTATATGGCTCATTTTCTTTCTGATGCGATTTACAAAGGGAAATCACATACACCCGGACTTGAAATCTCTTAAATAATGGTTCTGAGCTGCATCGCATCCGGTTCCTTTATCGCACTTTGGCGTATATGAGTGCTATCTCTTCTGAGCTTCGCGATCTGCGATATGCGATGAACGTCACATCGCATCGCATGTTCACCTCGCATCGCATTGCCACTTCATGGTATGCGATGAACTTCGCATCACCAATGTGCGATATTGCGTTGTGATACCACTTGTCCCTTCGCATCGGCACATCGCATCGCTTCTATCCATCGCATCGCAACTTTTCTCATACAATCTTCACCCCTCCAATCTTGCGATTTGCAATATGCAGGCCAGGTCCACGTCATCTCCATGTCATCGTGCCACGTCACCTTGCCACGTCATCGCCACATCACTTCCATGTCATCTTGCCATGTCATCTTGATTTATTTGCGATTTGTGGGGTCAAGTCCACGTTAGTTGCCACGTCACTTGCCACGTCATCCCCACGTCACTGCCACATCATCTCTTTTAATATCATCCATTTGTTTACACTGTCCCGCTCAGTGACACTGGTCCCACACCTTTTATCATTCTGCTCTTTATCTACTATTTGCTTTAAAACACAGCATTTCAACAAAAGTATTGGCCCCACATTATATATGGCACCAGACCTCAAAAGGCTCTCGCATTATTAACTTAGATTCACGGTACTACGAAGGCACTCCTTGGTACGAAAATATCATCGGGCTTGTGCTACCGTAGTGAATGACAACCGTCGATCTGCGGTCAATGCCCGATGGGCTGGTCAACTATCGAGGCACCCCCTTGGTTTAAATATCGGGTTGTTTGTGCCCCCGTGGTACCCTTGATCCCAGATCAATGGTTAACTGCGCTCATAAGATTCGTTGTTCAACTCTTTCGGAATGCATATCAAAACCTTCAGAAATTTTTAATTTAATTTTAAACAAAGGTTAAAATCCCCTCGGCAGTGTATTTCCGAACTTCAACCACTTTAATAAAACTCCATTGAAATATCATTAAACCTTCAGAAATATTAAATAACCTTCGAAATATTTAGACCTTTGGAAATAATTTTGAACTTCAAACCCTTAATAAAACTTCATTGCATACAATGTCGGGTTCATACCTTGTTTTAACTCCCATACAGCTTTTAACGCGAACTCTGTCGTATCTTCCACAGATCTAATCGGACGGCAATCGCGTTCAATCGACCCCAGAGCTTTATCACCCAAAAGCAATGTGAAATGGGTGGTATTGTGCTCCTGACATGTCTTAATATCATTCGATCGCATTCGAAATGGGAAAAACCACTCACAACTCAAAGGTTGTGCGACAACAGTGTCTGGTTTCCTTTAAAACCACTTAACCTGCAAACTCTGTTTAAATTGCGTTTGAAGCCAGATTTCAGTTTTAACTTTGATTTCTCTGGAACCTTCCTTCTGCATATTTACATAGAGGCTAATACACATTCAAATCCTCCTCCACTCCTTTACACAAAAGTTAAATCTACACACTTCACAATCTACAGAGAAAGATCATAAATTCAATGAATTCGAAGAGATGAACCCTTCGGGAAATTTTCCAGGTATCTACAGATACACAAAATTCTACAATTTATTAAAATAGAGGCCAAAATACTCACAATAAATTCTTCTATGGTTTAACCTCTATATTCAATTTCTGTGGTTCTTATCCATCGTTTTCCATTACAGTAAAACCCCAAATCGGTAGCCGCAACCCACTGATACATTAAACCCTGTGTGACATCTCTACAACAATTCCATCTGAATCTGATCTGCTCCCTTGTCTTGGTGTTGCTCCTTTGTGCTCCTTTGCCATCAATGAAAATATTTCCAACACATATATGTGGTCAGACATGCTTGCTAAAACTTCCAAGTTTTTGAAGGAGTTTTTTACATGATTGCGTACAGATTTAGCCTTTAGCACATCTTACCATCTACAGACGTATGGGCATACAATGAGGTTCAACAAGATATTGGAGGACATGTTGAGGATTTATGTGATGCATCAATAGAGGAGATGGGAGGAGTAGCTTTCGTCGATTGAGTTTTCTTACAACAATGGTTACCAGAAGTCACTGGGGATGAGTTTGTTTAAGGCATTATATGGGAAAAGTTGTAATACTCCCATCACTTGGAGTGATTTGGTGAACATGTTATTAATTAGACTGAACATTTTGGTAGAAATGGAAAATGAAATGCACGTAATCAAGAATACTTTAAAGGTACCACGGGATAGGAAGAAAACCCATGCAGATCATAGTAGTTTGTTTAAGGAGTTTTAGGTTGGAGAACATGTGTACTTGGGCATCAAGCCCAAGAAGATCTCCTTGTGGATTGGATTATGTGCCATGATGGCACCTCAGTATTTTGTACCTTTCAATATTTTTGAAAGGATTGGACCAGTATCCTATTGACTTGCACAACCTCCGAAAATAAAATTCCATTATGTTTTCTATGTGTCATTGCTTAATAAGTATGTTAAATATGTTTATCATGTGATTGGTTGGCTGTATTGCAGGTAGAGGCCAAAGGAGAATTCGAGTCGGAACTCCACTGTATTTTGTAGAGAGAGATGCTCATGCCCTAGAACTGAGAAATTGAGTAGGTTAAAGTACAGTGAAATCACATTGGGCCTGATGAAGTTATATGGGAGATGGGAAATCAGATGTGGGTTATGTATACTTCTCTATTATTTGGTTGAGAGAATGTTTTTGGTATATGTTTTGATGTGATTTTTTATTATATGTACATATGTATATGGATGTAAATACTGCTATGAGTTTTGTTATGAGGATCCAATAAGCGGTATGGGTGTCATGTCATTATGGTTACCATGTTATTATGTTTTCATGTTGGTTTTCTTCTCAACACGTTGATCATTGTAAATACTGCAACGAGATAAGTTATAAATCTCCATGGGAAGTATGTTTTCCTATCAACAATATTGTTGGTTATATGTGTCATTGAACACCAAGGACGGTGTTCTCCCACGGGGAAGGGTTATGTAACATCCCTGGTGAAGATTCCATGTAATGAAAGTTAATAGAGGAAAATAATAAACACCGTTATCGGACATTGATTGCAAGCTGAATGTTGGGAATAAAATTCTAGTGTGGGAGTTCATTTGGTTTATTATGGATAAGGAAATTGGAAAAGGAAATGGTAAAGGATTTGGAAAGGAAAAATATCATTTTTGGCAATTTATTTATGAAAATAATGGAAAATAGGAGAAAAACAAGGTGAAAGGTCACATGTTTCATGTGAGGAGGAAAATGAAGGAAAATAATGGAAAATTAAAGGAAGTAGAGACCTCGTTAATAAAAAGGCTTCTAAGGAACAATTAGTACCTTTTGTCAATCTAACCTTTTTTCAACTTAGCTTTGGATCTCTCTCTCTATTCTCTCTCTCTCACTCTTGGACACTTAGATATTCCTTGGAGCACTTCATCATTGAATCAATAAAAGAAAATAAGGCAAAGTGGAAGAAAATATCAAGAAAGGAAGAGCAAGATCAAGTAGCTACAATGAGGTTATTTGCAGGTATCAAGTTGCATGTATGATTTCCTTGCTAGTTTTGGCATGCATTGTTATGTATGTGTTTTATTGGTTCTCTTGTTATCATGGACATGGGTTTTTACAAGTGTGACATTGTTCTTCATCCTAGCCTTGCAATTTCCTGATAGGCATCGTGTGATGGGGTTCTCATGTTTTGGTTGATATGGATTGTCACATGGATTCAAAAATAAGTGAGGTGGTCTCTTAAAGAAATAAAACATGGCCTCGTGATCCCTGAATTAGACTATGGATTGTGGTAAAGCCTTGGCCTAGTGACCCATAAACCAAACTGTGGGTTATGGTAAAGCCGGATATTTTTTTATGTTATGTCAGTGGGCCTAGGAATCCTCAACTAGTGAATGGAGGGATATAGATTAAATCCTATAGGTTGGTTCCCTAGATCATTCCTATGAATCCTTGGCCAGTAAATGTCGGGATATATGGTAAAGCATGGAGGGTGGAGTCTTGATTAGGCCTAGGAATCATGACTGGTGAATGGTGGGATATCTGGTAAAGCCTAGAGACTAGGGGTCAAGAAAAATCCTCATGGTGTAGGTGGAGAAATCTGGTGGTATCCATGATTTTTTATGGCATAGTGATCTGATGGGGATTGTGGTAACATGTAGTTATATTAATGAGGGTGAGATGGTTTATCATAGGGAAGACCTGATTGATTTTTGGTTATGAGTATGACATTCGTTCTTGGAATATGCCACAGTGGTGTTTGGATGAAATAAATGATTGGATGAAAGAAATATTTGGTTCAACCAATCTATGGTCAGGTGGTACATGGAAGTCCCAATCTTGTGTAATATTCCTAAACAAGAAAAGCAACAATATAGCACACAATAATGGAAAGTAGCAACAAATGTATACACATTACATATGAGCCAAATATAGATCCATTGTATTAAGTGTATCAACAACAAATGTATTCAAAATATTGGAGAACAAACCCCTCAAGCTAGGTAAGAGAAGCTTCCAACAAAAAGAAGCACCAAAACATAAGATGCAACTACTACACAAAACACTAAAGCTCATACAACACAATTTTAGTGACTAATACTATAGCTAGAAATTATAAATATATGGATATTTTAATACAATGCTCATACAAGGCTAAAAATGGAGATCTATGCTCCTCAACACTTTTCCTAGATAACCAGGAAGGGTTTCTGGAAATACATAAAAATACAAGTGGTGATCTAAAGCCCTAGGGCTGAAGATTCACTGCAAATGAAGCACATAGAGGAGGTGGCTGAAACTGATGTAGATCTGAAAGGAAATCCTCCACTAGACTCTCTCAATGAAGGGTTGATCCCTGTGATGAAGATCTATCCTCCCAAATGTGGCATTGAACCCTCCTTTGGATCTGCTCAATAAAATAACGCAGTTTGAAAGTGAAACTTCGTTGTAGGAGATGGTGATGCCTTGGCCTGATGCAAAAATATAATATGAAGCACATGGACCTTCCTTACTGATCTCCCAATGAAAAGAAACCTTCCTCCACTAAAGACAAGCTCATAAATTTCCCAATGAAACCCTCGCTGCACCCTGCAACACGGCACAACTCTAAAAAGAAACCCTGTTGTACAAGAAAGATATAGCTTGGCCAAATTCTGGAATGTGGAAATAATTCTCAAGAACTTCTCATAAGTAGGCACTCGACGTCCCCTGAGGATGAAGGTGGAATTCCTGCTCGGGAACACCCTTGTGTTAAACAACATTGCAATCTTAGTGAAACAGTTGAAGAGAGCCACAAGTCATAACAGACCATAAGAAAATAATAATCAAACTTTCCTTCTATGGCTGCCATCCCTTTCCTTATATGATTTGTGTTCCTTCTCACCTTGGGCACTACTCATTAAAGCCACTACTTCCATGCATGGAATCTCCCTCCAAAACTATGTTGTCCCTCAATGAATGTCCACTCCTCCATACCAGCGTTGTTGATTTGGTCAAAGTTGACCCAGTCTACATGCTCCATCCCCTATTCACACATAAGGGATCTTAATCCAAATACTCATATGACCCCCATTCACATTAGGAGTGATTTTATTCCTACTAAGGAGATTTATGGGTCTCCCTACCCTCTTATTCTTCTAACTAGGAGACAAAAATCAAAATTTAATATTCCAATTAGATGCATGCTAATTTAGGAATATTACAATCCTCCCCTCCCAAATGTTGCTTGTCCTCAACCAACTGCAAGGATATAAATAAAAAATATAAGGAACCTTCATTCCCATGTGGAGCTCCAATCCCTAAGCTATCATCCATACAAAATCAGTCACCCTCCAAAGTAGTAACTCATGGAAAAATATCTCCCAAATGTTCATGAGATGTATCTCCCAAAGGCTCACCTCATAAGGAAACAAGTGATCTACTATAGCAACCATATAATATCCAATGCTCACCCTGAACCATGAAACATAAGAAGTGTGGAGAGTCTCATTCCCAATGGACACATCCAACCTATGTGTCATCCCTCCAATAATGCCCACAACAATGATAAGGACATCATCAACATATGGGATCATAATCAGAGTCATGCTCGTTGCCATGTGCAATATCGGAGAAGGAAAATGGTCCGTCAAGTGCAACCAACACAGTTTGACTCCCAACTGCATCAAAATATGGCATGATGGGTGGTTTCCCAACCACTTTCTTGCTGCCCCAATCTTCTGACATGCTTGGAGAAGGTGTATGGTGTGAGGTGCAATGTGAGCACACCCTGAATAAGATATCATCTCCCCAACATATCTTAGGGAGTGGCCATCGCCATCACTGCTTATGGCCCCAAATGTACCATGAGGTCTATAAGAAAGAATTCCCCCTCTTGGAGAAATGACCTGTACATGGATGGCAAAGAAACACAAGCACATAGTAAGTGAATAATGATGCACATAAACACAATACTTACCATGTATATTGAAAAATTTGGTGAAGTGGCTCATAGATGGACCTCTTATCATCCCCAATGAGGAAGGAAGTGGATGTGTTAACTCTATCAAAGAGTTATGTCCCTCCTCTAAACAATCCATGCATCACCTCATGTGATGGTGCATCTCCTCTTTGATTCCTTCCCAAGTGAATCCCTCCATATCAGTACGGTATGTCCTCATGAAATCAATGTGACTAGAAAGAAAATCCTCATGTTCTACATGCCAATCCTTCTTCTTGTGCTTGGAGGTCCAAGTCAAGAATATCATATCCTGGTAGTAGATGTCTCCATCCACCACTCTTGAATCATTGTGCAAGGTATGGGAGGAAATCATCCCATACTCTCCCAAGAGTAACCAGAGAAAAAATAGCTCTAGATGCCTCCTCATATCTCCATCATATAGACCATGGAGTGAAACAATGACGATTGACATAAGAAATGTCACATCACCTTGATGCAACCCAACTCCTTGCTGCCACATGATGCAAGTTTCATGCCTTTTCCCAGCCAATAACATACCCTTTGAAATAGGATATGTCACATGTTGGCCAAACTCTTTCAAGAGTAGCCAGTGCAGCCATGCCTCCTATTGCCCTGTGTCATAGATCTGCAAGTGGCTCACCAACCCCTTTCTCATCATCATCACCAATACATCCAACTATGGGTGTCTTGCATCTTGCTCCAAATTGGTATCCATCCAATGGAGAATACCATCCTCCCAAATCATATCACTATATATACACTTCATGGGATATTGAAGCGCAACCTTCTGGAGATCTCCATATGAAGACCACTCATCAATGACCATGTTGAACCCATAAGGATCCAAGTATGCTGAAGGAAAAGTCTTCTCATTGATTTGTGAAGTGCTCATCAAGAAAGATCCATCATAGTAGTGGAAGATAAGATGTCTCTCTTCAACCATCTTCCTATCCCTTGCTACACATGTAGAATGGTCATTGGAATGCTCCAATAATGGGTCGGCCCCTAACTCATCAATGATGCTTAATGACAACGCTACTAATATCCATGATGGTGCCTCTTCTGTCTCATGATCATGCACAATGTTGAACATACAGTCCTGCATTGGATTTTCCAGGACAATACTCATCCTCTCCTCCAAAAATCTACACTCTAACCCCAAGAGTTATGTTCAGCTCAAAAATGACATACTAGGATGAATGTATATCTCCTCCTTAATCATGTCAAGGGTCCTCTGTGCAATGATAGTCTGCTTCTCCAAATCAGTAGTGTGTCTTGAACCTAGGTCATGCAATGGCATGTCCTCACAACCTTCCATATGATGTGCTAAAATAATAGAAAGTGGAGACATTTGCATACCATGGTTTAGCTTGGGAACATCTTGTACTACTATAAGGGTTCCTCCCACTGGTGCGATTACTTCCCCAACTGTTGGTGATGATTGATGCTCCTATATTGTTGCACCAACGCTGGTATGAGTCTCATCCTCCTCGTGCATCTCCTGAACAATGCATGGGACTCTAAATGTCAAGAGATCAAGACCACTTTGCAAAGGTGCAAGTGTTCCTTCTCCTGATGCAAGTATCCCTGCAACAAGTGGTGGTGGAAGTTTCTTTTCTTCTGGTTTATTCTTGTCAACCTTCTTGATCAAAATTTGAGTAAAATATGCATAAGTGGTCACTCTGGAATGATTCAAATCACTGAACCACCGAATGTTTACTTCACCCTAAAGGTGCAGCACTGCAATCTCAACAGCTTCTCTTTCCACTACTGGATGTAGCATGAAGAATGTATTTAACTTTCTCCTCCAAGCCTTTGATGTACACGTGGATGACCCATCAAAATTACATAATAGGAATATATTGTGTTTCATTCTTCCATTGTTTCACGGTCTTCGTTCTTCTTTGATCTGGATAAACTATTGGAGAGTTAGATTCTCCTCGAAAGCCCTTGATTGAGATTTCTATTCTGCAAGATACTCAGTTAGAATCTCATGATCTGAATTTCATCCATGTCTTTCACCTTCCTCTTTAAAGAAAGTGGATACAGTGTGTTGATTTAGAGTTCTATGCAATACTGGTTTTCTCTTCCACAGATAGGAAGTGCATGGACCTTCCTCATCTTGAAATCCTCTAGAGGTCTCAATGCATTTCTCTATTATCATTTTCTTGACCTCCTTGGAGAGGCCCTTCATAGATCTAAAAAGAGAATATACAAAGCTCATTTCTTTCATCATTTTTTATCTCTTCTTATTCTTCTCACTCTTATGATAGCATAATGGATGAGATCCACAGTCTCAACCAAGATTATGCTCTGATACCACTGTAATATTCCTAAACAGGAAAAGCAGTAATATAGCACACAATAATGGAAAGTAGCAGCAAATGTCTACACATTACATATGAGCCAAAGATAGATCCATTGTATTAAGTGTATCATCAACAAAAGTATACAAAATCTTGGAGAACAGACCCCTCAAGCTATGTAAGAGAAGCCTCCCACAACAAGAAGCACCAAAACATAAGATGCAACTGCTACACAAAACACTAAAGCTCATACAGTGCAATTTTAGTGACTAATACTGCAGCTGGAAATTATAAATATATGGATCTGTTAATACAATGCTCATACAAGGCTAAAAATGGAGATCTATACTCCTCAACACTTTTCCTAGATAACCGAGGAAGGGTTTCTGGAAATACACAAAAATAAAAGTGGTGATCGAAATCCCTAGGGCTGAAGATTCACTGCAACTAAAGCACATATAGGAGGTGATTGAAACTGATGTAGATATGAAAGGCACTCCTCCACTAGACTCTCTCAATGAAGGGATGATCCCTCCAATGAATAATTATCCTCCCAAATGTGGCATTGAACCCTCCTTTGGATATGCTCAATAAAATAACACAGTTGGAGAGTGAAACTGTGCTGTAGGATATCGTGATGCCTTGGATTGATGCCAAAATATAATATGAAGCATAGGGACCTTCATTACTAATCTCCCAATGGAAATAAGCCTTCCACCTCTTAAGACAAGCTCAGAAATGGCCCAATGAAACCCTCCACTGCTGCACCCTACAACACAACACAACTCTAAATAGAAACTGCGCTGTAGAAGAAAGTTGTAGCTTGGAAAAATGCCAAAATGTGGAAATCATTCTCACGAAATTCTCCTGAGTAGGAATTTGAAGTCCCGCAAGGATGAAGGTGGGATTCTCGCTCGGGAACACTCCTGTGCTAAACAACACTGCAATCTTAGCTAAATAGCTGAAGAGAGCCACAAATCATAACAAACCATAGACAAATAATAATAAAACATGCCTTCTATGGCTGCCATCCTCTTCGTTATATGATTTGTGTGCCTTCTGACCTTGGGCCCCACTCATTAAGCCACTACTTCTATGCATGGAATCTCCCTCCAAAATTGCACTGTCCCTGAATGAATGTCCACTCCTACATACCAACGTTGTTGATTTGGTCAAAGTTGACCCAGTCTACATGCTCCATCCCCTATTCACACATAAGGGAGCTTAATCCAGCTACTTAGATGGCCCTCATTCACATTAGGAGTGATTTTATTCCTACTAAGGAGATTTATGGGTCTCCCTACCCTCTTATTCTTCTAACTAGGAGGCAAAAATAAAAATTTAATATTCCAATTAGCTGTGTGCTAATTTAGGAATATTACATCTTGGTTGGCTTTTGCATTCATTAATATAATTTCATTTACTCGGTATTTTATGTGCAAATGTACTAGCTCATATGTGGCATTTATGGTTGTTGTATTCTTCGTAGTTCTATTGTTTATATGTTGGTTATGAGCATGTTTCAGGTTTTGACTTGTAATTGAATGAAAAATGAATATATGACCTAATACATAATAATGCAACTAATGTGATAAGGAATCCATGCATCTTAGTGATTCTCAGATAAGTATGATACACCTATGCTCATATCTCTTGTTATAAACTTTAGAATGCATATTTGTGACATGTTTGACGAAATTATTGTCATGGATAGTAGGGGTCCTATCAATTCATTGATCAAACATTTGCATTAGTACATTTTTCTTAGTGTTATTTATCATTCATAAAGTTTTCATGGAGTTCTTGGTAGTGGCTTGAGTCCCGGCCATAAAACGTGGCACAAAATTTGGGGTCGTTGGCATAGAAATGGCTAAAAAGATGTCTAAAGTAACTTGATTTCACTTGTTGTGGGAGCAACCAAAGGCCTAAATTCACATTCATAGATTTTCAAGGGGGCGACTTGGGTCTTATATCAGTGAAAAGTTAAGTTACCTCAGGGTTTGGTCACATGGAAAGATTGGTTGGATCCTGGAGGTTTTGTAGCATGTGTGGAAGGTCAGTTTGGTTTTGTTTCGTTGGTTTTTCTTCCTTAACTGTTCATGGGGAGTTGAATCACATCATAGTATCCTCTCATCACATTTTTATCCCAGTGGACAGGTTATCTTGGGTAAATGTGGGAGCAAGCTATTAAATATAATTTGGTAGAAAATTTTAAATTAGCCTTAATATGGATTCACCCCCTATTAGAATTAACATTGTTTCCAACACAATAGTTGGGGCATTATAAAAGATGTAATGAATTAAATAATTATTGATACTCCTTTGATCATTCAATTTTGGAACGAGATAATGTTGTTGATTAGATCCAATAACCATTAATTAATTTGAAAAAAGATTAAAGGGATGTATTGATGAACCCATTATCTATGAGCTAAGTTTTTATGCTCACGATTTTCCTTTGAAAGGCTTCTCGGTGTTCTTGCAATTGAATATCTTGTGAGCTAATAACCTAATTTCAAGCACACTCTTCATTGGAAACAATGTTTTTAGGGATGAAATCAAGAAATGAATGAGAAATATTAGTTTAATCACACAAACAAAATCCATAATTAGGGTTTTCAAGAGATTGAATAGCCATGAATTGAGGAAAAAATTGAGATAAGTAGAGAACTAATTGCTCCCCATTATGGTTGCCAAAATATTGCTGATCAAGGAGAGTTTCTTAAACATCTCTCAACCAACCCCTCAGATCGCACTAGGGAGAATGCGATAATGGGACAGGTCTACCTAGAAATTTACACCCTAATATTGTGACCAATTTTAAAGAGAATTTACAAGTTTCCTAGGGTAAAAGAAAACTATATACAAGGGATTTGAACAGAAATTGAATCTAAAATTTAATATTTACAAAAGGTTGCTAAATTTCAAAATGATTTTGAAATAAAAGTCTGCACATTGAAAAATAATCAAAAAAAAAAAATTAAACATTAGACATAAGGAACAACAAACTAATCAGTAATTATGAACCTTTTAAGCATAAAAAATAAACTTTAGAGCCTCATTTGCATTAGATTTATAAATTAAAGAGGATAAACTACTAATAAAAATGGAAATTTATGCGAGAAGCATGCACAACAAATATAGAGAAAAAATAGGTCGATCTATTTATTAATTGTCTACAAGTACAACAAAATTAAAAGAAATATTTCTGTGAAGAATCTTGACCATATTAGATTATAAACATTTGTAATGTAAAGAATTCATATACAGAAGTCCTAATAAGAAAATAAATTATGAGAAAACCTTCAAACACCTTCAGATGATTTGATGTAATAATATACATGTTGTTTCTCTACAAGATTAATGATTGCTAGCACTAGTTAAATAAAAACTAGACCTTCAAATAGAAAATAAAATTATTGGAATTCAATTTACATATAAGGATATTTCGAATGTTTGAGTGGAGTTTCTCATTTGACTATATCTTCTCTTCAAAAATGATATTCTACAACCTTTTGGTTTAGTTTCTTGTAACACAAAAAATATCGAAATTATAAGGAAGGAGTGACAACATAAAACTTAATGAATGCCTCTCATTGCAGTATTATCTTCTTTCCCTTCATAGGTACTCTTCCTCTTTTATGCCTCCTCAAAGAAGTTTGGAAATTGAACCACCTTTGGGGTTCATTGTGTTTTATTTTCTAATCAAATGTTGATTAGAATATGAGGATGGGGTGTTTGAATGGAAATTGAAATCAAATTAAGTTTATAAATAATTATATTTAAACTTGTTAGTAGTTGGGAGATACAATGGAGTTGTTGGCATTCCCTTAACTGAACGTAATTGTTGTGGTTGAATGATTTTTTTCCAGCGATCATTGGAAGGGACTACAATTAGCATTGAAATATGAGGTGGCACTAGGATACCAATAATATGCCTATTATGGATAAAAGGCTACAAAGGTTGAGCAACAAGTTGGACAATTAAATTTACAATGCCAGTTTGAAGAAGTTGCCTCAATTCTTCTGATGATGATGATGGTTAACGTCCACTGAGACCAAACTTGGTCTATCAGACCAATAATTTTCTTAGTTCTTAACTGTCTAGCTTCTCGTCTTTGTTGGTGAGATTGGTGTTGTAGCTTTCTTTTTCTTCTCTATGGTCTTCCAACTTCCTTTATCTTGCAACTCCTTTATCTCTTCGGATCCTTGGGACACTGGTGTCTTATCTTCAGGATCTGGGAGATCTGCTTTGCTGCTAAATGAAAATTTCCTTTGTGTGGTATTCGAATCCTCATAATTGTTGATGCTTGGAAGGCTGTCGAGTTCTAAATCACCACAAAAATGAATAGAAATTGTATGCCTTCCACCCCTTCTTATCCCCATTCCTCTATCTCTATTATTTTTTTCCCTTCCTCTATTTTTACTATAAAAGATCATGTTGTAAAAGAAACATCATGTAAGTCATGAGAAAATAAAATATCACGGTATAAATAAATCCACGTTCAATTGGGGAAAGAAATTGGTATGGAGAGGGGTAATTGCTTAATGCATCATCATAACGCATGTACAATCGATGGAAATATCTACATAATATTGTAACAGCGATGATATCCAAGATGGTTCAGGGCCTCCTTTGAATTTATAAAGGTGTGATATATAACACTAATGAACAAGCAAGAGTGTCTCGGCTAAAAAAGAGATCTTGACCGATCGATTGATATTATAAACAGTTCGTGGAATCAAAGACGTATATATTATTTAGACATATAGTGGGATTCTTTGGCAACAATGGAAGGGTTATATATTTTTTATTGTTAAAATTCATGTAACATAGGTATGAACTATGGTCAAGTAAGATATCAGTGATTGGACATGTAGCCACCCCTTTTGCATTATTTAAATAGAAACATGTTATATAATCAAGATTTCTCCGGTAGGAAAAGAGACGAGGTTGTCAAAAGTTGCATGAATGTAAGAAACTTGTTTTTCTTGCACCGTGAAAAGAAAACACTAGATTAGTGCCATAATAGCATTGAAGCGGTCTTGTTTTTTGCCTGTGGAAAAGAATAGACAATACGCTCGGTTTCACATTGTAGGAATGACTTATTATTATGGAGAGCCGGTAGAACATAGGTTAAGTAAAAGATAATGATAAACTTTGATTATATGAAAACCTTGTGGAAGAACAGGGAGAGAGTGGTAAAACTCGATTTAAATTTGACCTATTAGAAACTAAAATAAGTTTACTTGTCTTTAGGCTTACCAAGTGGTTTTGCACACCAAAGAAAAGTTACCTAGTGGTTCCGAATACTTTTCTTTTTCTTCAGCCTTTTTTAATAGCTTTTAACATTAATTTGAGACAATTTGACATGGAAAAATTGAATAAAGAGAAAATTTTAAAGATAAAAGTTTTCTTAAAGTTTAATAATTTTTGAAAATCTTACTAATCTTTAATGTTTAGATTTCTAATTATTTTATATTAAACAATATCAAATATAAACCATTTTAAGAAAATTAGCAATTTTTTTTTAAAACATGAGATTCTTGAATATTAGCTCTCACACTTTTCTCGAATATAGGATGGCTAGACACATACAATGTCCTTGAATGTTCCGGGTCAAAGAGAAAGATGACACGCAGTGATCGAATTTCAAAGATTAGTGGAGAGTAGATGACGGGAGTAATGGCGAGTGCCAGCATGGGCGGTTACATTTTCAAGACAATCAAACCCCAAATTTCATGTAGGATCCACAATAATATTGACATCTGGTAATCACAAGTGAGAGGGTACCATAAAATCAACTTTTACGTGGTTGAGTGAGGTGCTGGAACAGCTCTTAATCGATAATTAAAATGGCTTAGATGACTTGTAATATCCCGCCGACGAAACAAGGGACGGCTTAATGTGGCATTTAAAACCAATATCAGGTAAATATTATGTGACGGACCAGAGATGATAAGCGAAATAAACAACAAAGCTCTGATGCCATGGAAGCCAATACACGTAGAATGGCACGACAATGATCTCCTACCAGATCCTTGGGTTAGAAAAACGTATGTACTTTCAACTTCTTCAGTCGATTCACTTATCACATATTAACCTAAGTGTATCATGCCACCTTAATTTTACGTTATAACCTACAACATGACCTTAATTTTATGTTATAACCTACAACATGAGCTATGTAATCTTTATTCAATAATATAATAATATAAACAATATCTTGTCCTTGTAAAAATAAGTATCACACAAAACAATGTCATCCTTTATTGTGCATGGGAATTATAAATCTACGACCATAAGACTATATAAAGTGTTTTGGATCTATTCAAAACCTTTCATAAATAATTAAAATATACGATGTCTCAACCACATGAAATAAAACAATATAGCATGAATGTGAATTCACATTGGAAGCACTTTAATTAGAGTGGTCACTATATGATTGGAATGTAAGACAACCAAATTTCAACCCTTATTCTTATTCTTGTGCTTAGTGGAAACTTAGCTTATTTGGAAACTTTGGATATATATATATATATATATATATATATATAACCCGTCTTTAAAAGATAGTTAAGATTTAAATGTGAAAGAAAACCTTATTCGTCATTTTCTCATATTGCATAAACGTTTTGTGTGATTGTCTTAAGGTATGGTCTCACTTACATGTTTCCTTTTATTGTTATATATATATTTTAATTTGTATTTAATTTATTGGTTAGGGAAACACTGAAGATAATCACAATGGTTTGCTAATTTTTTATTATTAAAGTAAGTCAACAAATATATATGAAATTCTTTCATATATGTGTATTTATAGAAGTAGATTTTTATACATGTACATATATGAAATTCAACTTTCAAATATGTGCACAAATGCATATATATGGAGTTTGATTTCCATATATGAACATTTATGAATGCATGGTTCCATAAATTTACATATAAGAAATACAAACTTCTATAAATGCACATATACCAAAGTTTGTTTTTGTAAATGCACATAGCAAAACATGGGAAGGGGATAAAAAATATGTATTAAAATAAGAGTATTGTATTAGTACAACCAATATCAATCTAAATTCCTTGCACACACTTTAAAGGAGGACTAACATAACAGTACAAAATGAATCTTCATTATCAAAAAAGCATAGCTATGAGCTAACCCCACTAACAAAAACTAGTTCCAATGGACTCATGCATACTCTGCACGTGCTTATAGAGATCTGAGGAAAAGTCTCTAAAATTTTTCATCTTTAATACTCACTAGTACTAGTTGTTTTCTTGGATGGAGTAATTTTATTTGGCTGGGACTACAAGTAATATAATTCATTAGAAGGTTTGGAAGAATAGCAATCATTAGAATCCAAAAAATACCACATGCCCTTGAACAAGGTAACTTCTTGGAAAAAGTGCGTTATGAGGAGAGTACTTTGTTATAAAATTTACGCTGTAAACAAAGACATTAAGTGTGTAAGGTTTGATTTAAAGCCAAAACTCCTATATCTAATTTGTGTCAATTCCTAACAACTAAAATATTAGATTGGAATAAACTACAGTTTGATTTAAAGCGAAAATGACTATATCATTTTTGTGGCATTTTGTATCAAATAAAATACTAACTTGGAATAACTTACATATTAGATGTTGGATGAATCTTAGCATGTGTTTGTTCATTGAATACCAATTTTGTAAACCAGTCAGAGATGTAGTGAAGAAATTAGTGGCAAAGTGAATTGATGATAAAGAGGTGTGTGAACATCAAGCCCTTCCAATAGTGATTCTCTATTTAATATTGATCACAAGGAAAATTTAGCAATTTTATAAATTGTGCCCTTACCCACCTCGAATCTTACATCTGGGAAAATACATTTATGTTGGTCTTATAAGGACTAGGAATGCGAGAAGAATATGGAAATTATAAAGGTATCCAAATACAACACCTATCGATGGTGCTTTGATGGAAACTCGAAGGGTAACCTAAGTTCATGTGGAGTGAGAGGATACTTTGATTTTTTGAAACTCACTTAATGCCTTTTTATTATGGATTGGGTATCAGCACAAACAATTGGGAAGAATTCATAGTCTCATTCCATCTAATGGCACCAAAAAAGGAAAGGACTGTGGATGGGTTGGAGGTGTTAGGGGTCTAAAAATATTGATGAAATGGATATATAAATAGAGCATTTTGAAATGAAAATATCTTAATGAAAGATGCTACCAATGAAGTAATTGACTGCAAGGCTATTTTCACAAAACAAGTTTTTTTTTTATGAATTCATGGATAACAAACCATGTAACAACAACAGTAGTAAATTCTTAGGAAGGTCTCCTAGTATTATGAATTTACAAGGAGATGAGGCTTCCTCTCTACCTCACATGTCATGCTTTGTTTCTTTTGCATTCCTGGGATTGCTTTGTTTCTTTTGCATTCCCCAATGTTAGGATTATTAAGAGAAATTTTTAGTCCTTTTTAAGAAATAAAAATATCTTAACATGCCATCAATCTATTTTTACTATTATAAAATTTACCATTATTTATTTATTTTTAAAATAATATACATTGTAATTTTCTAAAATTTACCATTATCTATTTATTTTTAAAATAAAATGCAATATAATTTTCTGATATATAATTACTCTAAATATAAATAAATATATAATTATTATTATTATAATTAAAATTAATATTTTTAACTTTAATATTTTTTAGTCTTTTTAAAAAGTAAAGGTATCTTAACATACCATCAATCTATTTTGAGTATTATAAAATTTAATCAATCCTAACTAAATAAACCCATCAATAATATTAATCATAACTAAATTAACCAATCAATAATATTAACCAAAACCAATGCATTGTCATCATCTTAATACTAGTAAGAATTAAAAATCCCATAAAATTGTGCATTTTGGTTTTCATTTGTACTTATTGGTTTTCATTTAAAAAGGGTTTGTAGTGTGATTTTTTACCATGTATATTGTTTATATAGAGTGTATTGGGCGTTATTTTATAATGTGTTTGTAATGGATTTATTTAATCATTATTTTAGTATTCTAGATTCATTTTAATTTTTTGATAGGATGAAATTTTTTAAGGTAATTTATTTTATTTTTTTATTTTTTTTTATTTTTTTTTGTCATTTGGTAGACGTGAAGTTAGATCAATCTAAACTGATTTAACTATTAATTTTTAAATTAACTACATTAAAAATTATTATGAGAAAAAAACATAAATTATAAAATTTTATATTTATTTTATATTTATAAAATCAAAATGTTAAACATTATCATATCTTTCTATATACATTGAAACTATTATAATTTTATAATTTAAAAAATATTTTTAAAGATATAAATAAATTTACTAGATTCCAAACAAAGTTAGATTAATAAATATTTACTAGATTCCAAACAAAGCTAGATTACGTATTTGGTCTGCGAAAAAATTGAATCAAACCCAAACAAAACACCCTTTTCACTTTGGAAGATTTTATGATAATTAAACTTAAAAACCCCCTATCGGAAAGATGTCATGATAATTGAACTTAAAAACCCTGTGTCAGCTTATTATGATAATTGAACTTTAAAGCACTGTCTCAGTTTGTCCACTATGAAGAAAACTATGCTGATAGCATAACACCGTAGTCTAAAAAATTAACATAGTGGCTCAGAATCTGGCAGAGATTTTGAAAAAATCCAGGAAAGATTTTATCATAATCTTGTTTACAGTTGTTAAATTTCATTATTTTGGGTGTCCTAGGGGTTTTTTATAGTACTGAATCCATTTCCACTCTAAAAAATGGATTCCAAACACTACAACTACCTCATTTTTTGAATTTTACTGAACCAGATTCCGACAAAAACCTGTCGTCCGAGCTATTCTGTTGCCTAGGAAGACAACCTCATAGCATAACGTCCTAAATGAAGTAGCGGTTGGGCAGTGAATAGATGAATAGGGATAGCCGCGATCAACACTTAGGTCCCACATAAATAGTGATCAACACTTAGGTCCCACATTAATTGGATTTTCCAGTGAAAAATTCAAACGATTCACTTGAACTTATAAACATCGATTCTCTCTTCGGGACTTCTGCTGAGTTTAATTTATTTCAAAACACTTATTGATACTAACAAGAGCCACATGACCTGTATGTGGGTGCTATGTAGCAAACAGAGAGGCCACTAGGGCACCATGTGGAGGGAAATTTGTCCACCCCACGCGCTCGCACATGGTTGGTTGTCCAGCATTAAATTCCACAGGGTTGTCATGAATTCGCACTCCACCACCTTCAATTCGACTTCCTCCCGCTGCAGAGCATTTAGAGCCCTCGAGTCCAGCACCATGGCTATTAAGCCCACCTCCCACGTCCATTAGGCCTCCATTCGGCTCTCGCTTCTGCTTTCTCTGCATGCTTCATGTTCGGCCTCTCAACCTCTGGCTCTTAGCCCTCCTCAGCCCTTTTATAGTCTCCCCTCGGTGTTTTCTGGTAGAGGAAACTCCTCTCTGGTGTTTTCAAGCGCTCCCTCCTTGTCCTGCACTTCCGCTCCTCTGCCTAACATGCCTCAACGTCACCATATGCGATGTCGCAGAGCTGGAGGTCGAGGACTTCCTACCAAACCACCACTTTTGCAGGCCATGGGAAGAGAACTGAATCTCTCTGTTGTCTGGGAGGAACCATGTAGGCTTGACCCTATCGATCTCTCTACCCAATTATCTTTGCAGCTCCCTATTTCCCCTTTGGCCTCCTCCAACATTCGGCCCAAGAAATGTCTGCATAAGTCGACCATCCTGCCTATGCTGGCCTTCATCCCTCGAAAGATGAAGGCTCTCCTTGTGCAAAGCGCCTTCAACATCAGCCACTACACCGGTATTTACTTGAATTCCAGCGATGGGCACATCTCTAATAGTGACACTGAAGACAAGGTTGAGGATAGCAGTCAGCTTGCGTCCACCTGCAATCAAATAGACACTCCAGGGTCACCACGGATTCAGGCTACCATCCAAGCGGTGCTCAAAAAAGAGACGACTCCTTCTATGACTCTAGGATTGAGGAGGAAGAACCCATCTCCAGCAAGAAGAATGATGTTCTTCACCAGCCTCATTTGTAGGGATCTCTTCCTTTTTACCAGTTTTTTTGAAGCGCTCTATAGTTCATACATGTTTTGGATGACTTGGCTTTTAGGCTTCAGTTTAAACTTCAATACTGGGTATGCTGGTTTCCCGTTCAGGGAAGCATTATTTTTGTGCTACTGGTGGACTGGTTTCCCCAGCTAGGGCAGTTCGTTCTCTAGTTGTCCGTTCTCTAGCATCAAACTCTTGATACTTCCCTCTGGAATTGGCTTTGTGCTACTGGTGGACTGGTTTCCCCAGCTAGGGCAATCTGTTCTCTAGTTGTCCGTTCTCTAGCATCAAACTCTTGATACTTCCCTCTAGAATTGGCTTTCCAAGCCCAGAGGAAGAGATATGTAATTTTTTGCCATGTATGATATAATAGCAATAGTCTAACTTAGAAAAAAAAACAAGAGCCACATCAGTGGCCGAAGTCCTTGGGCCATTTACCTATGACTTTACTGCTTTCTTTGGTCAATTGAATATACTCATTATTAATTAATATGTTTCTTGGTCAATTGAATATACTCATTATCATATACTCATTATTAATTAATATGTTTCTTGAGAAAAAGACCAATGCCAAAGACGAAAAGGGGATATGGTATAAAAAAATACCAGTTGACTAAAAGGAAATATGGAAGAACAAAAGACCAATACCAATTGGTGAGTTATAGTAAAACAATTTACATCTTCTACCAGAACCTGATCCAGGGATCAGGTTATGAATGCATGAATTATATAATTATATAATGGTGAGAAAAATCACAAATCACCTTATTAAAACCATTTGATAACAAATAAAAACAAATCACCTTATTTTGATAAAAATAAAACCAAAACCAGTTGATGACAAATAAAACCAAAATTAATATTTTTAGTATAAGGTACAACATCACCACAATATTCACATTGTTGGTAAAAATTAACTTAAAAATAACGTCACAATATTATCTGTTTGTCAGTTTAAAAGGTATTGGAAAACTTGGTGGATGCATTCCAACCCTTTGAGTGTGCTTTATAATTTTAGCCCTTGCCTTTTGAGGATGCAATGTCACAGAAAAATATATGCCCCTTGCAATGAAACTCTGCATTTATGCTAATCAAAACTCTATGATTTATGTCATAGTAACACTAGCTTACGAGGATGTAGAGACTATATCCGTGAAGAATTTTACAAATATGAGCGAGAGGAGTTACTAACTTTGTAAATACAAATTGAATTTCACATATAATTTTCCAACATTGTAACAATTGAGCTTCAATGGAGGCATAGTACTGAAAAAAACACAACACTACACAGTTCACAACCCTATTGAAAGTGCATTAACAAATATTCATAAACACTAGTATATGTTTGCCATACCCAATTCACAGGCTACCATTCCTGGGATGCAAATATATTTTTTCAGTAATTTTCATAATAGACAAAATCCTCCTAATTTATCCCTCGCCGGCTCTTCATATTTTGAAAATTGTCGGAGAGACTGCTTATCACTAATCTTACTGCAATAGAACCATTATAAAAATTTCCCATAAAAATTGGAGACCATATATATCCTCATACAATTGCGAGGATAAATCGTTAAATCATACAAAACGATGTTGTATATGACAATGTTGCATTTTCATATTGTTCATAGTTTGGATATTTTTTGCAAGCAAGGAAGATGTCCAACTCAATAGAACAGAAAGTGGTTTGACCATTCCTCCATGGTTGTTGTTGGTATAGAACCTTGGAATATAAGTGCCAATCTCCTAAAAAAAAACATAGAGTCCAAACCCTGCACCACCTAGGATTACATGTTCCTTTGAAGGATTGCATGTCCAAAATCTTAAATTTAAAATCACCTAACATGCACAGAAGCTCAAAGGAAAAATAGTTTCTTTAACAGAGCATACTTGTTTAAACTAATAATCCCCGAATAGAATATAGCTAAATTTTACATAAGAGAATCCTTAATAAAACTCTTAAGTCTTCTTTTCAAATTTTCCAGGAAAACTTTGATTTCTAGACTAGTAAGCAAGCCTATTTATTGAGAGAAGGCTCTTAAGTCTACTTTTCAAATTTTTAGGGAAAATTTAATTTTTAAACTAGTAAACCAGCCTATTTATTGAGATCAAGTTCGCTAAAAAAGAGTTTAAGATATAAAATGCCACAAAACTAACTAACAATTATATATATATATATATATATATATATATATATATATATATATATATATATATATATATTGATTGATTGAAAAAAATTATATGCTCCTCTAAAGGACTGCATGTCCAAAATCCAAAATTTAACATCACCTAAACATGCACAAAGCTCAAAGGAGCAATAGTTTCTTTAACAAAGCATACTTTTTTAAATTAATAATCCCCAGATAGAATATAACTAAATTTTACATAAGAGAACCGTTAAGAAGACTCTTAAGTCTGTTTTTCAAATTTTCCAAGCAAAATTTGATTTCTAAACTAGTAAGCAAGCCTATCTATTGAGAGAAGACTCTTAAGTCTGCTTTTCAAATCTTCAGGGAAAATTTGATTTCTAAACTAGTAAGTCGGCCTATTTATTGAGATCAAGTTCATTGAACAAGAATTTAAGATATAAAATGCCACAAAACTAGCTAAAAATTATATATATATATATATATATATTCATTGAAAAAAATACCTGTAATTAGGTAAAAAAATACAAATTGATATTTTGAAAGGTAATTCAAAAATAAATTGATATTGTGATTGGTAATTCAAACAATAGGTGAGTCATTTATCATATGCAGTCATTTATTTGCATTCATTGGAAAAGGTAACTGCAATTAGGGAAAATAGAAATTGATATGGTTAATGGTAATTCAAATTTATCATATGCATCTTTATTGATCAATTATAGATGCTACTATCATTTTGCATATGCATTTGTATCTAAGTTTTACCGATTTCTACTTTAAAACATTTGCAATGGATTTTTCTAATTGAAATTGTTTTTCATTGGGATATTTGCAGCATTTGCAATGGATTTTGCTAATTAAAACTGTTTTTCATTTGGTTATTTGCAGCATAAGATGTTGAAGAGAGTTATAGATGCATGCTATGCAACACAAAATTTGATACATGCTATTGATAACCACGACCAGATAGCTCGTTGAGTGTAAGTCTGAGGCGTACCTAAAAGCTGGTTATGACATTAGTGAAGCTGGTTATGACCTCACCCTACAACTCGCACCAACGCAGACCCATTACCCAGCGCTCCTCCCTACAAGAATTTCCGAGAACTCAACCAAAGCTGGCAAGAAGCTGAAGGCTTCTGCTAGAGGAAGTGTCCCTCATATATGAAATGGAGACCTTCAACCTAAAAGAAGGGAGGTCTACTACCTGTAATTGTTTTAGGTTATCCACCAACCAAATATGATGGTTTAAGGTTGTCCACCAACCGAAGGCATGCTCATGGGCATCCGTGTCTCTGGCTACGTCTCTTAATATGGAATGACGAATTGTCACTCAGGCTCGCTTGAACTGATGTGTCTCTAGCTACAACTCTGAACATGGAATGAGAGATTGTGGCTCAGGCTCGCTTGATCTGACGTCGAAGCTTGTATATGACCACCATTTTCCCTCCTATCAGGGACAAGGTGAGATGATGGCGAAAACTCAACTGCAAGTTTGCTCAATATTCTAGAACATGTTCTGACATGTGTCTTAAACATCTTCTTGGCTGTTGATGCCCATTGCCAAGAAGCGATCCAGGAGGCTTGTTTCTGAAGCATCTGTGTGAAGAATGGGTGTGCCGACCACAATGCTTGCATGGATGAAGATCAAAACAATGATATTTCATGTGGCCAACTCGATCACAGTGTTGGAATTGTACAATCTATTGTTGTTGTGGAGCAGGATCTAGAACAGCTGCAGGTGAACTGTCATACAGGAATCCGGCACTCTGAATTATGATGGGCTTGGTGTAGTCTGGCATATGAAAGGACACATCCTTGTCATATCCAAGACCAGTTCGGTGCTTGTTGTGGACAAGCTCTTCCCAAGGTCTGATGATGGGCTTGAGAAGTGCAGGCTAAACTGTTGCATCTGCATGTAACTCTGCTCTAGTACAAGGAATTGAATGTGGATCAATTGCAACTTTATCTTCTTTCTTTTGATGAGAGTCCTTCACAATCTTCTGAACAGAAACAGGTTCAAAATGGTGACTCTTTTGCTAAAGTTCATCTTGTTGGAGCTGAGATTCCAACTGCAAAAACTCAATCTTTTATTGTGCATCTTGCAAACAACTTTGAATGTTACAAAGAGCATTCTTACTCATTTTTATCATATCATCAACATTGGAATGAATAAGCTTATTCAACAACTCTAATGCCTCATTGATTTTAGCCATTTTCAACAATTTAGGCTCAAAAAAATGAAAGGGTGTCGGCTTCAACCAAAAATGCACCTGTTTACAATGTGATTCAACTTAATTTCAAAAAATGACTCCAAATAACTTCCAACTATGGAAATCTCAAAGTACAAAATCTGCTCCTCAAATGATGGAGGGCAATCAACAATTTTTCCAACAACTCAAATTTACTGATTGCAACTATGAATGAAAATGAAAATTCCACTCACAATACAATGTCAATACAATACAATATCTCTGCAAAATATTTGTATGAATGTAAAGCAAAAACACTTGTGCAAGAAGCCTTTAAGGCAGCTGATTTTCCTTCTTCAAAAGAGTTGTTTTGCAATGATGGCAAACTTGTCTTCACATCACCCTTCAAATCACAATGCAAATTCCACTTCAATGTTATGTGTACAGCCCATTTGCTTCATATGTCATTTCCTCATTTCTCTGCTATTCATTTCCTCTTCCTCTCTCTCTGTTGTTTACTTCCTCTCTTCCTCTCTCTTTGCTGTTTTTTTTTTTTTTTTTAAATAAAAAAATTTAAAAAAAATAGGAAAATAGAGGTAAAACTGGGGAAGTGATTACTGGGGCAGGTTTTAACTGGGAAAAGTTTTTACTAAGGGAAGATTTGACTGGGGATGGTTTTAACTGGGAAAAGATTTATCTGGAGAAGGTTTTACCATTTTTTTATTTTATTTATTTTATTTTATTTTTATTTTTTTAATGAGGAGAGAAATTTTATTAAAATAAAAAACTGGGATTTATAAACATTGGGAGGGAGCGATTAAAAAAAAAATTAAAAGTCGAATTTAAAATTTGCTATGAGATGGTGCGTAAGGGAAGAGGGGTGTTTGTAGATGAGGGGAGGTCGTGAAGGGGCGAATAGGTCGCAAGGAGTTGTGGTAAGGGGGTAGGATGGTTCTGCAGGGAGCGTGGGTTAGGGAGGGGCGGTAGAGCATAGGGCGAGTGGCTAGCAGAGTTAGGGAGGGGCGGTAGAGCAAGGTAGGGGAAGGATAGGATAGTTGAGCTGTGAGGGAGCTCGTGTGGAGTGGAGGGTGAATGGCAGAGTGAGGTCGATTGCAAGTATGGTGAGGGCAGAGTGATAGGGTGTGGGGGCGGGTAGAGGCGTAGGTCAGGGTGAGATGGGTCATGAGCATTGGCAGGTTGGGAGGGTGAGGAGCAGGCCGTGAGGGCGGGGTTAGGGAGAAAGGGCTATGTGGAGTGTGTCGTGAGGTAGGGAGGCCGCGTTGGGAGGAGCGGCAGGTGGAGAAGGGAGAGTAAGGGTCTGCGTAGAGTAGGGGAGGTAAGGGACGGGTTTTGCAGAGGGGTTAAGGGTGCCGAGAGGGGTAGGCCGAGCATGGAGTTGAGAGGGGGTAGGGGGAGTGTATGGTGAGGGGGATGTGTGGGACGGGGGGCAGGGTAGCGTGAGAGCGGTGGGTAGCGTAGGGGATAAGGGGTGTAGGGATGAGCGCTGGGTAATGGGTCTGTGTTGGTGCGAGTTGTAGGGTGAGGGCCGAAAGGCCGAGTAGCTCTGTGGCAATAGTAATATATATATATATATATATATATATATATATATATATATATATTTATTTTATTTATTTATTTATTTATTTTAATGTTAAAATAGCAGAGAGCAGGAAATCAACTTTAAAACAGCAGCAGAATTTTTAAATGTATAGCAGGATTGGAGAGTTTTCAGAATCTTATAGACTTGGGGCAAGACCTAATTTTTCCAGCATCAAAGAATGAAACTTTAAAAAATGCAGAATTCTTCCAGAAAATTTCAGCAGAAAACCCATAAATTTTTAGTAAAAATGTCGAGAGCTTTTCTTCAAAAACCCACTTTAAATAATGTTCCAGCAGCTCTTCAAAATGCAGAATTTAATAGGCAGAAATTGCAGGAACAAATCAGAATGAAAACCTTCAGATGCACAGTGTTGTTTTTCTTCAAAACCACTACTGCTTTTCTTCAAAACCACTTTCTGAATGCGGCAAAATGTCTGCTGCAGAAACTCTCTAAATGCTGCAAAAATGCCAAAAAAATTTGTAGATATGCAGAGGCCATAAACACAAATGGATCACTCAAAGTTGAGCTGGTTATAGACGTATCAGCTCTGATACCATGTTAAACACACAATGAAGGATAAGCGTGTAGCTTTCTTATTTTTCCATATGTACATTTATAATACAATGGTGTGACTATTGATTTCACATTCCCAGGTCACTTGAACTCCATTGTGATTTTCCGCATTCCACACCTACCCATAAAGGATTAGGTGTTCCAACAATGACATTAGGGAGTGAAAACCTGCATGTTAACAATTCATCCCATTTTGTCATTCTCTCAGTTTTATAGAGAAAATATTCTTTGTCTCTCTTAGAAATCCATGGACACCTTCCATGATTGTATCTGTTGATGGGTTTCCGATAGAAGGTTCGTCCATAACATGAATTGCACCCCTATCAAATGTAGAGTCTCCAAAATTAAATAATATTGCAGAATTGACGGATTTTCCATCGAATCAAGATATTTAATTGACGGATTTTCCATCGAATCTATTTGATAGGATTTGTTAGCAGTCCAATTCTCATCGAAAAATTATGATGCAACTGTAAATATTATCCAAACTATCTAGAGAGGCGGTGAAGCTATTGTCTATAGCAATGGCAGGTAGACCAAAGTGATGCGGTGGTCTATAATGGTGCCAAGTGGAAAAAACAGCTATATCGAAGTGACGCACAAGTACTATAGTATTTTCAATGTATATGTATGTATTTTCATACTTGGGATAAAAGGTGAATTCGAATTCTTTTTCAACACGTCAACAGAAGAAAAAAATATGATACGTTGCCAAAAGCTTTGGATATTTCATGCATTCAAAACTTTGTCTATTCTGCGAAAAACATTGGATATGTTCTGAATTCTAAACATTGCTTTCACATCTCTATAGTTGGATTAAAAAACCTTTGGATAAAATAGTATTGGTCCATTGTAATGAGCCTCGATACATGTGAAATTTGTAATAAGAGCTCCAAAACAAAGGTTTGGTTAAATTTTGGTAAAACTATATAATCAGCTAAAAAAGTTTGGTTAAAATTTAGTAAGAAAATTGTTCAACCCAAACTAAACTAATATGAATTTAACCACCGAGAGATCGCTATAATAGTCCCACCGGCAGAGACTAATAACATACTCAATTCAACAAATTCATTTAACGATCGAGCGATCGCTAGAATAGTCCAACCGGCAGGGACTAATAACATACTCAATTCAACAAACAATGTATTTCACAGATCATCTTCCCATGGTTTGAAATTTGAACCAAAAAATCCACTGAATGAGAAATAACGCAGGAAATAACCCATAGCCAGCAAAACAAAGGACATAAATATGCCAATTGAAAGACGAAGACTGTATCCATCGACGTAGGCAGGGCTTGTAATAATCTAAAACTGATTTGGAAGATTGTATCCCTGTCAATCTCTGGTGAGTCGTTGGGTAAACGTTGCTAAGAGCACTGCGATGAGCCAGAGGAGCGAGCGTTCCATGTGCCAGCGAGTGGTCGGGAATACCGGAAATATTTCATCTCTCTTCTGTTGATGCGATGAACGAGAGGAGCGAGCGTGCCATGTGTACGGAAATAATTTCATCTCTCTGCCGTTGAATCGATGCACCAGAGAAAGCGAGAGTGCCATGTGCCAGTGAGTGGTCGGGAATAAGGGAATAATTTCATGTCTGTTGGGGATGACAGTGTGGCGATTATTCTTCTCATTGTTCTGTCAAAATTGTGATTAAAAGTCCCTCAGTGATGGTATTATGATCACTCCCCGCCACATTTCATTTCATTTAAAAAAAATCAGCTGGCGGTGTTTGAAAATTCGGCAGCCCGCCAAGTTTGAAATCTTGGGCGGAAGTGGCATTCAATGTAGGTGGAGGAACATCTAATCCTCCATGTTTATTAATCGAAATAGTTTTTGTTTAACTATTTTAGGTTTTAGTTTGGTTTTGTTTAACTAATTTAGGTTTTAGCTTTTGTTTGGTTTTGTCTAACTCTACGTCACAACATTTACCGAATTTCAATTTTGAGGGCTGGAAATTTTGCTTTTGAAAATTTTTATCTATTAAGATTTAATGATAAAAAAATCGAGTTTTTATATTCTTATTATCGCATTCTATCCGATGTGTAAGTATGTTGAAAGTGCCAAAAAAAAAATGTCAGCTTGAACAATAACTTACATAAATATATAAATAAACAATTAAAAATTCATTAAAAATAACTTTAAACTATATAAACTTAAAATATGAAGAGGTTTACTAACATTCAAAGAGTGATATGGTAAATAAGTAAAAATATAAATAAACCATAAGTATGGTAAATAAATAAAACATCTATTTATATTACTCACGAGGTATGGTAAATAAATATAAATATAAATAAACTAGAGGTATGGTAAATAAATAAAACTGATTTTTATATTTACTCAATAAACCACTTTATATTTACAAAAACTCAAAAAAAGGTTTTATTTAGGTGAAGCCTATGAGACAAATTATTAATAAGACCATGGGACAAATTATTAATAATACCATGGGCAAATACCATGGGCCAAATAACATATTTATAACAAAGGTATGGTAAATAAATAAATATAAAAGAGGTATAAAGAGGTAAGGTAAATAAATAAAAATATATCAAACACAATTAGAAATCAACATCTAATTATATATGAAGTATAAGGGTCAAATACCATGGACCAAATTATTATTAATACCATGCCAAAAAAAACATTATTAACTCTAAAATTAATATTAAAATATTAATATTATTAAATTGAATATGTTTAGATTAATACAATATTAAATTTATTATATTGTAATATATATTAATATATCATGATATATGATAGAGGTGGAGAAATAGGGGGAGTGACAAGGGAGATATGGAGTTATATTAAAGGAGAGGGGAGAAGAGGAATGAAGAGACAGAGAGGGAGAAGAGTGAGAGAGTTTGAGAAGGGTAAGAGAGGGATAGGGAGACATAAAGATGGAGGTGGGAGAGAGATAAGGAGAGAGGGAGGGAGAAAGAGAGAGGATTGGAGGGTAGGGAGTGAGAGAGAGAGAAAGAAGGGGGAAGGGAGAGGGAGGTAGGAGAGAAAGGGAGAGAGAGGAGGAGGAGAGAAGGAGGGATAGAGAGATGGATTTGGAGGCAGATCGAGGAAAGGAAGAAGAAATACATAGAGAGGGAGTGACAAGGGAGATATGGAGAGAGAGTGTGTATGCTTATGGATGAGATAAAGATACATAGGAGTGATGGACACAAGGGGGGAGAGAAGGAGAAAGGGGGAGTGATGGAGACAAGGGGGGAGAGAAGGATAAAGGGAGAGAAATAGTAAGATAGTTGGAAAGTGAGATAGAGTGATAGGGGAAGAGAGAGGATTGGAGGATAGAGAGAGAGAGAAAGAAAGATAGATAGGGGGTCAAATAGAAGGAGGCAAGTGAGGAATGATGAGAGAGAGGAAGAGAGTGATGGGGGAAGAGAGGATTGTAGGAGAGAGAGACAGAGAGAGAGAGAGATGGGGGAAGATAAAGGGAGGTAGGAGATAAAGGGAGAGAGAGGAAGGAAAAGAGAGGGGACTTGAAAGAGAGGAGGATAGAGGGGAGGAGAGAGGGAGGGATAGAAATATGGATTTGGAGGGGGAGAGAAGTATGGATTGAGATATGGAGAGAGAGAGAGAGATGGGGGAAGAGAAAGGGAGGTAGGAGAGAAAGGGAGAGAGAGGAAGGAAAAGATAGGGGACTTGAAGAAAGGAGGAGAGACGGAGGGATAGAAATATGGGTTTGGAGGGGAAGAGAGGGAGGGATTGAGAAATGGAGCTAGATGAGGAGAGAGGGATGGAAGAAGAAATACAAAGAGAGTGAGTAGCGGAGAGAGAGGGGAAGTGACAAGGGAGAGATGAAGAGGGAGTGTGTATGGTTTGGGGTGAGATAAAAAGAAAAATAAGGGGATATGGAGAGAAGGGAGAGAAGGAGAGAAAGAGGCATATGGTAACAAAGTTGGAAGGTGAAGATAGAGAGAGAGAGGGGGGGGGGTGAGAAAGGAAGAAAGAGAGTGAAGAGAGGTAGGGAAAGAGATATGAAGATGGAGAGGGAGAGAGGGGGAGGTAAGAATAAAGACATATAGGGTGAAAGATGGAGAGAGAGAGAGAGGGAGTGAGAAAGAAGATGGAGAGAGAGGGAGAAAGGGTAGCAGGAAGGAGGAGAGATAGAAGCAAGAGAGAGGGAGGGAAGGGGAAGAGAGAGAGAGAGGAGGAGGAGGGAGTGATATATAGATATATAGATTGGAGAAAGAGAGTTTATAATTTGGTGTTGATATAGAGAGATAGAGTGAGATATAGATATAGATGTAAGGTGAAGAGAAAAAAAGATAGATGGAGAGAAAGAGGCAGGGACAAGGAAATTGATAGATATGGAGTGAGAAGGAGTGTGTGTTTGGTGGGGTGAGATAAAGAGAAAAATGAGAGATGGAGGGATATATAGATATATATGGGGGAGAGAGGGAAGAATATTTATTGCCGTAGATGCATTGATTTTAGTGTAGATGGTGTTTTCTAATCCTATTTGATTTCTTGCACTAGATGAATTGATTTTGGTGTAGATGTTGATTTTTGATGATATTTGATTACTTACACTAAATGGATTTATTTTAATGTACATGATTTCTAATCCTATTTGATTGCTTGCACTAAATGCATTAATTTCAATGTAGATGATGATTTCTAATCCTATTTGATTGATTTCACTAGATGCATTATTTTTAATGTAGATTTTGATTTTTGGTTATATTTGATTTCTTGCATTAGATGAATTGATTTCAATGTAGATTATTTTTAATCCTATTTGATTGTTTGCATTGAATGCATTGATTTCAGTGTAGATGGTGATTTCTAATCCTATTTGATTTCTATCACTAAATGCTTTGATTTCAGTGTAGATGGTGATTTCTAATCTTATTTGATTGCTTGCACTAGATGCATTAATTTCAATGTAGATGTTGATTTCTAATTATATTTGATTGCTTGCACTAAATGCATTGATTTAAATGTAGATTATTTAACTAAATGCATTGATTTAAATGTAGATGATTTATAATCCTATTTGATTTCTTGCACTAAAAGCATTTATTTTCGTGTAGATGGTGATTTTTAATCCTATTTGATTGCTTTCACTAGATGCATTGATTTCAGCGTAGATGTTGGTTTTAAATCCTATTTTCCTACTTGCACTAGACTCATTTATTTGAGTTTAGATGTTGATTTATAATCATATTTGATTACTTGCATTAGATGCATTGATTTTAGTGTAGATGTTGTTTTCTATTATTACTTGATTTCTTGCATTAGTTGCATTGATTTCAGTGTATATGTTGATTTATAATTTGATGTAATTGGACGTATGATGGTACATTAGTTTTAAAGTCAATGGATTAATATTGTGTGTGCAATGATTTCAGTGTAAGCACAAAAAATTATTGACAATATACATTGATTTTTGTGTTATAGTAATTCAACCTATTAATATTGGAGAGCAAGAGAGACAAGGTATGATGTTTACTACAACAGCTCGAGCTAAATATTTAAATGGTTTACGATTCCAACTGTCCTTTTCAAATAACCAATATGAAAATATGACAAAACTAACATAGGTGAAAATAAGAATAGTAGAAGAAAATAGTTTGAAATCGATCACAATGAAGACTATTCTAATAGACTACATTCTTATTATTCACAGTTTCTATCATTCAGTATTATTACATTATCACTTTGCATTCAAAATTTTATTTCATCATTAAAGTTATTTTACAGTGTTTAACATCTCAACAAACTGAGGTAACTAATCAAATTTAAAATTAAAATGACTCAATAAATCTCAGACATATTTAACATATTTAAAATGGTTATGTTAATATTAGATGTATTTACATATTATTGATAAAATTAAGCATATGTTCCTCATATTATTGATATATTTTCCTTGGTAGCACATGACTGAAACCAGCCTAGATCCATCTTAACTCCGGATCTATCAAGTGCCAAGAGGGATCAAATCTCTCGAGGTGAAAACCTTTCCTCAAGTTTTGCACTCAAAAAAGAGGTTTTCACCTTGAGAGATTTGATCCCTCTTGGCACTTGATAGATTCAGAGTTAAGATGGATCTAGTTTAAAATAAATTTTAAATATATAAATAAATTTAATATCCTCAAAAATATTTAAAAATGTACAAATAATATAGATTAAATTGACCATTCCAAAAAATCTACTCCCAAAAATTTAACACAAAATAAATCAAAGATATTGTAGGAAAAACTACCCTATAATATCCATTGCCACAACCTATAGTTTTTTTAAATCACTTTCACCACAAACGATTTTCACAAATCAAACATCAATAGGATGCCCCTTCCACATCACTCCCTCATAACAATCCCATCCTAGCATTCGATATGGTATTAGTTTTTGAATGAACTAAAAATTAAAGCTTATTTTTAAAGTTTTATCTTTAAAGTAAATATTACCCACAAAAAATTCAATTTATTTTTTAAAAATAATTTATTTTATTATTGTGGATGTTATTGGCTCTAGGCTTATTTGTCTTATTGTTATCAATTTGTACTCCTCAGGCACGATGTATTGGTATATCATTACGAATATGTATTGCTCCTCGGGTGCCGAGAGTTACACTATCCTTTTGCACATCCAACACTAGTCCTCAAATGTGCAGTGGAGGTCTAGACTCTCTCTGATTCAATACATAACCAAACATCACATTGGAATGCCATTGAGTGTTAATTAATCCTGCGAGATTATTATTGTACATTATTAGTGAAATTAGTTTTTATTTTTGAGTTAATAAGTTGTGTAGACATAATTGTCTAGTTCTAATATTTGGGATGTATAAATACTTGCATTTATAATAAATAATACAAGTTTTCACTGTATTTTCTGCACTTTAACTGAACAAGCAGGAGAAGAAACATATTTTTTTATAGGAAGTTGAAAGTCGATTGTTCATTGTCAATTTTTTTCCATACTTTCAAGAAGGCAGTTGAACTTTGGAAAACCTACTGGAAGTGTCATGGTGTGCTTTCTTGTTTAGGAGTAGTTTTTGTAGCCATTGAACTTTGTGGTAGTAAAACAATCAAGTTGTGAAATAGATAAGGTTAGATTTCCACACAACGCCACTCTTGAAGGTCAAAGGACACCTTTTGAATAACCAAGTCATCTCTAAAATCAATTTCTTTAATTTTGCTTCTTCTCATTTTATAAAGATCTTAATTTGGGTTCAAAAAATTTTCTTCAAATTTTGGATTTAAGAGCATTTCTTGGTTGATTTTACAATTTTGGGTTTAAAGAATTTTTTTGGAGGACATTTCTTAGAGGCAGCGTGATTTTGGCAAAAATTGTAAAAAATTACTTGGATGTACATTCAAAAGACATTTCTTGGAGGTATGTACGTGTTTTGAGTTGAAGTAAATATTTTGAGCTTCGTTTCATTTTTATAAGACATTTTTCTCTCGAATTTTTTAAAGTGTTTTGGATTGGAATATGTATTTTTTGCAAAAAATTTACACTGAATTTTTTTAAATTAAATCTTTTGTAATATTTTTTGTAATTGAGTTATTGTCCAATTTTTTGAAGGAAATTTTTTGAACTTCATACCCTATTATCATGGGAAATCGAAGAACTTGTGCCAGAAAATATGATAAAAAAAGAGACCCTGAGGCACGTAGAGAAGAGACTAGACAATCTCGCAAAAGAAAGTTAGGAGCCCTCTCAAATATTGAAGAGGAAAATCAACCTCAAGCAGAAATTGAAGCAAGTATGTAAATGTAAATATTATGATCTATTGATATATATTTAAAATTTTCCTAATGTAAAATGTGAAGCTTAACTTTTATTTGATGAACTAGTTTGAAAAATATTTTGTTTAATGTAAAGAGATAGAGATATTCCTCAAAATATTGAAGAAGAAAATCAACCTCAAGCATAAATTGAAGCAGGTATGTAAATGTAAATATTATGATCTATTGATATATTTAAAATTTTCCCAATGTAAAATGTGAAGCTTAATTTTTATTTGATGAACTAGTTTGAAAAATATTTTGTTTAATGTAAACATACAGAGATATTCCTCAAAATATTGAAGAAGAAAATCAACCTCAAGCAGAAATTGAAGCAGGTATGTAAATGTAAATATTATGATCTATTGATATATTTTAAAAATTTTCCCAATGTAAAATGTGAAGCTTAATTTTTATTTGATGAACTAGTTTGAAAAATATTTTGTTTAATGTAAACAGACAGAGATACTCCTCAAAATATTGAAGAAGAAAATCAACCTCAAGCAGAAATTGAAGCGGGTATGTAAATGTATATATTATGATCTATTGATATATTTAAAATTATTCTAATATTTATTGACATATTTATTAATTTAGTGATTTATTGAATATGTACTATTTTTTCGAATATGTACAGATGAAATCACTATCGATAATGAGATGTTAGAAAATGTTGACACTCACACATATGGAGATAAAAAACCTGACCATGTTATACGATATCGTGTCAACCACATTTTTGAAAAGTATTTCTTAAATGAGCGAGTGACAGTTCAGGCTCAAATGTTGAAAGGTCTCCTATCATCAAGGAAATTAAAAGAAGCGATGACACTATTGGGTATTTGAAAATCAACCAAAGATAAAAAAATGAAGGAAGAGGTGATAAAAAATATGAGTAGTGCTATAAAGTCAATTAAGAAATCTAGAGATAAATATGTTTCAAATGTACGTAGAGGAATACAGATGGAAATGGTTTCACCAAGTACTCAAGAGAATTGTTTGATAACATCTATGGCACGAGCACTGGGAACCTCGCGAAAAACTCTGCACAAACATCGAAAATTTCGACTGCAAATAGATGTAAATGATGAACTCGCTTGTTGGAGAGATATTTGTAGGAAACCATACAAAGATAGACTTGGAGAAAATGTTAAAAAAATAATATATGAATATTGGAAGAACAATTCGCGTGTTTCACCAACTGCAAGAGATGTAATGCGAAGAAGAATAGCACGAAATTAGTACGAAGAACATGAAAAACATCTCTTGGAAACCACTCAGATAGAGTTATTCAACAAGTTCAAAGAAGAGAATCATCAAATTCATGTTTCACTCAGTGCTTTTGTTCAACAAAAACCATGGTATGTAAAACCTATCACCGTACGCGACACTTGTTATTTCCGTTATCATGTGGAATTTGAGTTATATTATGACACATTCCTTGATTTCGGTAGAACATTATGGAAGGATTCACCTCCTCCTTCCACTATCCGTGAATTCATATCTCAAATTCTATGTGAAAGAGAAAGCGATGAACTATTTACAAAAAGAAATGTGTTGGTGGTAAAAAATGCGATGATTGTGGAAATTTGACTAAATTTCAAAACAAATATCGTATTGATATAAATGATCAATCATTGTCCAACATGAAAGTGAAATGGAAGAGATATGAATATACCAGTACATCAATTCAAGGTGCAGATAGTGTTAAAAGAATCGAATTACGAGAAGATGAAATTTTTCTAATAGACTTTTTGAGAAAGTTTGAAGCAGAAATTTACAAATACACCATGCATTCCCATAGAGCTCGATGGCAAGACTTGCAATTCAAAAAATCTCGTGAAGTTTTTCCACCGGGAACCATTTTGTCAGTGATTGATTTTGCAGAAAACTACACATTTGTTCCACAAAAAGAAATTCAGAGTGAATACTATCACTCTGACCAAGTCTCCATGCTCGTCCATATTCTATATAGACATGTTGAACAAAATGTCGATCATATAGAAAGCACGAGTGAAAATTGACATATCATTAAAGAATATCACTTTTATATCAGTGACGATCGTACACATGATACATGTTTTGTACAACATTGTTTTGGAAGAATTTATGATTCATTGAAAAATCGTGGAATAACATTCAATGAAAATTGGATATGGTCAAACGGATGCGCAGGTCAATTCAAATCTGCACAATCATTCTTTTGGTTGTGTTGTCTTCATAAGAAAACCTGCATTAAACATTGTTGGAATTTCTTCGAGACTGGCCATGGAAAAGGAGAACATGACGGTGTAGGAGCATGCATAAAATGAGTACTTCGAAGATATCAAATGAACCACTCTGCACGCCGATTTGTGAACGATGAAGAAGTTTTTCAATGGTGCATCGCTGCTTTAAGCCATGAGAAAAACCCATCAAGAGAAGTGCGAAGGTACATTCAATTTAATTTATATTGGAAATCTAATTTTAAACATTGTACATTTATCATGCAATGATTATTTTTAATTGTATTTTGATATCATATTTACAAATTATTTTTCTAATTTTCCATATAAAGGTTTTTCTGGCATATTGGAATCGAAGACGTAGATAGATCAATTGGAAATGAAGTTGAAACAATAAAAGGGACTCGAAAATTGTATTCAATTCAAACAAAGTTGTCCAGAAATGTGTTTGCATTGGATAAAAGAAAATATTCTTGTTTTTGTGATGTTTGCATAGACAACACAAAATCCAATGATGTTTGTGAAAACAAAATGTATGTGAATGATTGCAAACATACAGAGCTAAATATAAAGGGAAAAATGTCTATTGCAATGTTTGAAGAAATGCAATCAGATGAAACTACAATATCATCCGATGGTGATCGAATTTCTGATCTTGTTAGAGAAGGTAACATTTGAATTACTTTCTAATGATTTAAAGATCTAGAAATAAATTTAAATATGCATAATTAAATGTTAAATTTTTATTTTATTGTGCAGGAGATGTTTTTGTTGTAATTGCACCTATTGACAACGATGAAAATGTGAAGTATTATTTGACGTGTTTCACTGAACGAAAAATGAAATTATTACAAGACTATAATGATCACGGATTTCAGTATGACAGAGGGTCTATTATACTAAAAGGTTATTTTTTCAGACAAACTCATCAAAGTGGAGACTTTGTTTACTTTGAAGACTATGAACCTGATTCCATAAGTTGTCAATATAGTCACTTGGTGTGTGCAGCATGCATAAAGTTGATAGAAGTTCAATCAAAGAAAAAATCGAAAATTAAGAAATGGAAAATGTCAAAATCCGATCATGAACGGATTATTGAAGATAGAATTCCATTAGAATTTTTTTGAGTGAAGTGTCCAACAATTTATTATCTTTGGATTAAATATGTTTTAGAACTTCCAGTACTCAACTAAAAATTGAGCTTCTTATGTTATTTGTGGTTTGCACATGTTACAAATTGTTTGGGTATAAGCACGTGCTCTAGTATCAACTGAAAGTAGTTTTTCTATACATGTGCATTGATGAAAAATGTTATAAGTAATGGATATATATATATATATATATATATATATATATTCTAGAATGAAATTAATTGTTCTTGTATATGTTTTCCGACCGTATGGTACAAATTATTTCACTTTATTTTGTAAGGTCAGATTCAGTCCCCATATGGCCTAGCCTCCAAGGGACGAGATAACAAGTGGTTGTCCCCACTTGCCCGAATCTCAGCTTTTAAGTACAATTTTACTGTTTATGGCAGGCATCTTACATGATGTCCTAGCCAAGGATAGATTCTCTTTGTTTCAAGTTTTCGGTAAAAATTGTCACCGAATGACCTACTAGGATATTATAAATACTAGCTTTGTAAGATCATTTGGCATTCGGAAAAATTCGAAAGTCTTAGACTGTCAATCAATTTAAAGTATCATTCACCCTAGGGAGTGTAAAATATTCAATGTAGGTTGGTGACGATGCTCACTCCTAGCTTGAAGCAGCTCCAATGACCAATTATTTAATGAATTCCAATGCAGTAGACCAAAGTTGGTGACCCACTTGGTTTTTCACCCAAGAAATTCGAATGTACTCTTCTTACCTTTGGCCCCCAAAGCTACAATGGAATTATAGGAAGGTGAAGAAAAAAAATTTCACTGATAGGAATTTGGTCACATCCCTTATCTCCCCTTATCAAAAAGTTCCTATCTACTACATTATCTAGCATGTACTCAAGATCACTATTTCGTAATTAGAATATCACAATATCATAAGTTCTCACAAAAATACATGGAATTCCATTACGACACTCATCTAACAATGGGGAGCTCAAAACCTAGAAAGCTCCTCGTCCCCTTAATAATAATGTTTTTAATTTAGTCTTTTAGGTGAGGATTAGGTGTGAATCTTGTTTTCACATACAAAAATAATTAATTGTTTAATTCCATAAATTTGATTATTCACCAAAATAGATGTCATATCCACTATTTGTCTCTCCTACAAATTCCCATTATTTTATTAAAATATATGATTTTATCTCACCCAACTATCACATGTTCCTAAATTTACTCTTAATTGTTCCCTATGCCCTAAATCTACTCCTAATTGTTCCCTATGCTACTTTTCCCTTACTTATTTTTAGAAAGTTATTTTCCTAGATCCATCATAACTATGGATCTATCAAGCGCCGAGAGGGATCAAATATCTAGAGGTGCAAACCTCTTTTTTGAGTGCAAAACATAAAGAAAGGTTTTCACCTCAAGAGATTTGATCCCTCTCGGCGCTTGATAGATCCGTAGTTAAGATGGATCTAAGTTGGTTTCAGTCGTGTGCAACCAAGGAAAAAATATTGATAATATGAGAAACATATGATTAATTTTATCAATAATATGTAAATACATCTAATATTAATATAACCATTTTAAATATGCTAAATATGTTTGAGATTTACCAAGTCATTTTAATTTTAAATTTTCTTAGTTACCTCAATTTGTTGAGGTGATAAATATTGTAGAATAACTTTAATAATGGAAAATGATCAAATAAAATTTTTGAATGCAAAGTGACAATGTAATAATATTGAATGATAGAATGTGAATAATTAGAATGTAATCAATTACAAATAGCAATTATAATGTAATCAATTACAAATAGCATTTATTGTGATCAATCTTAAACTATTTTCTTCTTCTATTCTTATTGTCACCCTTATTAGTTTTGTCATCTTTCCGTGTCGATTATATTAAAAAGAAAGTAAAAATCATAAATCATAAACCATTTCAATATTTAGCTCGAACTCTTGTAGTAAACACCATATCTCAAGTCTCTCTTGCTCTCCAATATTATTAGGTTTAATTATATTATAACACAAAAATCGTTCTACATTGTCAATAATTTTTTGCGCTTACACTGAAATCAATGAACACTATTAATCCAATGACTTTACAAGTAATGTACCATCATACATGCAATTATATCAAATCAGAAATAAACATATACACACTAAAATCAATGAACACTATTAATCCAATGACTTTACAAGTAATGTACCATCATACATGCAATTATATCAAATCAAAAATCAACATATACAATGAAATCAATGGGGATTGTCTTGTTACAAGTAACATTTCAATTTACCACATGTGCAAATGTAGGTTCACATTCTATCATTCATGTAGTTTTAAAAACTTCACATGCCATGCCAATTATAATTCAACTATCCAAAAAAAACATTTAGCATTAAATATCACATGCCAAATGTAATTCAGATGACAACATTACTTTACATTCACATGCCAAAAGTACTAAAACCATCCAAAAATTAAATAAAACAAATTATATAATAACATTGTAATAAAATATGTCCAAAAATTGTAAATCTCACTTGAGTATCAAACTATATCAAGTTTAACAAATTTTAAAACCATCTAAATTTTGAAATCAAATCTACTGTAAATCTTGTCCATCAAATGGAGGATCTAGCGTCTGGGTCTCGGGTAGCGCCCTATCTTGTGAATAGGAAACCTACAAACACAATGCACATGTACTTGAACATTAAAATTTGAAGTTTTAAAAATGAATGAGAATATATATATCTAGAACTTCATGTAAAAAACAAAATATAACAAAAAAATGATGCAATACCTCGTAAGGTTCCCTCTCCATTTGATGAACAGGTTCTCCCATAGGAACATCTACAGTGGTAAATTGTACAATATACATGTACAGTTAAATATAAATATATATATATATATATATATATATATAATTTATATAAATTAAAAACTTTCAAATGAAAATGCACGTGTACATATATAAACTTATTTTCAATAATATTAAAAAAAGGAACTAAAGACAACTTGTTCAAATGCTATGGATGTTCCTATCTCCGTCGCTAGAGTACGCGGATTAAAGAAATCTTCTATAGGAACCTAAATTCAAAAATTTTTAAATAACTCAAAATATAGATCTCTCTCTCTCTCTCTCTCTCTCTCTCTCTCTCTCTATATATATATATATATATATATATATATATATATATCTCAATTTTTAATGGAACTTTTTGAGGTAGAATATATATATTGAGATATATATATATATATATATATATATATAACTTTTAAACATAAATTTTAAACTTGTGAAAAAATTTCCATACTTGTGGCTCATCTCCCAATGAAGTAGAAGGTATATCTCCTAAGGAAGAAGAAGGTACCGCCATCCCAAAAACATCAAACGGAATCGGTACCTGTTAAAACATTTTATCAAATTATATATATACATACATGTACATGTGTGGTAACAATTATTTATTTTAGAGTCACTTAAAAAACACTAACATACATGTGCCAACATATCATGATGGTCAGACCCATCTGCATCGTTTGAACCGGAAGTCCCGAACGTAATATTAACATTTTCATCACGCATCATGCCTGAGAACTGCAAATGGTGTTTTAACATATAATCATACATTTTTGTTAGATTAATGTACACATACAAATAAATGTATACATGTACATACACATGTATTTATTACAAATTGTACACATTTATATGTAAATATAATTTCAAACCTAAGGTCACTAACACATACCGTTCTGGTGCCCTCTTCCTCACGAAAAATTAGGTCTTGCAGACCATTGCGACAATTTATTGCATATGTTCGGAGATCTTCAACATTCATGTTGTAAATCTCCTCATATGTACGATAAACAAAATTGGCACGTGCATTTTCACGTGCTCTTTGTCGATTTAAACAAATATCGACTCCACTCAATCCGCTATGAACATTGTCGATCATAACATCTCTTGCTTCTCGACTTATTTGAGAAGTCACATCCATCTCTGATCGCAAGGTTTCGACTCGAAACGGTCGACTCACCAATGGCGGCTCAGGGCGAGGCAACTCCACATCTCGCTTAGCGCCCTTACGTTGACATAATCGACCTCTCCCCGGGCCAAAAAATTCTGAAGGAAGGTCATTGTAGTCGGGTTTCATACCCAAAAAAAATTCTGCATAAAACATTTGTGCAAAATAAACAGGAACCTCATCGTTCTATGGAAGCCTTCCAAAGGCCGCAAGATGTATACAAATAACCAGCTTTGTCTGGGTGCTTGAAATACTGCACCTTCAACATTTTTCTTTTTGGCCCTTCCTTACAATTAAACATTGACTTGGCATCTGCTCTTGTAACTTTTTTTTTTATGTCCTGCCATTTATCGAGACCTATCACTATTTCTTTTCTCTTTCTCATCAGTTCTACAAACGAATCCGTCGTTGGCCCCAAATTTTTGTACACCTTTACCATTTCACCCAATGAATGTGTAACTATTTCAAGGCTTTGTCTACTCTCAGCAGGTAGAGACAAAGCCAGGAGATCTCTTTGCAATTTTGCATGAAGTCTTTCACACATTTGTAAGGTGCATTCCGCCATGTTGGTTTCCCATGGTATATCAGTAATCTCAGTCAGATAAATTGTGCTGGGTTGACAACCTTCTTCTTGAATGTAGCGCGCTGCCCTGCGTCTATTTTGACCACTAGCTCGAACATTTTCAGCGTCTGCATCAATATATATATAATTTCGTATATTAGAAAAAAAACGTGTAAAAAAAGTTGTACAAATTTAATGAAAAAATATTGAAATTGATGACAACCTTGATGTTGTTGGTTAACAACTTCTCCAACATGACCCTGCTGAGAACCAGCCCCAGAATGACGTTGCTGAGAACCAGACCCACAATGACCCTGTTGAGAACCAGCAGCGGTTGATTGGCCTTCGGGGGAATAAATATCACCCCCTTCCCGCAACCTGCTACCACTCATACCTCGACCGGTTGAACCTTCGCCACGCTCCATGGATGGAGTTGAAACCCTTCTCCTCTTACCTCCTAAAAATTAAAATATGAAACTTATTAACAACTAATTTAACTCACAAAGTTAATAAAAAAAATCAATTCCATATGTACGCACATGTATGGAGATTTAAGATTATATTTAAATACCGTGAACATCCCCCGATCCCTGAACCTCCATATGGGATTCGGCTGATCTTCGTCGTTCATCCTCCATGATATATATCTATTGGTCGACATTTACACAAAATAGATTTCAAAAAATCATTTTTTAATTTAGTGTACACAAATTATGTAGAACACAACTTTCAAAGAAATAATTGATCATGTATGAAACTAAATTTAATTGAAAAAGAAATTATAAAAATAATAAGTTCACCAAATTGCGCTTTACATGGTGGGAGCACACTTGGTATAAAATTTACCACTTATACAGTTTAGTTTGTGGGAGAAATGACACATATACATAGTTTACCTTAAATTTGTTGTGTTTTATGGATATTAAAATGAAGAACTTCTATTTAGATCCATTCCATAGATTGACTGTAGGGGCATTTACTAGATATGTCACCTTTTATAAAAGATGAGATCCAGAGGCTACCTGGCCCTTTACAGACTCTGCCTATAGAACTTGTAGAAGTAAACACTAGAGGCATTAACAATATCAAATAACATTTTCATGCTCAAACATGGGAATGTGTCTCTTTCCCTACGCAAAAAATAGTTCAAGGTAGTTAATCTTCATAGACACGTCATCAAGCAGGTCAATGTGATCATCCCCAACTTACTTTTCATGAAATTAGGCTTGGAATCCTCTACAACTTGGTGGATGGAGTTGAATGGGAACTAGGACAAGGCCTTTACAAAATACATGCTAGTGAATAATACTTACTAGGTTATGCCAACAAATAAAGTGGGAGAAATGTTTTCTCCTCGAGGTTGTCCAATTGGGTGTGTAATACCAACTTCACCCATTTCCTAACAGGTTTCTCTCTTAGGTTACAAATGTCTTCCACCTTATTAGTTATATATTTTTCAATTTCCTGTGGATTCCTTGATTTTTTTCTCCTACCATCTCCCTCTCTCACTCCCCAAATTATTGTCATCAAACATGCCCCATTGAGGATCTAGAGCAATGTGTGCACCATACTTAGAACTGTCATTGCTGCTAATTGAAATTGGAGTCATGTATACTAGATTGCTTGCTTAAGTGGCTCTTACTTGGAAAATATCCTGAGATGAGTTTGACATGATGGTCATATGAGGTTGGAAGCTACTTGGTGTAATTTTCCTTAAATCTTCAAAAAAACAGAGCAAAAATGTCATTTTCGATCATTTTTTATTAGCTTCTACATACAGCAAATGTTATCACAATTGCAACACAATCATGTTCCATGAGCATGAATTATGAATGTCGCAAGCCAAATGGCAAGGAAATTTGCATTCATTTAGGCAAAAGAAGGCAAATAAAGTTTCTAAGTCTTGATACTTACCATGTGTTTCAAAGCCATAACGAAGGTTGGCTTTGAGAGTGTCCTCTCAAAGCTCTGTCTTGAGATGAAATTTAATTCAATGTCTCTTAGAGTTTCAAGGTGGAATTGATAGAACTATTTTATTTCTTTACCATAGATGGATCAAGACATGTAATTTAACTTTACGAGAAGATTGAAGACGAAGAGATTTTAGATTTTGTTGTTCTCACTAAAGGTTTTTATCTAGTTTTGTTTCTTAAACCATCATTTCCATAGGACATTTTTGGTGAATAGATTCTTGACCTTGATGAGAGGATATGATACCTTTAAGAGGCTACATCTTTTGGTGATGTCACTAATTGTTTCTCTATGATCATGTTTGTTAAACATCTCGCTTAGGGCGAGGCAACTCCACATATATTGTAAAGTTTATGGGACAGAAAACAATATGTAGAAATATTCACTTGGTTTTTATAATTGGATAGAAGAATTACTTAAAATGACCTTGTATGTCTTCTCATTTTAGAGCTCAAATTTTTAGGAAGTATTTAAGTATCCACCTTTCAAGAATCACTAGAAGAGGTTGATAAAGAATATAGGAAGACAAAAAACTAACTAGTGGTGTACTAAATGTATTTCTTGGGAGGTAGATTGGCATATGGACTTTTGGTAGCTAGAACTTTTCCAAATAAGTGAATGTATTTGAAAACCAAACCTCTAGTTTATTTTGGTTTAGACAAGGTCTAGAATTTGAAAAGTGAATTCCCTCTTTCTTCCTCTTACATGTCCAATGATCGGAATCTGGATCGAGGGAAAAAAATCTCCTAAATAAAAATTTTGCATTTTATTTGTACACATAAGTTTTTAAAAGCTAATTAACTCATAAATTTCTCACAAAATACACTTAAATCTTGACACAAACCCCTTCCCAATTGGCTAACTTTAGACGATCCTAAACACATTTTTATTTAACTAATGAGGGAGATAGCCCAATAAAACTAGTTTGTCCATATTCAAATCAAGTTGGTATCAAAGTAAAATTTAGCTCATTTTAGTCAAGGTTAGTTAGAAGAATCAGCTATTGGTTTCTGTCTTCAATTTCCTCTCAAAATGAATGTGTACGTGCTTTTGAAAGACACACTAGAGGAATAAGGTCCAAATTTTTGATGAAAATGTGCTATGAAAGTAAAGGGTTAAAGGCAACCATGTACAAGGCATAGTTAATACAAGGCATAGTTGAGCCAAATGTTGTTGAGGAAGGGCCTAATTATTTGGGTCTTGGTTATGGAAAACATGGAGAATTCTCCAAAGCCAAGGAGGCACATGAAGCTATTCCAAGAAGGAATTTTATTTCGTGTTCATTACCTCAAGCTTGTGAAGTTTGTGTTCATGATGAATGGAAAATTTTGACACCCACTTTGCAAGAAGATGTTAATAAACATGCAGCTAATGAGAATGTAAAAGAAGAGGATGTTGAAAGCTCTATCTAGTCATTGAATTCATTGCTAGTATTCAAAGGAGAGCCACTACCTCATCAAATTCACCTCCTCAAGAAGGAGACAATGGTGAATGTTCAAGGTATAAATTTTCCTTTAATCAAATTGCTTTTGATTATGATAAACATGGTAAATATTCACATAATATATATAAAAGAACTTGCACATGTTCCTTTTGTGGTTTGAATAATCATAATGTTTATAGATGTTGGAAGAAGATATCCATACACATTGAAACTTCCTAAATAAATGAGGCAAAAATTCAAAGGCCCATTGGACAAGGAAAATGATGTTCAAAATAAGATGCAATTGTTTATTACTCATTGCCATAAGAAAGGTCACCTTGTGGACAAGTGTTGGACTTTATATCCAACAAGTCATCCACAACATTTGAAGAAGGTGGAAAGAGATAACGACAGGAATGGAAAAGAGGATTCCATAATCAATGAGGGTCAAGATGATTCACGTGATGAAGTGCAGCTAAAAGATGCGCCATTGAAATGGTTTGCTAATAGATGGTTAGATTTCTTATCTAATTAAGGCCTTGCATGTATTTTGATGTTTCATGAATTTCTTTGCAAATTCAAAGTATAGTGCATGTTGCATGAAGCAAGATGTTGAAAGTAGAGTTACGTTGACACACTTAAATGCAAAAAATATGGAAATTTGTACCTGAGCTCTATTATTTGACTTGAGAGTCAGTTGTTTGAAGAGGCATGTTTTGTCGATTTGTGTTTGGTTGATGGTTTTGTACACCAATATGTAAGAGTACATGGAGATATTCACATGATGTGAATTTTTTTCTTTGAAGGAGAAAAATGATATGTCAACGAGCTATGTTTCTTGCATGATGTGTTTTTCAGTTTGATGGTTTTGTTTGTGACAAGACGTCACAAGATTTTGGGAAGGTCCACTCTTGAGCGAAAGCCTCATGATTACAACCTAATCATGAGAATCAAATGGGAGTGCATCCTTATTTTGAAAACAAATAGGATTCTAAGCTACCTAGGACTCAAACCATTATTTTTAAATTTGAAATATCATGGTGTGTTGTTTCAATGCCTGAATCCACAACCCTAACATAAATTGTTTTATTCCTTTTTTGCAAGATTTAGTTGGTTATATTAAAAGTCAGTTGAATTTAAAATTCTTGGCTTAGTGGCATGAACCAAACATATTGCACATGTATTAAATTCAAGGAATTTCACTCTCCCAATCATTTCTAAATCACCCATATCACCAAGAAAACATGTTTTAAAAGAACATACTTTGGTATGGGAAAGACCTTTGATTTCAAATATTATAAGAAGGTTTTTGATATGGTTGAGAGAATGTGGAAAATTGAATCCATAAACAAATTATTTTTCAAAAAGTATTACTTTCAAAGTATCAACAAGGAACATGTACAAGGGTGTTCAATGAATTAACGCTATTTATTTAAATTCCATGATGTATATCTTACTCATAATTTTAAAAAATTATTAAATAATGATCTAGATTGGATAATTATATTATTTGTCATATATTTTGATGCTTATAGAGTGAAAAAACTGTAAGAATCAACTTGTAAGGTCATTTTAATGGTGGGTGGAGAATTGGGGTCTAAAACATTTTGGAATTATTTTGAGTCATTAAATGACATTTTTAGGGGTCAAACGATTATCCCTTGTGCTGAAATCTTAACCATTATTCTACACTTAAAGACATATCCAATGGTGCAAGAAAAACATCAAACGAAGTTCATTCAAAATTTATGCCTTTATTAAGTTGACCTATCATGTTGACCACCATGGTACGAGATAATGACATTTTAGCCCCATTACTCATGCATGGCAAGCTACCTACATGTGGAATTTTAAGAAGACTCTAAAAGGTCTACAATCACAAACCTCGTTAATGGTTGACAGAGTCAAATCTTACACCTAGTTGGCTATCACGCTATGTTAAATTGAGCTCACTTTTTCTTTAAATTTTTACAAGACTTCTTGCATGGTTGTGGTGCATGAATGTTGTAGTGTATCAACCTACTAGTTAAAGTGGAATGGTCTTAATGGAATAATCGTGTATGTGAATGTATCATGATAAGAGGGCTTTTAGAAAATCCTTGTGTTGTTGTATTGCATAAAATAGTTATTTTGATTGTGTGTGTGTGTGTTTCATAATTGGATGGGAGAATCCCATTGCCTGTATGAATATGAAAGAAGGCCTCAGTGGCTTGGGACGTAATTATTTTGACTCTACTATATAGTAAAATAGTTTTATATTTCCTATTTGCAGGTGCTAGTTATGACACCATAATTATTGATTATATGTTAAATGCTAGGTGTAGCATTGCACTTAAATCGATATGTGTTGATTTAAGATTGCATGAATGTCCATGATAAAATTATAAATATGGTATATGATCAGGTGATAAACTGGTTCTAATCAACCTTTTGAGACTATATATGTCATTGATTGTAGGACTTGACAAAGAGGTTGGATCTAAGGACCTTGGATGGCCTCTGTGAAAATGTTGAACTTAATAGTATTGTTGGCCTTAGCAAGAAGGATAACATTTAAAGAATAAAATTATAATACTGGTTGAAATGAAGGATGATATTGAATTTTAAAGGATGATTTTTAAAAGTGGTGATAATGGTCTCGGTCAAGAGGATTATTTCGAGTCGATGTTGAGAGTCTCGTAAAAAATGATATTTTAAATTAGGGACAAACATTATCATAATTTCACTGGTATATGCATGAGCATGTAGAATTCTAATTTTTGGAAATTTCCTAATCATGCTTTGGATCTTGAGACATGCAACTAATGAGAATTCTAGAGATGAGTGAATAACTATAGGGTTTGTGCTTGGCTTAGCAGGGAAAACTGGTTGTTGGTATACTTATTTATAATATTTCCTTAATGAAATAATATTTGAGTGTATGTGGTAGCACATATAAAGACTTGATAGTAGTAAAAGGAAGCATGTATCATGGCATGGTGTACTGGGATATGGACCAAGTCAACCAAGAATGAGAAAGAGGGAATTCCCTCCAAAGGAAAAGAACCTCTGGAAACTGGAAGCCAAGCTCAAGGAATAGAGAGTGGAGCTTAAGGAAATGAATGTTGATCTTAAAAACCACAAGGTATAGAATAAAAGGCTTGTTATGAGCCAAGAGAACTAGGAAGAATGGAATTCCATCCCGAGGAAAAACTAGTCCTGCCTTCAAGGGATACTCCATTATACTCCTAGTCTTTGAGATGTGGAAAAATGTCTTATTGACAAGCCCAAAAAGCGGCCCTACAAGGAATTATGATCTTCGAATAGGAGCAGTTTTTTTCACTACATTAGGCCCAAGAGACATCACTGATCTGTGAGAATTCTTGACACTAGCCCTCAAACCCTTATTTTGTAGCACATTGAACAAGTCTAGAATGTGATTTCTTGTCTCAGAAGGAATAAGAGATAGATCATTTTATCTCTTTGCACAATCACACATAGCTCTGGGTAGATCATTATCTGATTTACTGGGTTAAAATTAGCATGCTAGTTCAAGTGAAATTTTCTAACAAAACATATCGATTTTGAATCAAAATTTTTTATACTTATATAACCCATATATTTGAATTCAAATAATTCATGCTTAAAGGTATAAATTGTTAAAGGGAGGAAAAAATGTTGTTAGTTTTACATCCAAAATGTGATCGAGTGACTTGAATGTAGTCCAAAATGTGATGTAAAACTATAAAAAATGACTTCCTCTCTTTAAAACCCGTATATTTGTATATTAAAGGTTATTTTGTATATTTAAGTGTTTGTTTGTGCTGGAAAATGTAACCAGCGTTGGTCTTTGTAATGAAAGAAAAACTATTAATAAGTTTATTTTTTATTCTATTCTTATTCAAGGATTTTCCTCATGATATAACATTTAGAAACAATCAAGGTTGTATGTTATTGATTCATGTCATTTTTTCTAATTTGTAAGAAAAAAAAGAATTGTAGTTTTGTTAGAAGGAGTCAAAAAGGTTAACTTGACCTTCTCTTAGTCAAAAGTCCTCTTGTGTGGTTGTTTGACACCACATGATATATATATATATATATATATATATATATAAGTGAAACTTCAACCTATAGCATCCATTAAGTTCTGAAATAAAAACAAGTCAAGTTCTATGATAGAATCAAGAGATCAACAAAAATTCAGAAGAAAGGAAATATAATAAAAGAATAAGAACTTAACCTTAGTTCTGGTAAATTACAGTCACACGTGTGAATATCTTAAAGTTATGTTATAGGGATAAGAATATATGAAGTCTCCTATATTTTTGTCAACAGTTGAAATTATGAGTATTCAAGAAGTCTGTGGTGGGGTCTATACCTTTCTAGCTAATGTGAAGTCTAAAGAAGTTTTACTATCTTTGAGCAGAAAGAAGTTGACTATTTTGGATTTTCATTTGAGATAAGGGCTAACATTGAACCTTAAGTGATTCTTTGGTCTTTGGTTGGATGTATTATTTTGAATTTGATTCAATAATAAGAATATTGTTGGGTTTTCCCCTTTTGAGGGGTTTTTCCATATCTTGCAAGCCTAAATTTTTTGTCTCTTACTTATTTATGATATTGGAAGAATAGTTTGTGTAATTTCTTGATGAAGAAGAAATAATAAATAATAAAAGAAAGAGTAGTAACTTTCACTCATAATTACAAAGTAAGAAAATCTACTTTCAAGTCTTTGATTTTTAAACATGGTATCAAGGTGAAGGTGAAGAAGAGACACTCTTAACAAGGAAAATATAAGAATATCATCATTGTACTAGCCCAATAAGATAATCACTTTAGCAACCATAATTAAAGATATTTTTTGGTAACATCTCACCTCTAATACATTATGTATAATCCAATGGAATATATCTGCAAGGAAAGAAACAAATCAAAAGGAACATCTAACTTCAAGGCATGGAAAAAGATAATTGATTTAGTCCTTATAGAGAATTATGTCATGAAGTTTGTTGAGGGAAAGGTTCCTAATTCAAATGAGAATAGTGCTCAATAAGTGGAAAAATATGGAAACGGAGAAATTAAGGCTGAAATAATTCTTTTTGAGTCCATCAAAGACCACCTTATAACTTATGTACCAGAATTACCTACATATAAAGATGTCTATCATACCTTGATGAAATTGTACTCCATCAATACAACAAGTCACATGATTTCCTTTAGAACTCAACTATATCAATAAAAAATGTCAAAATAAGTCGCTATAGCTTATTTTTTCATGAACCTATCAAAAATTAAATATCAACTTCAAGAAGCTAGTGAGAAAATATTTGATTCAAAATTAATCATAGTGGAAATCAATGCCTTACCTAAAGAGTGGGATGGTTTTACAAGCAACATCTATGCAAGAAAAGAATCTATATCATATGAAGTTACTGGTTTAATGTTCAATAGAAGAATCTATAATAAGGGCTATAAGTAACTCTTAAACTAACAATGAAACTTCTTAAGCCTTTATAGCTATGTCAAAGAAGAATTTTGATAAGAAGAAGAAACAAAAAATAGAGACATGTCTAGAAGCATTAACAACAACAACTAGGAATGAAGAACCTTCAAAGAAGCAAAAAGGAAATCCTAAATATATTTACTATTGGCATATCATGTAGATTATGGTTGGTGTACTATGAACAAAGGATTGTAACATAAATCTTAGAATATGGTCTAGAGACTTGTTTAGAAGGATAATTAGCTCCCTCATCAGATTTAGTTGAAAGAGGAAGGATTAGATAGTTTAGTTTACAAAGATAAAACCTTATACAATTCATATTAGTGGGAGACTATCTAAAGGAGCCATGGATCCAAAGCAAACAATAAAGAAGGAAGAAGTATATTTAAGTATCTTTATTTGATTAGTTTTCAGGCTAAGTTTGGAAGTAGGAAAATAGAAACTTAAAGGAGAGTTTTGAGAATTATTTGTAAACATTTAATGGGGGAAAAAACCTCAAAAGTAAGGTCAAGTACTTTTGTTCTTTCAAAATGGTTTGGGGTCATATGGTCCTCATTTAGAGGGGCGAAAAGGCTTGAAAAAATTCCATATATGTCTTCAAGAGGCAGCAAATGGAGGAGGATTTATGGATGATCTATACCACAAATAGAAAATATTTTTTGAAGTTGTTTTATAGGGATGATGTAACCCTGACCGAGATTGAGACATAGTTATACTAGTAAAGTAGGCCAAGACGCATGTATGGCTACAAAAGGGAGCCCCTCATGTAACTATGTGAAATATGAGGGTTTGTTTTGGACGAGTTTTGGGGTTTTTTTAGAAGTTGAAAACTTGTGATTGTTCGCTAAGATCTGTCACAGATTTTGACTAAGGTGGATAAGGGATATAAACAGGGATGAAAATTGCGTGTGTTTCTATGAAGACAAGTTGCTAAGTAGAGGGTTTACCACTCAATACTTTCATACATCTTTATTTGACTGAGAGGCTACTGTTTTCCTAGTTTGGCCTGTCAACAAATAGCCAACTGAACGCAGAATCATGGTGTGCATTTTTCTCAACAGTTTTATGTGATGAGGGCTGTGAATTATCACTGTTTTGGTTTACAAGCTAGATGGGCTGTCTGCAATAGATAGGAACTTATTAACAGGTTTTGACATCTAAAGTTTTGGGCTAATTACACTTTGGTGGGTGGTTCACAACATTTTTTGCGTTGGTGGCTACGCATCCACAGTTTTTTGATGGTTTATTCTTTGCCAGAATGGGATTCTACAGCGTGAGGTTCACACATTAAAGTGACACAAATTGAATATGATTGTGCTACATCACAGTTTTATGATGCGTTTTCTGCTTTGGTGCATCCCAAAGGATTTTAAGATTATCTGGGCTTTGATTGGCGATGTGATGAACATTACAATCTTTCTTCAGGGCAGTGTTTTTTTTTCCTCTGAATGAACTCTTTCGGGACTGTTAAGAGCAGACAACATTGTTTTTATTATTATGAACATCATGTCTTCTAGCTTGAACATGGTAAAAGCCAGAAACTGGTTCTGCACAAGAGTGCCTTTCTCTGTTTATGTTTTGCATACGACTTTTGGGTCTGTATTCTTTGATCACACTTCTTATGTGATTTTCAATGTAATTTTATACTCACCTGCAGTAATAAAATTACGCTATTTTCTTGAGGAAAAAAATAATAAGAAAAATTTTAAAATTAAAATTCGATGGAGTGCAGTGAAGTGCAGAATTTGGATTTTTCGTTTCCACATTTCAACCACACTGCTCTACTTTTTTATACTCAATTTTCCTAATACTTTAATTTAAAAAACTATGATATAACTTATAAATTAGAGCATCGGTGTGAAAATAATTAAATTTTACAACATTAATGCATTCGAGGATAGATTTTATGTCTTTCAAAACATAAAATATCATTCTATTCACACCCCATTTGTTTATCTCTTATCAAAATTTTAAACATGAAAACTGGTTTATCACTTTTCATACCTAGATTCGACGAGCACGGACAGAAAGAGCACTAGCAGCAGCAGTAGGAGCACGGCTGGGAGCAACAGCAGCGCCAACAGAGCGAGAACAGACAATGCGCGAACAACGAAAACTGTAAACTATTCCCTTTCGCGGGCGATTTTATTTATAGAAAATAGTTCGGCCGAACTATTTTAAAAGTAAAAGTTCGGTCGAACTCACAGTTCGGCCGAAATTTTTTAATAGTTCGGCTGAACTTTCATTGTCGGTTTTCCAGTCTCCAGAAAAAATTCTGTTTGCCCGCGCCGTCAGTGTGCCATTAATTCAAACGGAATTACGAGTTCGGCCGAACTTTATAAAAAATTTCGGTCTACCTATTACAAATTTCGGCCGAACTAGTGTTGAAAAAAAAATTCGGCCCCCGATTCTCACAAAATTGTAACCCAGCTTCACGTTTCCACCCATCGACTATTTGGACAGTAGGATTGGTTGTTGTTATCATCTTCGACTTCTTTATGCATAATTCCTTAATAGTTTTTGCATATATAGGAATATCTTGAATAGCTTGGAGGAGAGGGATTTTTATACACAATTTTTTCAATTCTCCCTGAAGATCGAAATTAGGTTGTTCTAATGGATGAGGTGTAATTAATCATTCTAGGAATGGTGGAGAAGAAGTTGTTACTTGTTGTTGATTTTTTTGTTGGTTCTGTTGTTGGACTTCCTTCTCGTTTTGTTCTGTTTGTTCTGTAGGTAACGGATCTTCAATGTGGACATCATTGTTTCTCTCTGTTTCGACTATACGCCCAGACCTTAATTGAAGATAATTACACTCCCTCAGTTCATTTTGTACTTCTATGGGTTCCATGATTTGAACAGACTAAACTGGCCTATTGTTTGGGTTTGGGTTGGGTTGGGCTGGGATTTGTGGTCTTAAATTGGTCTGGGGGTTTGTATAAGGAGCTGGAAGTGTCAGTTGAGAGAGAGGAATTGATCCAGCTGGCTAATTTGTAGGTTTTTTCCAGTTTGACTGCCAGGCCTGACTCTGAGAAGTAGAAGGGGACCATTGCATAGGCCAGAAAGGTGGATAGAAAGGAAATCTAGGACAATTATTTTGATTTGTTTGATTTGGCCAAGATGTGGGAGGAAATGGCTGTTGTGACCAATTAGGAAAAGATGGTTGATTCTGCCACATCCCACTATATTGTTGAGTATTATATTGAAGAGGTTGAAAAGAAAATGGATAATTTGGCATACCTGATGGTCGTGGATGCCATTGTCGGCGCTGATTAAGCAGACATACCACTTCCGATTCTTCTTCTGCCTCCTTAAAAACTGCTTTTAGGCCAGGAAGCGAGGGACATCCTTTTGTAGGGTGATCTTTTGTGCAAATGGAACAGACTTTAACCACATCCAACGGGAATTATTTGTGGCTGTGCTTCTTTCTACATCTGGGATAGAAAATTTCCAAGTTCTTCTCTGCTTCTGCCTGTTTCTGTTTGGCTTGCATAATATCGAACTGTGTTTTTAGAGTCCCAAGTATGTCTGTCTTAAAGTCTTCTAGCAGATTTCCAATCTCTGCACGAGTCACACCTTCATTAGAGGTCTTATTTTCCCTTGTGATCGTATCACGTTCTGCTGATTTCAACCTCCTATTGCCCCTCGAACACCTGATACACAAATCAATGATGTTAGGATAATTTTCCTGATATATATCACCTTTTCCCATAATATTCAATGTTTCAACCCATTGATCTTTCATTCCCCTAATTAATGTGGTTTTCAAAACATTATCAGGTAAGGGTAAAGATTCATAAGGGGATATCTGAAGATTATATTGAAACTGTTCCACATACTCTTCCAAGGTCTCATTTGGTTTTGTTGTCATTTGCAATATCTCATCTGTTAATTCCCGAGACCTATAGTAATCTTGATATTTCTTCAAAAATGTAGCTTTCATATGATCCCAATCAGTTATGAAACCCCCACCTAATCCCATAAACGGTCGTAGGGCTGCCGCTTTTAATGTAGAAGGGAATAGTTTTAGTTTTTGGGCATCGCTGGTGTAATCGTATCCTCTGCACAACACATCAAACTCAAATAAAAACGCATCTGGGTCCTCTGATGTTAAGCCGTGGAATGTGGGAATATGTTGAAGAGGAATAGCTTTCATGGGTGCATTAACTACAGTATCTACTATAGGATATTGCAGCGTAGAAGTCTGTTGTTGATTCTAGTTTTGGTTCTGGGCCATTTGATCGAAGATATCCCAATATCCCTCTGGGATTTCCAAGGAATTTCTAAGTTGATGAGTAGGGGCAGGAATAGTTTTGACAACACTCCCTTTATCTGGGATAATAATTTTTTCCTGTCGACTTATTGTTTGAGGTGATTTAGAACCTTGGTTCTGGATAAGTTGAATAGCACTTCCCTTATCTAGGTTGCTTATTGTTTGGGCAGTTTCAATAGGAGATTCCAAGTTTGTGATTTCTCCCGTTTCCCCTTCTCCTTCTTGGATATTGCTAGCGTTCCCTTCGTGAAGGAAACCTGTGCAAGGATTCTCAATTTCTTGGGAATATTTCTCAATTCCCTCTGTTTGACTGTGTATCTCAGCAAAGGCTTCAGATGGTGATTCTGTAGCCTGAAGGGAACTAGTAGGTTGTCTAGAAGTAGTTCTTTTAAGTCCTACTGATGGCCGAGATTAATTTCTTTTAAGGATTTCGTCAATAAAGGTTATGTGCCCAAGGGTCACCGGTCCCTTAGGTTTTTCATTTTTAGGAGGAATTTTGTTTCGCTTGTTGATTTATTCATTCAAAGAAACAAACCTTCATTCCTACCTAAAGAAGAAGCTTACCTACTTCTGCTATAAAGCGGGCTGCGAGCAAGTGTGTTTCTTGCCCAGTGCGCAGGTTCTTACCTTCCGTCTTTAATACCCAATTCTTTGCAAGAAGAAGAAAATCAGCTGTGCATTACTCCTTTAAAATGGCATACACTCTCCCTGGCAACGGCGCCAAAATGTCGAGGCATAAAAAGGTATCTTTTAAACACCTAATTACCCTACATTAATCATCAATCCGGGAGCATCTTTTTATTCCAAGAGTGTACTCTGTCTGAGGCTACAATTGTCTAAGAGAAATGCTGCGAAGATGTAGTATAAAATAACAAAGACAAAAGTAACCAATGATTGAAAAGAAACCTAATTACAGTGACATGAATGGAAAGATTAAACTACTTCAATATTTGCTAAACATCGATCAGGGATGCAGTAGCAGTAACTCTTTCCCTTAGAAATCGATGCAAGATGACCAATCTGGGGATTGGGAAGCTAAAGCCTCTATCCTCTACAGTTGGAGATCTTAAAGCAATCAAACTGAAAGCAAATTCAATGAAAGCAATTTAAACGAAACACAATCTGGAAAGGAACAACAACGTATGACTACAAATCTTCTATCCGCTAGTCAAAGATTACAAATAAGTAATGAACAGAAATGGAATAGCAGCGCGAATTGAATAGCAACTACAATTCTAACATATTCGAGGCACCAGATTTCTATACTTCAATTCTGTCGACAGCTTCTCACCACAAAACCACCAATTATAATAGGTTATGAACTAAAGGAACAACGACTCAAATCAGATACACGTCAGTGAATTTTTATGGTAACAACAGAATAATCGAACAGTGAATTGTGCTTATTGTAAAAAAATGAAACAAAAATGACTCTGTATTTGATCCAGTCAGCAATAAACCAATTTAAACATTAAATGCACTCCAGACGACAGTAAACAAAGATTAAAATACAAAGATCGAAGTAATTCCACCAGAGCCGGGCCCTTCGCGCTAGTGAAATACTGCTAGGCTAATTCAGAAATACAGAAGGTAAATAAAATGCGTGCTTTGTATTAAACCAACATAAAGTTTTACAGAAAAGTTTCTCTCAAACAGAGAGTTAATATAACAGAGAAAATGTAAAATCTTTTGACCGATTCCCAATAACAATAACGATTCGTCCCCTGTCACTAAAGCACGTGGTATTATATATCAAATCTTCGACGAACCAATCAAAGAACAAGATAAGTTTGAACAACGATTCCTCAGGATTGAAATATCCTAAGGGATTCGCTCCTCGTGTTTATTTATCATTTTGTTTGTGCTGACTGAGGGCGAGATGTTCCCTGTCTTTTCTAGGCTATTCGTTCAGATCTCCTTTCCCTTGACTAGATATGATTCAACGCTGATGGAGCAACAGTTAAATTGTTCTCAACCCCGCCTTTGGTACAGCTGTTCACCTCTCCGAATTCCTGTTTATCAACCAAAAAGTAGCTTTTAGTCATCTTTTCATAGCAATCATAAACCTTTCCAATTCTATTGTAATTCCTATGATAAATTACCATTTCAAGGCAAACAGGAGTATATTTATGGTAAATAATGAGTAAATATACAATAATTTCATACCTCTTTCACTGCCCAACACATCCATAAAAAGAAAGGCATACAGAGGAAGGAAAAGGACAAACACAGTCAAAGAAAAGACAAATGCGTAGCTAGCCAAGAGGCTGAATGAGTCAGTTGGAATTTTCATTCTAATTGACTGTAAATATTTTAATTGATTTATATTGTTGTGATGCATTGGAAAGTCTCCGGAGGAAAAACAAAGCTCCCATTGTAATATTGAAATTAATGCATGTTGTTATATTTTCTGAATGAGCGAGTGAAAGAAATGAAAAGGCAGAAAGCGAAGAGGCATGGCTGTCCATTCCAAATTCATTGAGGAATGCTAACAGTCACAAGAAAATCCTTATAAATAATATCATCTTGATATGCAAAAAGAGGTTAGAGAGAGCAAATATAGAGAATGCAGAGTATAGAAGAGTGAGGCAGAGAATATTAATAATAGAAGAGCAGAAAGAGATGCTACAGAACAGAGCTGATACCTGAGGTAAATTAGCAAACATTTAGTTTGATAAATTGGGGAAGTTGGAGCTTCCCTATCAAGTTGTAGCTTGATAGCTGTCAGTTGTAGCTGACTGAGGTTGGAGCCTCCTGTAGGTTGGTGCCTGTAGAAAATTGAAGGGAGTTGGTGCTTCCTTGCAAGTTGTAGCTTGCAGAATTGAGGTTGGAGCCTCCTGTAGGTTGGTGCCTGCAGAAAAAAAGTGGTGAGAGGGAATTGGAGCTTGCCTTTGCATCACAACAATAATAATATGTGGTTTTCTCCCTTTATGGGTTTCCACTTATATATGGTGTCTCTGTGCATGATGTTTATGTCTTGATTTGATTTATATCATATGCTTAATACCTGCTTCTCTCATATTAAGTCTACTGTTATATTGTATTAATACTTGCTGCTCACATTCTAATATTACTCACATATTAAGTTGGACATGAAATAAAGGTGTAAATAAGGTTTAATGAAAAGTTTTAAAAGTCCATGAATGTGTTAAACTAATTCACCCCCCCCCCCTCTCTCAGTTTAACTAAGGGTTCAACAATTGGTATCAAAGCGGATTCCTTTGTACCAGTTTAACAACTGAAAGGAGATTCTAGGCTCCCAGGATGGCTAGTAAAGAAGGATGCTCAACCAATAAAGCCCCATTCTTTACAGGTGAAAATTATGCCTTCTAGAAAATCAGGATGAGGACATATATAATGTCTCTAGGAATAGAAGTTTGGGGTGCTGTGGAATTAGGATATGCCCCAAAGGCAACTGACTCAGAGAAATAATCCAAACAAGATTTTGTAGCTAACGCAAAAGCCATGAATGTCATCTTGAATGGATTGTGTGAAGCAGAGTTTATCAAAGTAATGCACAAAGACACTTCCAAAGAGATGTGGGATACTCTGGAGAACATCCATGAAGGAGACAAGAAAGTAAAGACTGCCAAACATCAAGTCTATAGAGCCCAATTTGAGAACTTTAAAATGAATGATGATGAAGACATTGACAGTTTCTTCCTAAAATTTGCAGAAATTGTTAACAATATGAAAGCTCTTGGAGAAACCATGCCAAAAAGTATAATTGTGTAAAATATTCTAATATCTCTTCCATCCAGGTTTAATCCCAATGTGTCTGCAATAGAAGAAACAACTGATTGGGAGACCTTGACCATGAACTAGCTACTTGGAAATCTAACAGCCTATGAGATGAGGCTCCCACAGAAGAAGCCAAGTACAAGGGAGGAAGCCTTTAAAACAGAAAATAAGAAAGAAGAAGAGGAAGACATATGCTCTTGCTTGGATCAAGAAAAGGAAACTTTTGTCATGAAACTGGATAGAGGTCCAGGTAAATACAAAGGTAAAATTCCTTTCAAATGCTTCAACTATGGAAGATTTGGACACTATGCTGCTAAGTGTCCTCACAAGAAAGTAAAAAATCAGGCTCAAGAATCAGAGAAAAATACATCAAAGAACTGGCAGAAAGGGAAGAATCTCAGCAGAAAATCCTTCTATGCTCAACAAGACATCAGTACATCTGAAGACCCAGATGAACTCTCAAGTGAAGATGGAACCTCTGAATTTTTATTGATGGCTATAGAAGAACTTGAAGGTCTCCTGCTAGAAGATGAAGAAGAATAAGGTGAAGTCGACCTTCAGGGGGGGCTAAGAAGTGCTTTAGAAGAGATTGATAGACTCAAGCTGAAATGCAGAAAAAAGAAGAGGACATTCTCCTCAAGTTTTCACGAGAAGAACAGAATTCAGAAGTCCTCATGTAGCTGAAGGTATAACTTGAAGAAGCCAAGAAGATAGAAGACATGTTACTTCAGCAAATCAAGGATAAAACCCAAGAACAAGAGAAGCTGGAAGAAGAAGTACTATGTCTCAGGAAGAAACTAGAAAATGCTCAAAGGAAAGTAGTTATAAGCTCTTCTCAAACAACAAGCTCTAGTAATTTGAATGAAATTCTGGTTGCTCAAAGATCCCCTATGATAAAAACTAGGATAGGCTATGAAGGAGAATCAAGTAACAACAAAGAAAAAGAAAACAGAGGGATTATTTTTGTAAAAGCAAAGAAGAATGGTGAAGTAGCTCAAACAATTCCTACAAAAGAAGAAACCTGTAATAAGTAAGACAGAGATCAGAAGAAACCTCTAATAACAAAGAAGGCAATAAATACTAAGACAACAAAGAAGGGGACATATGTCTCTAAATATGTCAAATTCAGAAGCCATCAAAGGAGATTCTTCCTTCCTATGAAGAATGCCACCTGTTATGTCTGCCAAAAGCTGGGATACATTGCTACATATTTCCATGCAAGGAGGAGTAATTCAAACCAGCAAAAGATGAAAACATTGAAGAGACTGCCTCAAGCAAACAAATGGAAGAGCCAACCTTACATCAAGTATGCAAATAGTTTCTATGGTTACTGTTTTTATTGTAAGGAATTTGGTCATAAAATCATTGAGTGTAGAAATTATGGACAAAGATTGATGTTTAACACCTCAAGGAAGTTTATGAATCAAAGAAATTTTGTTCATACTCATAATTTTACAAAAATTATGATCAAATGGTGTGTATGCAATCAAGTTGGACATATACCTTCCAAATGTCCTTTAAGAAGATGGAATTCATCACCTCACAAAAGATACCAAACAAAAGGGTGCCTCCAGTGGATAAAGAAGGTGAATAAATGTGACTTGGCTCTAACTGCTCAAGATTTGAAAATTCAATGGTATTTGGACAGTGGCTACTCCAAACACATGACAGGAGATAAAATAAAGTTTATAACTCTTGATGAAAAGAAATCTGGCAATGTTACTTTTGGCAATGATAAATTAGGTAAGATCAAGGGAAAAGGCTCAATCAGCATAGACAATGGCAGAGGAAAGGCCCAAGATGTACTATTTGTAGATGGGCTGAAAGCAAATTTACTAAGTGTCAGTCAGATGTGTGACAAAGGCTATGAAGTTCTTTTTAGAGAACAATATTGTGAAGTCAGATCAAGCACCACAAGTAAGACTCTGCTCAAAGGAGTTCAAACAGAGAGTAATGTTTACATTGTGAAAGAGGAATATGAAGCATGTCATCTTAGCAAACTAGAAGAGTCATGGTTATGGCATAAAAGGTTGGGACATCTCAGCTTCGATCACATAATCAGACTAAGCAAGAAGAATGCTGTCAGAGACATGCTAGAAATAAAGAGGCCTTCTAATACCATATGCAAATCATGTCAATCAGGCAAACAGACTCGCACATCCTTCAAGGCCAAAGATGAGTTATCAACAAGAAGACCTCTACAACTTGTGCACATGGACCTGTGCGGACCTGCAAGAAATAAAAATCCAAGTGGAGAATCCTACTTCATGCTGATAATAGATGACTTCTCCAGAATGACATGGGTTGCATTTCTCAAGAATAAATCAGAAGCTCTGGAAAAATTTAAGATCTTCAAAGCATTAGCAGAAAATCAAACAGGATGCAAGCTTAAATGCATCAGATCAGAAAGAGGAGGTGAATTCACAGATTATGACTTTTCTGACCTATGAAATGAACATGGGATAAAGCAACAATTTACTATTGCAGGAACACCTCAGCAAAATGGAGTAGCAGAGAGACAAAACAGGTCTGTACAGCAAATAGCCAGAGCCATGATGCATGAAAGTAATATTTCTCAGACCTTCTGGGCAGAAGCAGTACACACAGTGGTGCATATCCTTAATAAAGCTCACTTAAGGCCAAGCAGTGACAAGACTCCCTATGAACTATGGCATGGAAAACCAGCTTCAATCAAACATTTTAGAATCTTTGGAAGCAAGTGTTACATAAAGAATAATGATGAAAATCTTGGAAAATTTGATGCAAGAGAAGATGAAGGGATATTTCTAGGATATGCATCCAAAATTAAAGGGTACAGGTGCTACAACAAGACTCTTCGGAAAATAGTAGAAAGCATTGATGTGAGATTTGATGAAGAACTTCCAAACAATACAAGAGAAACAGACTGCTGCAGTCCATCAGACAACCATGAAGAAGAAAACCAAGATGATGAGGAAACAAGCAAGACAACAGAAGATACAGAGCTGAGTTCTAAAGCTCCCTCAAGATATACTCAGAAGAACCATCCTGAAGATTAGATCATTGGAGACAAGAGAGTAGGGGTCCAAACAAGAAGGCAGCTAACAGAACAAACTGAAGAGGTATACATAGCCATGTTGTCACAAATAGAGCCAAATAAATTCGAAGAAGCCAGCAAGGACAAGTCTTGGGTAAAGGCAATGAATGAAGAATTGGACCAAATTGAGAAGAACAATACCTGGGAACTAGTTCCTAGACCAATTGAGAAAAATATCATTGGTTAAAAATGGGTATTCAAAAACAAAATGAATGAGCAAGGACAAGTAATCAGGAATAAAGCTAGACTGGTCTGCAAAGGATATTCACAAATCAAAGGACTTGATTACAATGAAACATTTGCCCCTGTAGCCAGAATGGAAGCCATCAGAATGTTTCTGGCCTTTGCTTGCTACCAAAACTTCAAAGTATATCAAATGGATGTAAAATAGGCATTTCTGAATGGAGACTTAGAAGAAGAAGTCTACATGGAACAACCATAAGGCTTCTCATTGACAGACAAAGAAGACTATGTGTGCAGACTGAAGAAGGCTTTATATGGAATAAAATAGGCTCCCCGTGCTTGGTACTCAAGATTGGATAAATATTTGCAAAAATAAGGCTTTAAGAGAGGCGGAGTGGACAACAATCTATACATAAAAGCCCATGAAAATGAACTCCTAATTGTTGTAGTATATGTTTATGATATTATGTTTGGAAGCAACAAAGAAGAACTAGCAAAAGGGTTTGGTGATGAGATGAAAACAAAGTTTGAGATGTCTATGATTGGAGAGCTTATTTTCTACCTAGGACTTCAAATTCAACAAAAGAACACAAGGACATTTATCTCACAGAAAAAATACTTGAAAGAAATGTTGAAAAAGTTCAAAATGGAGGACTGCAAACTTGTGTCAACTCCCATGATCACTGGATGCAAGTTGTGTGATGATGATGGGTCTGCTGATATAGATCAAAAACTCTACAGATCCATGATAGGAAGTCTATTGTATTTGACTGCATCAAGACCAGACATCATGCTAGCAGTAGGACTAGTGGCTAGATATCAAGCAACTCCTAAACAAAACCATCTTTTGGCAGTAAAAAGAATAATCAGATATCTACAAGGAACAACACAATATGGACTTTGGTATCCTAAAGGCAAAAGCTTCACTTTAACAACATACACAGATGCAGATTGGGCCAGCTGTGTGGATGACAGGAAAATTACAGGTGGAGGTGCATTCTATTTAGGAGAAAGTCTCGTGGCATGGTTAAGCAAGAAACAAACATCTATCTCTCTGTTTACAGCAGAAGCAGAATATATAGCAGCAGCAACATGTTGCACACAAGTCATGTGGATGAAGCAAACCCTCCAAGACATGAAGGTAAGCATTGATGAACCTATCTCAATCAAATGTGATAATACAAGTGCTATAAGTATATCTAAAAATCCTGTGCTTCACTCAAAAACTAAACATATCCCAATTAAGTATCATTTTCTCCGAGAACAAGTGGCTCAAAAGATAGTAAAACTGGAGTATGTACCAACAAAAGAACAGACAATAGATATATTTAATAAACCGCTTGCCAGACAACCATTTGAATATTTGAGAGACAGACTAGGGGTAGTATCTATAGATGCTACTCTATAATATGAAGACAAAGAATAGTTTCAAGGGGAGAACAGAAACGAACATATCATTCTCAGGGGGAGATCAACCAGCAAGGGAAGCATGAAAAAAGGTCCTCAGGATCAAAAGGATTAAAGCAAGAATACATTCAACATAAAAGGGTCAGTGGTGCAGCAGAAGAGTGGTGAACCCGACGTGAACCGAACATGGAAGAGTAGTGAACCCGATGTAAATCTAATCCAACAGTTGAAGCAGCAGCGTACAAAATCATAAAATTCCAGAGAGAGAAAATGCACGAAATATTGAAAAAGGATAAAATCACAGGATCAAAGAATAGAAGCTACACTAAGAATTCGAACCCCTTTTCATTGATGTCAAAAGGGGAGGAAGAGAAAGCAACAAGAGGAAGAGCAGGCAAACAGAGAAAATGTATTGCCACAGAGAAAGTGTATTGCCATCAATGCCAAAGGGGGATACTGTTGGAAATATTGTCATTGATGGAAATGGAGGCAGCAAAGACAGAGACAGACAAAGAAGGCAGCAGATGCAAAGATAGGAAAATAACATGCATAGAATATAGAGGCAGAGCCGTTCTATTAGAGGTAGAGGCAGAGGCAGAGTCGTTATCACAAGCAGAGGCAAAACAGAAAAATTCCGAGAATCGCTACCCCAGCTGGAGGATACATAAATCCAATTCCGGGAATCGCTTACCCCAAGCGGCAAGTATATATATATACAAACCTTATTCCGAGAATCATTACCCCAAGCAGAAGGATACTCAAACAAATTTCGCGAATCGTATAACCCAAAGCAGCAAAGTATATATATACAAATCTCATTCCGGGAATCATTACCCACGCAGGAGTATATATGCAGTGCATTACATATATTGCGCCTTATGCACAAAGGTTCAAAGCATAATATTAAATGATATGGAGCGCTTTATTATCAGAACCAAAGTACCTTATATGGTGGGACCCTTTCCCAATCACATCGGAGAAAAAATGTGAAGAGGAATATGTAAACAACAGAAAGTTGTGATTGCGATTGAGTTCTGGACCCGATGGATGTATGAATCATGATTCAAACGTATTTGAAGTCTAGCATAATCGCATCGGAGATTATAAGAGCATCGGAACATGCAACAAAGAGTTGTGATTGCGATTGGAAGCCCGGACCCGATGGGTTTATAAAACATAATTGATATGTGTTGGAACATACCATTGAAGGATGCGATTGCGATCAATTGCAAAGGTGTCAATCGCATTGGACAAAAGGAGAGCATCGGAGAAATATATTAAAAGACTTGCAATTGCGATTGAAGACCGGAACCAATGGGTTTATAAACCACGACTGATATATATTTGAAGTTTCATTATAACAGTGAATAATTGGAATCGGAGCATCGGAGCATTGAGACATCGGTACATTCACATGAAAATTGTGATTGCAATTAATCGCAATCGGAGAAATCGCAGCAGTGATTAATCGCAATCGGAGAAATCGCAACAGTGATCAGTCGCAATCGGAGAAATCGCAATAGTGATCAATCACATCGGAGAAGGAGCAGGGCATCGGAGAAATATATTAAAGATTGCGATTGCGAAGAATCGCAATTGGAATGATCATATCACATTGGAGAAAAAAACATTAGATTCAAATGATCGCTGTGGGGCACGATCCTTTCATATATTAGAGTCTGTGATTCGATTTATTGTGGATTGGATCGTTATATAATACCAAAGGCCTATCTGAGGTTTTACAACATTTGAACGCAATATATAAATATAAAGCGGCCAATACATAATGTAACTTATTATAATGGACCCACGGGCCTCTGCTTAAGGTGGAAGGGCGATTATTAATATAATACGTATGCGATAGGTGCAATCGCATCGGGCCATAAAACAAGGCCTTGGTGTATATATGTTCTGCTTGCGGAACTCACCAAATCAACAAGACACTTGCTGTGTAAAGGGTTGGAATTTGCCCAGATTTAATGTTAGTTGTTACATAAATACAGGAGTTACACAACAGCCATAAACAGAAAGGAATACAGAGGAAAGAAAGGGACAAACATAGTCAAAGAAAAGACAAATGCGCAGCTAGCCAAGAGGTTGAATGAGTGAGCTGGAATTTTCATTGTAATTGAGTGTAAATATTTTAATTGATTTATATTTTTGTGATGCATTGGCAAGTCTCCGGAGGAAAAACAAAGCTCCCATTGTAATATTGAAATTAATGCATGTTGTTATATTTTCTGAATGAGCGAGTGAAAGAAATGAAAAGGCAGAAAGCGAAGAGGCATGGTTTTCCATTCCAAATTCATTGAGGAATGCTAACAGTCACAAAAAAATCCTTATAAATAATATCATCTTGATATGCAAAAATAGGTTAGAGAGAGAAAATATAGAGAATGCAGAGTATAGAAGAGTGAGGCAGAGAAGATTAAGAAAAGAAGAGCAAAAAGAGATGCTACAAAACAGAGCTGATACCTGAGGTAAATTAGCAAACACTTAGTTTGATAAATTGAGGAAGTTGGAGCTTCCCTATCAAGTTGTAGCTTGATAGCTGTCAGTTGTAGCTGACTAAGGTTGGAGCCTCTTATAGGTTGGTGCCTACAGAAAATTGAATGGAGTTGGTGCTTCCTTGCAAGTTGTAGCTTGCAGAATTGAGGTTGGAGCCTCCTGTAGGTTGGTGCCTGCAGAAAAATAGTGGTGAGAGGGAGTTGGAGCTTGCCTTTGCATCACAACAATAATAAGATGTGGTTTTCTCCCTTTATGGGTTTCCACTTATATCTGGTGTCTCTGTGCATGATGTTTATGTCTTGATTTGATTTATATCATCTGCTTAATACCTGCTTCTCTCATATTAAGTCTACTATTATATTGTGTTAATACTTGCTGCTCACATTCTAAGATTACTCACATATTAAGTTGGACATGAAATAAAGGTGTAAATAAGGTTTAATGAAAATTTTTAAAAGTCCATGAATGTGTTAAACTGATTCACCCCCCCCCCCCTCTCAGTTTAACTAAGGGTTCAACAATTGGTATCAAAGCAGGTTCCTTTGTACCAGTTTAACAACTGAAAGGATATTCTAGGCTCTCAGGATGGCTAGTAAAGAAGGATGCTCAACCAATAAAGCCCCATTCTTTACAGGTGCAAATTATGCCTTCTATAAAATCAGGATGAGGACATATATAATGTCTCTAGGAATAGAAGTTCGAGGTGCTGTGGAATTAGAATATGCCCCAAAGGCAAATGACTCAAAGAAAAAATCCAAACAAGATTTTGTAGCTAACGCAAAAGCCATGAATGCCATCTTGAATGGATTGTGTGAAGAAGAGTTTATCAAAGTAATGCACAGAGACACTGCCGAAGAGATGTGGGATACTCTGGAGAACATCCATGAAGGAGACAAGAAAGTAAATACTGCCAAACTTCAAGTCTATAGAGCCCATTTTGAGAACTTAAAAATGAATGATGATGAAGACATTGACAATTTCTTCCTAAAAGTTGCAAAAATTGTTAACAATATGAAAGCTCTTGGAGAAACCATGCCAGAAAGTATAATTTTGCAAAAGATTCTAAGATTTATTCCATCCAGGTTTAATCCCAAGGTGTCTGCAATAGAAGAAACAACTGATTGGGAGACCTTGACCATGAACCAGGTACTTGGAAATCTAAAAGCCTATGAAATGAGGCTCCCACAGAAGAAGCCAAGTACAAGGGAGGCATACTTTAAAATAGAAAAGAAGAAAGAAGAAGAGGAAGACATATGCTCTTACTCAGATCAGGAAGATGCAAATTTTGTCAAGAAACTAGATAGAGGTTCAGGTAAATACAAAGGTAAACTTCCTTTCAAATTATTTAACTATGGAAGAGTTGGACACTATGCTGCTAAGTGTCCTCACAAGAAAGTAAAAAATCAGGCTCAAGAATCAGAGAAAAATACATCAAAGAACTGGCAGAAAGGAAAGAAGTTCAGCAGAAAATCCTTCTATTCTCAACAAGACAGGAGTACATCTGAAGATCTAGATGAACTCTCAAGTGAAGATGGAACCTCTAAATTTTTATTAATGGCTATAGAAGAACTTGAAGGTCTCTTGCTAGAAGATGAAGAAGAAGAAGGTGAAGTCGACCTTGAGGGGGGGCTAAGAAGTGCTCTAGAAGAGATTGATAGACTCAAGCTGAAATGCAGAACAAAAGGACATCTCAAGTTTGTACGAGAAGAACAGACCAAGTCCTCACAAGTACTGGCTGCAGAGCTTGAAGAAGCCAAGAAGATAGAAGACATGTTACTTCAACAAATCAAGGATAAAACCCGAGAACAAGAGAAGCTGGAAGAAGAAGTAGTATGTATCAGGAAGAAACTAGAAAATGCTCAAAATAAAGCGGTTATAAGCTCTTCTCAAACAACAAGCTCTAGTAAGTTGAATGAAATTCTGGTTGCTCAAAGATCCCCTATGATAAAAACTGGAATAGGCTATGAAGGAGAATGAAGTAAAAGCAAAGAAAAAGTTGACAGAGAAATTATTTTTGTAAAAGAAAAGAAGAATGATGAAGTAGCTCAAATAATTCCTACAAAAGAAGAAACCTGTAATGAGGAAGACAGAGATTAGAAGAAACCACTAGTAGTTAAGAATGTAATAAATACTAAGACAACATAGAAAGGGGCATATGCCTCTGAATATGTCAAATTTGGAAGCCATCAAAGGATATTCTTCCCTCCTATGAAGAATGCCGCCTGTTATGTCTGCCACAAGCTGGGACACATTGCTGCATATTGCCATGCAAACATTGAAGAGACTTCCTCAATCAAACAAATGGAAAAGACAACCTTACACTAGGTATGCAAATAGTTTCTATGGTTACTATTTTTATTGTAAGGAATTTGGTCATAAAATCATTGAGTGTAGAAAGTATGGACAAATATTGATGTTCAACACCTCAAGGAGGTTTATGAATCAAATAAATTTTTCTCATACTCACAATTCTACAAAAACAATGATCAAATGTTGTATATGCAATCAAGTTGGACATATGCTTTCCAAATGTCCTCTGAAGGGATGTGACTCATCATCTCACAAAAGATACCAAACAAAAGGATGCCTCCAGTGGAAAAAGAAGGAGAATAAGTGTGACCTCGCTTTAACTGCTCAAGATCTGAAAATCCAATGGTATTTGGATAGTGGCTACTCTAAACACATGACAGGAGACAAAAGAAAATTTATAACTCTTGATGAAAATAAATATGGCAATGTTACTTTTGGCAATGATAAATCAGGTAAGATCAAGGTAAAAGGCTCAGTCAGCATAGAAAATGGCAGCAGAAAGGCCCAAGATGTACTATTTGTAGATGGGATGAAGGCGAATTTACTAAGTGTCAGTCAGATGTGTGACAAAGGATGTGAAGTTCTTTTTAGAGCACAAGATTGTGAAGTTAGATCAAGCACCACATGTAAGAATCTGCTCAAAGGAGTTCGAACAGAGAGTAATGTTTACATTGTAAAAGAGGAAGATGAAACATTTCATCTTAGAAAATTAGAAGAGTCATGGTTATGACATAAAAGGTTGGGACATCTCAGCTTCGATCACATCATCATACTAAGCAAGAAAAAAGCTGTCAGAGACATGCCAGAAATAAAGAGGCCTTCTAATACCATATGCAAATCATGTCAATTAGGCAAACAGACTCACACATCCTTCAAGGCCGAAGATGAGTTATCAACAAGAAGACCTCTACAGCTTGTGCACATGGATCTGTGTGGGCCTGCAAGAACTAAAACTCCAAGGGGAGAATCCTGCTTCATGCTGATAATAGATGATTTCTCCAGAATGACATGGGTTGCATTCCTCAAGAATAAATCAGAAGCTCTGGAAAAATTTAAGATCTTCAAAGCATTAGCAGAAAATCAAACAGGATGCAAGCTGAAATGCATCAGATCAGACAGAGGAGGTGAATTCACAGATTATGACTTTTATGACCTATGCATTGAACATGGGATAAAGCAACAATTTACTATTGCAGGAACACCTCAGCAAAATGGAGTAGCAGAGAGACAAAACAGGTCTGTACAGCAAATAGCTAGAGCCATGATGCATGAAAGTAATATTTCTTAGACCTTCTGGGTAGAAGCAGTACACACAGCGATGCATATCCTTAATAAAGCTCACTTAAGGCCAAGCAGTGACAAGACTCCCTATGAACTATGGCATGGAAAACCAGCTTCAATCAAACATTTTAGAATCTTTGGAAGCAAGTGTTACATAAAGATTAATGATGAAAATCTTGGGAAATTTGATGCAAGAGCAGATGAAGGGATATTTATGGGATATGCATCCAAAAGTAAAGGGTACAGGTGCTACAACAAGACTCTTCAGAAAATAGTAGAAAGCATTGATGTGAGATTTGATGAAGAACTTCCAAACAATACAAGAGATACAGACTGCTGCAGTCCATCAAACAACCATGAAGAAGAAAACCAAGATGATGAGGAAACAAGCAAGAAAACAGAAGATACAGAGCTGAGTTCTAAAGCTCCCTCAAGATATACTTAGAAGAACCATCCTGAAGATCAAATCATTGGAGACAAGAGAGTAGGGGTCCAAACAAGAAGGCAACTAACAGAACAAACTAAAGAGGTATACATAGCCATGTTGTCACAAATAGAACCAAAGAAATTTGAAGAAGCCAGCAAGGAAAATTCTTGGGTAAATGCTATGAATGAAGAATTGGACCAAATTGAGAAGAACAATACCTAGGAATTAGTTCCTAGACCCAATAAGAAAAATTTCATAGGCTCAAAATGGGTATTCAAAAATAAAATGAATGAGAAAGGACAAGTAATCAGGAATAAATCCAGACTGGTCTGCAAAGGATATCCACAAATCGAAGGACTTGACTACGATGAAACATTTTCCCTCGTGTTTTCTAATGTGCTCAATTTTAATTTTTCTGGCCTTTGCTTGCTACCAAAACTTCAAAGTATATCAAATGGATGTAAAATCGGCATTTCTGAATGGAGACTTAGAAGAAGAAGTCTACATGGAACAACCAAAAGGATTCTCATTGACAGACAAAGAAGACTATGTGTGCAGACTGAAGAAGGGTTTATATGGAATGAAACAGGCTCCTCGTGCTTGGTACTCAAGACTGGATAAATATTTTCAAAAGCAAGGCTTTAAGAGAGGCGGAGTAGAAAACAATCTATACATAAAAGCCCATGAAAATGAACTCCTGATTGTTGTGGTATATGTTGATGACATTATTTTTGGAAGCAACAGAGAAGAACTACAAAAGGGTTTGCTGATGAGATGAAAACAGAATTTGAGATGTCTATGATTGGAGAGCTCATTTTCTACTTAGGACTTCAAATTCAGCAAAATAACACAAGAACATTCATCTCACAAGAAAAATACTTGAAATAAATGTTGAAAATTTTCAAAATGGGAGGATCAAACTCAGGTTTGGAATTCCCATGATCATTGATGCAAGTCAGTCGATGATGTGGTTTATTGACAGAGATAAAAAACTCTACAAATCCATGATAGGAAGTCTGTTGTACCTGACAGCATCAAGACCAAACATCATGCTAGCAGTAGGACTTGTGGCTAGATATCAAGAAACACCTAAACAAAATCACCTTCTAGCAGTCAAAAGAATATTCAGATATCTACAAGGAACTACACAGTATGGACTTTGGAATCCAAAAGGCAAAAGCTTCACTTTGACAGCATACACAGATGTATATTGGGCCAGTTGTGTGGATGACAGGAAAAGCACAAGTGGAGGTGCATTCTATCTAGGAGAAATTTTGGTGGCATGGCTAAGCAAGAAACAAACATCTATTTCTCTGTCTACAGCAGAAGCAGAATACATAGCAGTAGCAGCTTGTTGTACACAAGTCATGTGGATGAAGCAAACCCTCCAAGACATGAAGGTAAGAATTGATGAACCTATCTCAATTAAATTTGATAATACAAGTGTTATAAGCATATCAAAAAATCCTGTGCTTCACTCAAAAACTAAACGTATCCCAATTAAGTATCATTTTCTCCGAGAACAAGTAGCTCAGAAGGTAGTAAAGCTAGAGTATGTACCAACAAAAGAACAGACAGCAGATATATTTACTAAACCGCTTGCCAGAGAACCATTTGAATATTTGAGAGGTAGACTAGGGGTAGTATCTGTAGATGCTACTCTCTAATATGAAGAGAAAGAACAATTTCAAGGGGAGAACAGAAACGAACATATCATTCTCAGGGGGAGGTCAACCAGCAAGGTAAGCATGAAAACAGGTCCTCGGGATCAAAAGGATTACAACAAGAATACATTCAGCATAAAAGGGTCAGTGGTGCAACGGAAGAGTGGTGAACCCGACGTGAACCAAACATGGAAGAGTAGTGAATCCGATGTAAATCTAATCCAACAGTTGAAGCAGCAGCGTACAAAGTCAGAAAATTCCAGAGAGAGAAAATGCACGAAATATTGAAAAAGGATAAAATCATAGGATCAAAGAATAGAAGCTACACTAAGAATTCAAACCCCTTGCCATTGATATCAAAGAGGGAGGAAGAGCAAGCAACAGGAGGAAGAACAGGCAAACAGAGAAAATGTATTGCCACAGAGAAAGTGTATTGGCATCAATGCCAAAGGGGGAGACTGTTGGAAATATTGTCATTGATGGCAATGGAAACAACAAAGACAGAGACAGACAAAGAAGGCAGCAAATGAAAAGGCAGAGGTAGAGGTCGAGCAGCAGTAGTAGCTAAGGCAGAGGTAGAGGCAGCGAATATAGAGGCAGAGTTGTTATATCAGAGGTAGAGGCAGAGGCAGAGGCAGAGGCAGAGCAGAAAAATTCCGAGAATCGCTACCCCAACTGGAGGATACATAAACCCAATTTCGGGAATCGCTTACCCCAAGCGGCAAGTATATATATATATATATATATATATATATATATATATATACAAACCTTATTCCGAGAATCATTACCCCAGGTGGAAGGATACTCAAACAAATTCTGGGAATCGCATAACCCAAAGCAGCAAAGTATATATATACAAATCTCATTCCGGGAATAGTTACCCACGCAGGAGTATATATGCAGCGCATTACATATATTGCGCCTTATGCATAAAGGTTCAAAGCATAATATTAAAATGATATGGAGCGCTTTATTATCAGAACCAAAGTACCTTATATGGGGGGACCCTTTCCCAATCGCATCCATCGCACCATCGGTAGTTTAATATAAACAACAATTTACATTGCGTATTGAGTTCCTGACCGATGGGTGTATGAATGATGATTCAAAATGTATTTGTATGCGGCATAATTCGTACCTGAGATTATAAGAGCATCGAAACATGCAACAAAGAGTTGCGATTGTGATTGGAAGCCCGGACCCGATGGGTTTAAAAAACATAATTGTTATGTGTCGGAACATACCATTGAAGGATGCGATTGCGATCAATCGCAAAGGTGTCAATCGCATCGAACAAAAGCAGAGCATCAGAGAAATATATTAAAAGACTTGCGATTGTGATTGAAGACCGGACCCGATGGGTTTATAAACCATGACTGATATATATTTGAAGTTTCGTCATAATAGTGAATAATCGGAATCGGAGCATCAGAGCATTGAGACATCGGTACATTCACATGAATATTGCGATTGCGATTAATCGCAATCGGAGAAATCTCAACAGTGATTAATTGCAATCAGAGAAATCACAACAGTGATCAATAACAATCGAAGAAATTGCAACAGTGATCAATCGCAATCGGATAAATCGCAACAGTGATCAATCGCATCGGAGAAGGAGCAGGGCATCAGAGCAATATATTAAATATTGCGATTGCGATGAATCGCAATCGAAATGATCATATCACATCGGAGAAACAAACATTAGATTCAAATGATCGTTGTGGGGCCCGATCCTTTCATGTATTAGAGTTTGTGATTCGATTTATTGTGGATTGATCGTTATATAAGACCAAAGGCCTATCTGAGATTTTACAACATTTGATCGCAATATATAAATATAAAGAGGCCAATACATAATGTGACTTATTATAATGGACCCATGGGCCTCGGCTTAAGGTGGAAGGGTGATTATTAATATAATACGTATGCGATAGGTGCAATCGCATCGGGCCATAAAATAGGGCCGTGGTGTATATATGTTCCACTTGCAGAACTCACCACATCAACAAGACACTTGTTGTGTAAAGGGTTGGAATTTGCCCAGATTTAATGTCAGTTGTTACATAAATATAAGAGTTACGCAGCAGCCATAAACAGAAAGGCATACAGAGGAAAGAAAGGGACAAACACAGTCAAAGAAAAGACAAATGCGCAGCTAGCCAAGAGGCTGAATGAGGGAGATGGAATTTTTATTGTAATTGAGTGTAAATATTTTAATTGATTTATATTGTTGTGATGCATTGGCAAGTCTCCGGAGGAAAAACAAAGCTCCCATTGTAATATTGAAATTAATGCATGTTGTTATATTTTCTGAATGAGCGAGTGAAAGAAATGAAAAGGCAGAAAGCGAAGAGGCATGGCTGTCCATTCTAAATTCATTGAGGAATGCTGACAGTCACAAGAAAATCCTTATAAATAATATCATCTTGATATGCAAAAATGGGTTAGAGAGAGCTAATATAGAGAATGCAGAGTATAGAAGAGTGAGGAGAGAAGATTAATAAAAGAAGAGCAAAGAGAGATTCTACAGAACAGAGCTAATATCTGAGGTAAATCAACAAACATTCAGTTTGATAAATTGAGGAATTTGGAGCGTCCCTATCAAGTTGCAGCTTGATAGCTGTCAGTTGTAGCTGACTGAGGTAGGAGCCTCCTGTAGGTTGGTGCCTGTAGAAAATTGAAGGGAGTTGGTGCTTCCTTGCAAGAAGTAGCTTGCAGAATTGAGGTTGGAGCCTCCTGTAGGTTGATCACTGTAGAAAAACAGTGGTGAGAGGGAGTTGGAGCTTGCCTTTGCATCACAATAATAATAAGATGTGGTTTTCTCCCTTTACGGGTTTCCACTTATATCTGGTGTCTCTGTGCATGATATTTATGTGTTGATCTGATTTATATCTTCTGCTTAAAACCTGCTGCTCTCATATTAAGTCTACTGTCATATTATATTAATACTTGCTGCTCATATTCTGAGATTACTCACATATTAAGTTGGACATGAAATAAAGGTGTAAATAAGTTTTAATGAAAATTTTTAAAAGTCCATGAATGTGTTAAACTAATTCACCCCCCCCCCCCCTCTCAGTTTAACTAAGGGTTCAAAATTGTATCAAAGCTGTTCCTTGTACCGCTTAGTAAAGAAAATAAGGATGGCTAGTAAAGAAGGATGCTCAACCAATAAATCCCCTTTCTTTACAGGTGCAAATTATGCCTTCTGGAAAATCAGGATGAGGACATACATAATGTCTCTAGGAATAGAAGTTTGGGGTGCTGTGGGATTAGGATATGCCCCAAAGGCAAATGAATCAGAGAAAGAATCCAAACAATATTTTGTAGCTAACGCAAAAGCCGTGAATGCCATATTGAATGGATTGTGTGAAGCAGAGTTTATCAAATTAATGCACAAAGGCACTGCCAAAGAGATGTGGGATGCTCTGGAGAACATCCATGAAGGAGACAAGAAAGTAAATACTGATAAACTTCAAGTCTATAGAGCCCAGTTTTAGAACTTAAAAATGAATGATGATGAAGACATTAACAGTTTCTTCCTAAAAGTTGCAGAAATTGTTAAAAATATGAAAACTCTTGGAGAAATCATGCCAAAAAGTATAGTTGTGAAAAATATTCTAAGATCTCTTCCATCCAGGTTTAATCCCAATGTGTCTGTAATAAAAGAAAAAACTGATTGGGAAACCTTGACCATGAACCAGCTACTTGGAAATTTAACAGCATATGAGATTAGGCTCCCACATAAGAAGCCAAGTATGAGGGAGGCAGCCTTTAAAACATAAAAGAAGAAATAAGAAGAGGAAGAAATATGCTCTTGCTCGGATCAAGAAGAAGCAAATTTTGTCAAGAAACTGGATAGAGGTTTAGGTAAATACAAAGGTAAACTTCCTTTCAAATTCTTTAACTGTGGAAGAGTTAGACACTATGCTGCTAAGTTTCCTCACAAGAAAGTAAAGAATCAGGCTCAAGAATTAGATAAAAATACATCAAAGAACTGGCAAAAAGGAAAGAAGTTCAGTAGAAAATCCTTCTATGCTCAACAAGACAATAGTACATCTGAAGACTCAGATGAACCTTCAAGTGAAGAAGGAACCTCTGAATTTTTATTGATGGCCATAGAAGAACTTGAAGGTCTCCTGCTAGAAGTTGAAGAAGAAGAAGGTAAGCCGACCCGGAGGGGGAGCGAAGTAGTGCTCTAGAAGAGATTACAGACCTGCGAAATGAAGAAAAACAAAAGACATTCTCCCAAGCTTGTATGAGGAGAATAGAATTCAGGTCCTAATGCGGTACCGAAGGTAGAACTTGAAGAAGCCAAGAAGATAGGAAGACATACCAACAAATCAAGGATAAACCCGAGAACAAGAGAAGTCGAAAGAAGAAGTAGTATGTCCGTGAAGAAACCAGAAAATCCTCAAAGGAAAGTGGTTATAAGCTCTTCTCAAACAACAAGCTCTAGTAAGTTGAATGAAATTCCGGTTGCTCAAAGATCCCCTATGATAAAAACTGGAATAGGCTATGAATGAGAATCGAGTAAAAGCAAAGAAAAGGTTGACAGAGAGATTATTTTTGTAAAAGAAAATAAGAATGATGAAGCATCTCAAACAATTCCTACAAAAGAAGAAACCTGTAATGAGGAAGATAGAGATCAGAAGAAACCACTAGCAGCTAAGAATGTAATAAATACTAATACAACAGAGAAAGGGGCATATGCCTTTGAATATGTCAAATTTGGAAGCCATCAAAGGAGATTCTTCCCTCCTATGAAGAATGCCACCTGTTATGTCTGCCACAAGCTGGGACACATTGGTGCATATTTCCATGCAAGGAGGAGTAATTCAAACCAGCAAAATATGCAAACATTGAAGAGACTGCCTCAATCAAACAAATGGAAAAGACAACCTGACACCAGGTATGCAAATAGTTTCTATGGTTATTATTTTTATTGTAAGGAATTTGGTCATAAAATCATTGAATGTAGAAAGTATGGACAAATATTGATGTTCAACACCTCAAGGAGGTTTATGAATCAAAGAAATTTTGTTCATACTCACAATTCTGCAAAAACTATGATCAAATACCGTATATGCAATCAAGTTGGACATATGCCTTCCAAATTTCCTCTGAAGGGATATGAATCATCATCTCACAAAAGATACCAAACTAAAGGATGCCTCCAGTGCAAAAAGAAGAAGAATAAGTGTGACCTGGCTCTAACTGCTCAAGATTTCAAAAGCCAATGGTATTTGGACAATGGATGCTCTAAACACATGACAAGAGACAAAAGCAATTTTATAACTCTTGATGAAAAGAAATCTGGCAATGTTACTTTTGGTAATGATAAATTAGGTAATATCAAGGGAAAAGTCTCAGTCAGCATAGACAATGGTAGAGGAAAGGCCCAAGATGTACTATTTGTAGATGGGTTGAAAGAAAATTTACTAAGTGTCAGTCAGATGTGTGACAAAGGCTGTGAAGTTCTTTTTATAGCACAAGAATGTGAAGTCAGATCAAGCACCACAGGTAAGACTTTGCTCAAAGGTGTTCGAACAGAGAGTAATGTTTACATTGTGAAAGAGGAAGATAAAGCATGTCATCTTAGAAAACTATAAGAGTCATGGTTATGGCATAAAAGGTTGGGACATCTCAGCTTCAATCACATCATCAGACTAAGCAAGAAGAAAGCTGTCAGAGACATGCTAGAAATAAAGAGGCCTTCTAATGCCATATGCAAATCATTTCAATTAGGCAAACAGACTCGCACGTCCTTCAAGGCCAAACATGAGTTATCAACAAGAAGACCTCTACAGCTTGTGCACATGGATCTGTGTGGACCCGCAAGAACTAAAACTCCAAGTGGAGAATCCTACTTCATGCTGATAATAGATGACTTCTCCAGAATGACATGGGTTTCATTTCTCGAGAATAAATTAGAAGCTCTGGAAAAATTTAAGATCTTAAAAGCATTAGTAGAAAATCAAACAGGATGTAAGCTGAAATGCATTATATTAGACAGAGGGGGTGAATTCACATATTATGACTTTGCTGACCTATGCAATGAAAATGGGATAAAGCAACAATTTACTATTGCAGGAACACCTCAGCGAAATGGAGTAGCAGAGAGACAAAACAGGTCTGTACAGCAAATAGCCAGAGCCATGATGCATGAAATTAATATTGCTCAAACATTCTGGGTTGAAGTAGTACACAAAACAGTGCATATCCTTAATAAAGCTCACTTAAGGCCAAGCAGTGACAAGACTCCCTATGAACTATGGCATGGGAAACCATCTTCAATCAAACATTTTAGAATCTTTTGAAGCAAGTGTTACATAAATAATAATGATGAAAATCTTGGGAAATTTGATGCAATAGCAGATGAAGGGATATTTCTAGGATATGCATCCAAATGTAAAGGGTACAGGTGCTACAACAAAACTCCTCGAAAAATAGTAGAAAGCATTGGCGTGAGATTTGATGAAGAACTTCCAAACAATACAAGAGATACTGAATACTACAGTCCATCAGACAACCATGAAGAAGAAAACCAAGATGATGAGGAAACAAGCAAGACAACAGAAGATACAGAGCTAAGTTCTAAAGCTCCCTCAAGATATACTCAGAAGAATCATCCTGAAGATCAAATCATTGGAGACAAGAGAGTAGGGGTCCAAACAAGAAGGCAGCTAACAAAACAAACTGAAGAGGTATACATAGCCATGTTGTCACAAATAGAGCCAAAGAAATTTGAAGAAGCCAGCAAGTACATGTCCTGGGTGAATGCTATGAATGAATAATTGGACCAAATTGAGAAAAAACAATACCTGGGAATTAGTTCCTAGACCCACTGAGAAAAATTTCATAGGCTCAAAATGGGTATTCAAAAACAAAATGAATGAGCAAGGACAAGTAATTGGGAATAAAGCCAAACTGGTCTGCAAAGGATATTCACAAATCAAAGGACTTGATTACGATGAAACATTTTCCCCTATAGCCAGAATGGAAGCCATCAAAATGTTTCTGGCCTTTGCTTGCTACCAAAACTTCAAAGTATATCAAATGAATGTGAAATTTTCATTTCTAAATGGAGATCTAGAAGAAGAAGTCTGCATGGAACAACCAGAAGGTTTCTCTTTAACAGACAAAGAAGACTATGTGTGCAGACTGAAGAAGGCTCTATATGGACTGAAACAGGCTCCCCGTGCTTGGTACTCAAGACTGGATAAATATTTGCAAAAACAAGGCTTTAAGAGAGGGGGAGTAGACATCAGTCTATACATAAAAGAAAATGAACTCCTGATTGTTGTAGTATATGTTTATGATATTATGTTTGGAAGCAACAAAGAAGAACTAGCAAAAGGGTTTGCTGATGAGATTAAAAAAAAGTTTGAGATGTATATGATTGGAGAGCTCAGTTTCTAACTAGGACTTCAAATTCAGCAAAATAACACAGGGACATTTATCTCACAGAAAAAATACTTGAAAGAAATGTTGAAAAAGTTCAAAATGGAGGACTGCAAACCTGTGTCAACTCCCATGATCACTGGATGCAAGCTGTGTGCTAATGATGGTTCTGCTGATATAGATAAAAAACTCTACAGATCCATGATAGGAAGTCTCTTGTATTTGACCGCATCAAGACCAGACATCATGCTAGCAGTAGGACTAGTGGCTAGATATCAAGAAACTCCTAAACAAAACCATCTTCTGGCAGTAAAAATAATTTTCAGATATCTACAAGGAACAACACAATATGGACTTTGGTATCCTAAAAAAAAAAGCTTCACTTTGACAACATACACAGATGGATATTGGGCCAGCTGTGTGGATGACAAGAAAAGTACAAGTGGAGGTGCATTCTATTTAGGAGAAATTCTCGTGGCATGGTTAAGCAAGAAACAAACATCTATCTCTCTGTCTACAGCAGAAGCAGAATATATAGCAGCAGCAGCATGTTGCACACAAGTCATGTGGATGAAGCAAACCCTCCAAGACATGAAGGTAAGCATTGATGAACCTATCTCAATCAAATGTGATAATAGAAGTGCTATAAGTATATCTAAAAATCCTGTGCTTCACTCAAAAACTAAACATATCCCAATTAAGTATCATTTTCTCCGAGAACAAGTGGCTCAGAAGATAGTAAAACTGGAGTATGTACCAACAAAAGAACAGACAGCAGGTATATTTACTAAACCACTTACTAGAGAACCATTTGAATATTTGAGACAGACTAGGGGTAGTATCTGTAGATTCTACTCTATAATATGAAGAGAAAGAATAATTTCAAGGGGAGAACAGAAACGAACATATCATTCTCAGGGGGAGATCAACCAGCAAGGGAAGCATGAAAACAGGTCCTCAGGATCAAAAGGATTACAGCAAGAATACATTCAGCATAAGAGGGTCAGTGGTGCAGCGGAAGAGTGGTGAACCCGACGTGAACCGAACACGGAACAGTAGTGAACCCGATGTAAATCTAATCCAACAGTTGAAGCAGCAGCGTACAAAATCAGAAAATTCCAGAGAGAGAAAATGCATGAAATATTGAAAAAGGCTAAAATCACAGGATCAAAGAATAGAAGCTACACTAAGAATTCAAACCCCTTGCCATTGATGTCAAAGGGGGAGGAAGAGCAAGCAATAGGAGGAAGAGCAAGCAAACAGAGAAAATGTATTGCCATAGAGAAAGTGTATTGCTATCAATGCCAAAGGGGGAGACTGTTGGAAATATTTTCATTGATGGCAATGGAGGCAGCAAAGACAAAGACAGACAAAGAAGGCAACAGATGCAAAGATAGGAAAATAATAGGCAGAGGATATAGAGGCAGAGACGTTATATCAGAGGCAGAGGCAGAACAGAAAAATTTCGAGAATCGCTACCCCAGCTGGAGGATACATAAACCCAATTCCGGGAATCGCTTACCCCAAGCTGCAAGTATATATATATATATATATATATATATATATATATATATATACAAACCTTATTCGAGAATCATTACCCGGGCGAGAAGGATACTCAGAGCAAATTATGAGAATCGTATAACCCCGAAACGGCAAAGTATATATATACAAATCTCATTCCGGGAATCGTTACCTGTGAGGTATATATGCGACACATTACATATATGTACCTTATGCACAAGAGTTCAAAGCATAATATTAAATGATATGGAGCGTTTTATTATCGGAGAACAAGACTCAAGTACGTTATATGGTGGGACCCTTTCCCAGTCGCATCGGAGAAAAAGCGTGAAGCGGAATATGTAAACAACAAAGAGTTGCGATTGCGATTGAGTTCCGGACCCGATGGGTGTATGAATCATGATTCAAACGTATTTGAAGTTCGACATAATTGCATCGGATCAGTATAATCGCATCGGAGATTATAAGAGCATCAGAACATGCAACAAAGAGTTGTGATTGCGATTGGAAGCCCGGACCCGATGGGTTTATAAAACATAATTGATATGTGTCGGAACATACCATTGAAGGATGCGATTGCGATCAATTGCAAAGGTGTCAATCGCATTGGACAAAATTAGAGCATCAGATCAATATATTAAAAGACTTGCGATTTCGATTGAAGACCGGACCCGATGGGTTTATAAACCATGACTAATATATATTTGAAGTTTCATCATAACAGTGAATAATCGGAATTGGAGCATCGGAGCATTGAGACATTAGTACATTCACATGAAAATTGTGATTGCGATTAATCGCAATTGGAGAAATCGCAACAGTGATTAATTGCAATCGGAGAAATCGCAACAGTGATTAATCACAATCGGAGAAATCACAACATTGATCAATTGCAATCGGAGAAATTGCAACAATGATCAATCGCATCGGAGAAGGAGCAGGGCATTAGAGCAATATATTAAAGATTGCGATTGCGATGAATCGCAATTGGAATGATCATATCGCATCGGAGAAACAAACATTAGATTCAAATTATCATTGTGGGGCCTGATCCTTTCATGTATTAGAGTCCGTGATTCGATTTATTGTGGATTGGATCATTATATAAGACCAAAGGCCTATCTGAGGTTTTACAACATTTGATCGCAATATATAAATATAAAGAGGCCAATACATAATGTGACTTATTATAATGGACCCACGGACCTCGGCTTAAGGTGGAAGGGCGATTATTAATATAATATGTATGCGATAGGTGCAATCGCATCGGGCCATAAAACAAGGCCGTGGTGTATATATGTTCCTTTTGCGGAACTCACCACATCAACAAGACACTTGTTGTGTAAAGGGTTGGAATTTTCCTAGATTTAATGTCAGTTGTTACATAAATACAGGAGTTACGCAGCAGCCATAAACAGAAAGGCATACAGAGGAAAGAAAGGGACAAACACAATCAAAGAAAACACAAATGCGCAGCTAGCCAAGAGGCTGAATGAGTGAGCTGGAATTTTTATTGTAATTGAGTGTAAATATTTTAATTGATTTATATTGTTGTGATGCATTGGCAAGTCTCCGGAGGAAAAACAAAGCTCCCACTGTAATATTTAAATTAATGCATGTTGTTATATTTTCTGAATGAGCGAGTGAAAGAAATTAAAAGGAAGAAAGTGAAGAGGCATGGTTGTCCATTCCAAATTCATTGAGGAATGCTAACAGTCACAAGAAAATACTTATAAATAATATCATCTTGATATGCAAAAATATGTTAGAGAGAGAAAATATAGAGAATGCAGAGTATAGAAGAGTGAGGCAGAGAAGATTAAGAAAAGAAGAGCAGAAAGAGATGCTAAAGAACAGAGCTGATACTTGAGGTAAATTAGCAAACACTCAGTTTGATAAATTGAGGAAGTTGGAGCTTCCCTATCAAGTTGTAGCTTGATAGCTGTCAGTTGTAGCTGAATGAGGTTGGAGCCTCCTGTAGGTTGGTGCCTGCAGAAAATTGAATGGAGTTGGTGCTTCCTTGCAAGTTGTAGCTTGCAGAATTGAGGTTGGAGCCTCCTGTAGGTTGGTGCCTGTAGAAAAACAGTGGTGAGAGGGAGTTGGAGCTTGCCTTTGCATCACAACAATAATAAGATGTCGTTTTCTCCCTTTATGGGTTTCCACTTATATCTGGTGTCTCTGTGTATGATGTTTATGTGTTGATTTGATTTATATCATCTGCTTCATACCTGCTGCTCTCATATTAAGTCTACTGTTATATTGTATTAATACTTGCTGCTCACATTCTAAGATTACTCACATATTAAGTTGGACATGAAATAAAGGTGTAAATAAGGTTTAATGAAAAGTTTTAAAAGTCCATGAATGTGTGAAACTGATTCACCCCCCCCCCCCCCCCCTCTCAGTTTAACTAATGGTTCAACACAATATTCCATCTAGAATGCAAAAATTTAATGCTTTTTGTTTTAAGAATCTTGCTTTGGTTTTTGACAAAGAAGGGGGAGCATTGAGATAAAGAAGCACATAAGTAATATCAGCATACCAAGGTGAATTTAAAAGCATTTCTTCAATGTATGGTGTTGTACTTTCTTTAGTTTTTTCTAACATACCAACAATATTCATGTCTAAAGCTTGGAAATTTGAGTCAGCCATGAGTTTTGCAAGTCCTTTTCCTTTAATCAACTTAGTGGGTCTGATTTCTAAATCATATTCTAAAATGGTAGCAATCCCCTTGCCCCTTTTACCATCAGGGTCTTGATTAAGTATATCTTTGACAAATGTGTTTGGGGCAAAGGCTATGATATGTGAATGAAAAATATAAACTCTAAAATCCTTCAAAGCTTTGATTAAGGAAAAGGCTTATTTCTCCATAATGTTATACTTTATAGGGGCATCCCTTAAGGCTTTGCTGAAGAAAGCTATGGGCTGCTCTTGCCCCATGATGTTCTTTTGCAACAATACTGTTGCCACAATATGTTCAGAGTCAAAAGAGAAAATGTAAAAGTCCTTGGTGAAGTCAAGGCTGATTAAGACTGGTGTTTATGTGAGTGCTTGTTTTACCAGCTCAAAAGATTATTTTGCTTCCATATTCCACTTTTTTGTGGTCCTGTGATTTGGAAAATTGGCATACCAAAAGACAAGGCAACATCAGAACCACTTTGGAATCCTAGGATCTAGCCCTCCTGGATTCAGAGAGGGATCTCTCTATATGTGTTTTCAAAGGATATATCTTTAAGGTTTATGATATGATATCAGGCTAGTTATGAAGTACAAGAGGTTTGTTTGTTTTTGGTTGGGAATCATTAAATGAGAAGGTCATGTGAAGTGAAGGAGGAAATAAGTGGAAGGATGTTTCGGCATGGGAAGATAGGTCAAGAAACAATGCTAAACCATTAGGTTATGGAGTCATAAAAGGGTTTACTTGCAAAACAACTATTCAAGGGTTTTCAAAGGGCAAGTCATCTATATCAAATGATCTTTTAAGTTGAGTTTGTGGTATGGAACATTAAGAAGTGGGGTGAAAGAAGCAAACATATAAGAAAACAAATGGCAACCTAAGATTAGGTAAGGACTTTTAACCTATCCTGCTTTTGACATACTCTCAAGGGAAAACAATTAAGATAAACATAAAAAGTAACCTAAGATCAAGTAAATACTCTTAAAATAGCCTGCTTTTGGCATACTCTTAAGGGAAATCTTCACAACAGTTGTTTAAGACTAAACAAGGAACAGGGCTAGCCATAAACTTCCTTGATTAAGACTCTACTTAGCATGCAGCGAAAAGATCATTCAAGAACAACATCTCAAGTTCTACTCAGCAAGACATGGGCTCACCAAAATTCCTTGACTGGTTATACTCTATTGAAATCATTCCCAAACACACATTTAGAATAAAACATAGAGATAAAGCTTATCAGTGAGAGATAGGGTACCTTGCAGTAAATCCTACTCTATATTTGTTGTTCTTTATCAGAGAAAATGGACAGTATGGAAACATAAGGAAAATAACAATTACAGTGAGAATAACATCACCAATGATTTAGATCAGGATCCAATGAATCTGCTTATCTATTTGATGTCCAAAACCAGTTACATACTTTGAGTCCAATAGCTTTTTACAGTCTGATACTTCTCTTCCCAGCCTACTATATTACAACTACTTAGTAACTCTTACTCAATAACAGTTCAAAAATTAACAATTTTCCAACCCTTTACAATGAATCTTCTTTGAATACATATAGGTGAGAGAGGAAGAGTGTTGAAGGAAAAATCATAAATATTAGTTAAGACAAAGGGGGAGAGGTATTCGAATGCCCATTCTGCTTAATGACCATAGAATTAACTGATTGTACCATTTTAGTAGCTTTTACTGTCTTTGAGGCATATCTGGTAGGTTGGTAATAACTCCGAAGTGTCTTCTTTGAAACTAACCGTGGCCTGAAGTACTCTGTTTGACCTCTGTGACAAGTAACTGTCATATTTCGGTTCTAAGACCTCCCATGATTGTGCAATAACTGTTTTGACAATTTTTAAAGAGTTTCAGCCATCAGGATGGCTATCACAGTGTCTTTTGAAAGGAAAATTATACTATCGGTGTCCTTACGGGTCTCTGAGAAGTAATTGGCCTCGTTGATGTGTCCTTTGGAGGCTTTCTTCTGCTGATCTACGTTTTTAGGCCTTTAAACTCTGGTTGCGCCTTTAATTATGCCTTTGGGCCTTCTTCGATCATTTTTTTCTTTAAAACTGGGTCTTTGTCTTCAATTTGTGGGTTAAGAATTTAATTTGCGTGGCTTATGCTTTAACCATTGTCCTTTCTGGTCTTCACTTTAATCCCTTTGTGGTGCACAGGTGGCTTTAACTAGAAATGGAGGGTTTTTCTATTCACCAGTGTTCATGAGACACTGATAAAAAATAATAATAAACCTTGAAGATCCCTTTTGCAATTTATTATGGCCCGAAGATCATCACCTTCGGTCTCTGCCACTGAATTTGACTGTGGGTGGGCCTGCAACATTAAGCCACAATTATAACCTGCAAACAAACACAAAAATATTGTAAAATCCTACGCGTTTTGGTTTGACTGCTTCAGAAGGCTCAGCGAGAGGTTATGGAGCAAAGCAGAAGAAGGTGGATGTAGCAGGGAAGGGTTCTATTCTAGAAACCAGGAAGAAACCCGAGATATTTTGAATAGTGGCGCTTAAATGGAAATAAGCGGTTTTGCAGAAAACTTTGAGTGGTTTTCGTGTGGGGTAAAGGCGGTAAGTGGTAATGGGCTAAATGAACACGATACGGCTTAGGTGCCGACATGCGTCCCCCACGAAACCACCTATTTCACGTGCAAATAGCTCGTTTGGGTCTTTTGGCGTTCTGGGCGCGAAAGGGTTATGAGCCGTCCGATTCGGGGGTTCCATATCTACGGTGTAGAGTGAAGGTGACAGACAAAGCTGCGTGATCAGGTGGGACCGGCGGTGACATCATTTATTTTGTTAGGTAGCGAAATTTTATATGCGCGGGGTGAAAAGGTGGTCATTAGATCTGAATAGCTCAACGGTGGAGATTAACTACGGGGGGACTAAGGGGTATGGAGGGGTTTGTGGGCCGGGTGCCTCCGCAGTAAATCTCAACCATTGGATGGAGATCCATCGCAGTCAAATGAGTCAACTGCGGGGGCACTGGGGAGTATGGGTCACTGTGGTCGGGTGCCCCCATAGTGATCCTAAGCTATTGGATCGAGATAAAGATTGGATGGTGGAGATTTCATTGGCAGATCGGCAATCGACGGAGAAGAGGTTTCGGGAAGGAGGACTTAAGAAGTGGTGATGGCCGATGGCCGATGGGAGAAACAAGAGCGATGGACGGAGGACTGTTGGATCGGGATTATGATCAATGGCTAGGATGTGATCGAGGTCTCACATATTGGCAGTGAAAAGGGTCAGGGGATAAGGAAACTGGGATCGCCAATGAGCGATGGAGATGGAGTTAGCACTACGATGGAGCGATGCACTTGAGGATCGTCGGATCGGAAATGAGATCAACATTGGAGATTAACTCGGGAAAGTGCATCAGCGGGGGAAAAGAGGTTTGGGGAGTGGAAATGGGAGTTGTCGATGTACGATGCTCCGATGGAGCGAGTATTGTTAGATCAGGGAGATCAACGGCTCAGATCCCATCAGTGGGGAAACCATCGCGCAGAGAAAAATGAAGAAATGAAAGGAAAAGGGGCAGAGCGAGATGCGATAGCACAAAAGGGGCTTAAGACTAGGGCTGACGGTCACAGGTCCCGATCTCATGGAGGAAAAGGACTGAAAACTTAAGCCCGCGGGGGCTTAAAGGTCCGCTTATGAAAAAGGTTGGTTTTTAGGCCGAAAAAGGGGTTTTTGAGGTTTTTCAGAGGTTCTAATAGAGTAAAGAAGGGTTTTAAAAGAAAATAAAAAGGGATTCATATGGTATTAAAAGGGATTTTTGAGGAAGTGGAGGGATTTTTAATAGGAGGATGGGAATGAAAGTGGGTTTCAAAGAAGTTTTCTTCAAAATAACAGCAGGGCTTTGTGAGGATATCAGTGAGATGGATCCTTTGGACAAATGGACATAGCAAGGCTTCAAGAAGTCACAGATTTGCTTCAAATGTGTTTCTTGAAGACTAATAGGCCTCTTTTAGCCATCATAGTATATGAAAAAATTATAGATGGCTAACAGCGGCTCCAATTGGGGATGGAAACTCCTTGGAGGTGTCAAGAACCTCAGAAATTTATCTCTGGAATGTAGATCAATGTCCTGCACTTTGACAATCGTCTTTCTTCTTTGATCATGCTGCTTGAAAAATGATCAATCATTACATTTTAACCAATCAATTTTCCCCAATAAACTACCTACACAACCTACTTTCCTAACATTTTTTCTTCATAAGGTGCACTTGGACTTGCAAACCTTTAGACATCAACATTTTATTCTTTTATTGAAAGTAAGAAAACTAATCTAAATCTACCCTTATAACTTCCATGAGTCCAGATTAAAAAGTTGAACTCATTAGCTTCTCTACCTAACTACTATCTATCAGGATTAAGCTGTCTGACAGATTTCATTCTCTATATTTTAAAACAGAAATTGAAAACATAGTCAAACCAGGATTAAGCTGTCTAATTTGCTGTGGTGGCTATGGCATCCAAAACAAACTGCACATAGACCTTTATTTGCAGAAAATTAAAACAAAACCTGGAAGGCTTAAGATCTGATAGCAATGAGAGTCCTTCCTTCTTTCTTTCAGCTCTGATTTTGATCTCTTTGAGCTGTCTTCTTCTTCTTTACTTGGTTTAAGTTTTCAGCATGTTAGGACTAGTCTTCTCTGTATCTTTGGCTCAGGTTTTGATCTGATTAGAGCCATTCCTTTTTTGATTCTTTGGTTCAGATTTTGAGCATATTAGAACCAATTCCTTTTCTTCTCTTTGGCTCAAGTTTTGATCTGGTTCGAGCCATTCTTCATCAAACTTATAGGTTCAGGGTTTACGCTTGTTTGAACCTCTGTTTTTCTATCCTAATCTAATCTACTGATAAGCCAAGATTAAATAGTTTGGAAAGTCTTCTTCACTAACCTATTAGCAGTAAATTGAAATCTATCTAGTCATGATTAGGCTGTATGACCAAATAGTATTACTCTTTAAATTAGTGGCATTTAGGCTTGCACACTTTCATATTTTTCTTTTCTTTTTGGTATGGGGTTGTACCTTTCCTCTTTTATATATGCCCTCTTTTTCTTTTCTATTGTTTTGTATTTTTCAATTTTTCAAAAAAAAATAAAGCAATGATATTTACAATGGAAAATGAAAGCTTTAAACTAATATTTCAACAGAAATAATGCTTGAGCATCCTGTCATTGACAGGACCCCCAAACAGTTCTATGCCATCCATATCTTGTAGAAAAAATGCATTATGACCAATGACAGATTGAATGATGTAAGGTCCTTGCCATATATTGTCAAACTTGCCATGTTTGCCCTTATCTTCTCTCCTAGAATCCCATTTGAATACTTTTTCACCAATTTTGAAACCACTTGCCTTTGACCTCTTATCAAACAACTTTTTGATATTCTCTTGTACTTTTTGTGCTCTGTTATAAACTTCTTCCGTGGTTTGTTGAAGTCTTATGGTCTGATTTAGCCTTCTCATCATGTTATCTTCCTCTAATTGTATTTCTTGGACCAACTTCATCACTGGCACTCCTAAACTGGTAGGAAAAACTGCATCTTCTCCATAAACCAGTGTATAGGGAGACATTCCAATTGATTTCTTTGTTTTCAATCTATCTGCCCATAAAGCATGCACCAGCTTGTTGTGCCATTACCTCTGATTTTGTTCCAGCAACTTCTTTATTATGTTTATCAGGTTCTTATTAGAAGACTCTGCCAGCCCATTACCTTGAGGGTAGTAAGCTGTGGAATGACCAAGCACAATCTGATATCTATGAAAAAAATCAACCATATTTTTAGAACCAAATCCAACAGCATTATCAATGATGATTTTCCTAGGAAAACCAGATCTAGACAGGATATGGTCTTCAAGGAATTTTATGATAACTGACTCTGTGGCATTCCTAGAAGAGATGGCTTCTATCCATTTAGTGAAATAATCAATGGTTGTTAGTATCCATCTATGTTGGGCAGATGAGGCAGGATGGATTTCCCCAATGAAGTCTAGGCCCCACTGTTGAAAAGGAGCTTCAACAGTGATTGGTTGCAATGGTAAGGGAAACTTTTTTCTCTTGCCTTCAAAGATTTTACATTTGTGGCAGGAAACTATCATTTTGTGGACATCTTGAAAGAGGGAGGAACAATAATAGCCAACTCTAAGGATTTTATTAGCAGTGGTTTTCCAATTTAGGTGGCCTCCACATTCTCCTTCATGAAGCTCATACTTTATCCTATCTGCATCAACCTCAGGGAAACATTTAAGCAATAAACCACTGGCATTCTTCCAATATAGACATTTATCTAAAATGAAGTAATTAACAGCCTTTAACTTCAATAATCTTGCCTTTTTTTCAAACGAACCAGGAGGTGCATTGAGGTTAGTAAGCACATACAAAATATCAGCATACCAAGATGAGTCGAGGAAAATATCCTCAATAAGTGGGGCTGGTAATTCTTCCTGCCCATCTAATGCATCTATCATGTTTATATCAAGTGCTTGCAAGTTAGATTCAACCATTAATAGTGCTAGGCCTTGACCCTTGATGAGTTTAGTGGGTTTAATTTCCAAATCATATTCCAGTACCACAACAATCCAATTTCCTCTTTTTCCATAGGGGTCTTGTGACAAAATGTCCTTTACCACTACATGAGGCACAAATGCAATAATGTGAGAGTGCAAGATATAGAATCTGAAATCCTTCAAGGCTTTGACCAAAGCATAGGCCTATTTTTCCATGATATTATATTTCAGAGGTGCATCTCTTAATGCCTTGCTAAAAAATGCAATTGGTTGCTCTTGTCGTTCTGGATTTTTCTGTAACAGGACAGCGGCCACAATATGTTCTGATGCAAATGAAAATATGAGGAATTCCTTAGTGAAATTAGGACTGATAAGAACCGGTGCCTGGGTAAGTGCATGTTTGACCAATTCAAAGGAATTCTTTGCTTGTAAGGTCCATTTAACTCCTATCTATTTCTTTAGCATGTTTTTCATGTTCCTAAGGAGTCCTACCAGGTTGGGTATGAACCTTCTTAAGAAATTAATCTTTCCACTAAAATATTGAAGTTATTTGATGTTTCTGGGGTGACTGATTTACAATATACCTTCAACCCTTTTTGGGTCTATTTTAATCCCTTTTTCAGATATGATGTGACCAAGAAGTTTACCCTCTCAGAGACCATACAATGTCTTCTTGGGATTTAAAGATAGCCCAAATTTTCTACATTTTTCAAAGACCTTTCTTAGGTGTACTAGGTGTTCTTCATCTATTTTGGAATAGACTGTAATGTCATCTAAGTAAATCATAATGAAGTGGCCTATTTCTTTTGAGAAAGAAATATCCATGGCTCTTTGAAAGGTGGCACCTGCATTCATTAATCCAAAAGGCATTTTCACATACATGAAAGTGCCCCAAGGAGTAGTGAAGGATGTTTTCAGTCGATCATCAGGAAGTACCAATATCTAATTATATCCTGAAAAGACATATAGCAAAGAAATCATCTTGGAACCAACTACCCTTTGTAATATGTGCTCCATTTTAGGCAGCGGATAGTTGTCCTTTAATGAGGCTCTATTCAAGTTCCTAAAGTCAATACAGAGACTTATTTCTCTTGTTTTCTTTCTTACAGCTACGAGATTATATACCCACTCTGAGTATCTCACAGGGAAAATAATTCCAAAATCATACATTTTCCTAATTTATTTCTCAACCAGAGGTAACTGCACAGGGTTTATTCTGCGTAATTTCTGCCTAAATGGTTTCTGGTTTTCTTTAAGTGGTATCTTGTGCTGAATGGTCTCTGTGTCATATGCCTTTAAATCCTCATAGCTCTAAGCAAATACATTAGAAAACTCTTTAAACAACTCAATATATTTCAGTTTCATGTGAGCTGGCAATGTTTTGGATAACTTGATCCTTTTAGGCTTGTCTTTACTGCCTATATTGCATTCTTTAATATCATATTCAGTGGGTTCTATTGTTGGTTTCTTGGCAACGTCATTAAAATCAAACAAGTCTTCTATAGGTGCTAGTCCTTTGGGTAAACCTTTGTTTTTAGACTGTAGTACCTCTATGTCTTCCTTTCTTGAGTTTATATACTCTTCTGTTTGATTTTCAAACTCTCTGGTTAGCAGATTTATTTCTGTAATGGGTGGAGGTTCTTCTTCCACGGGATGTTCCTCATCAAGATAGTCTTTATCATACTTTGAGTCTAAATTTGGCAATTCAAACTCATTTCTGGACTGCAGGAATTCCTCTATCTATTTATCTCCCTCAAAGACCTGCCAATACTTTTCATTGTCTAGTATAACTGGCCTATATTTCACTTGGACTATGAACTGTTTGTTGTCATAGGGTCTTTGACATGAACTGGCAGCACAAGCTAAACCATTGGAAATAATTTTTTGGCTTCTAGGGACAAAAACAAGTTCATATTCCTCAAAAGTTTTCAAAAGGTCCATGGCATCATTTTTATAGGCTCTTAGTCTTGGATGTTTGGTAGTGTACTCTCCATTTATTTTCCTAATGATCATTTCAGAATCTCCATGAACAACTATCCTCCTGGCTCCTAATACCTTCAATAACTGTAGTCCTAAGAGGAGAGCTTCATACTCTGCTATGTTATTTGTGCATTAGAATTTTTGCTTGTATGAATGGCTTTCAGCGTAATTGTTCTCTGTGTTGTGAAGCCACACACCTGCTCCTGCACCATTTCTATTACAAGACCCATCAAAACTCATACTCCAAAGAGGGCTAGTTTCAAACTTGTTGGTGTTTTCATTACTATCCCCTTTTTCTTGTGTGTTCTGACTATCATTATGCAGTTCTATGTATTCTGCAGCATGTTTATGTTGGTCTTGTTCCTTAAAGTTTTCATGGAGTTGAGGCCTTTCTTCTTGACTCTCATGATTTGCACTAAGCTGATGGACAGTGGGTGGTTCATACTCTCTGTTTTTTTTGTTGTAATTTTCAGATTCAGCAAACTGTTTGAGAGCCTCTCCCTCCCTATTTCCTCCTTCCATATTTTCTGTTATGTTGGGTGATTGCCCATTTTCCAACTTTGGCTCACCAAAGCTTTCATCATTAAAAAGAATGAATGAATCTAGGTCTCTATGGACAGAAGAAAGAGGGGAATTTTATGATTTTTCCTGACTAATCACCATAAATTTCATGTGTGATTCCCTATAAAGTCTTTTAAGTTGACTGAAGACAGGGATGGTGGCATATGTCATGTCCATTTTTATGGTACCTTGAAGCTTAGCACCCCATGATCTTGAAAGAAGCATGCCATATTTGAGGGGCACATCAGCCACTACCACATCCATTACTATGCATTTGGCCAGGATTTGGGTCAATTTTACGCAAAGATATTTGATCAGGCCTAAGCATTTTACTCTACCAGAGTCGAAAGAATACAAATATTTATATGGTCTCGTTATCTCAAGGCCTAATCTCTCCATTATAACTTTGGGCATGAGGTTATGTGAAGCCCCTGAATCATGCATGTTGGGTATGTGTTATATTCGTTCCACAACTAATCACGCGTGGGGTGGTAAGAGGGGGGGCAATAGCCCCCCCTTTGCACTTTTCGCAACAGGGGGGTCACAGGAGGGGCGGCAGTGCCCCATCGAAAATTTTTTGGTCCTTAATTTCCGGTGGGCGATCCGCACCCATGGTTTTGTGCATGGTTTTGCACATGGTTTTGGGGTACAATGGTTTTCGGCCCCTGGTATTTTTGTAGATCTGGTCAAGGGAACTACGATTATGTTCTAATCCAGGGTTAATGGATTAGGGTTTATGTTTGCTTCGGCATGTATATATATGCGTTGTAACACTAAAAGGAATATAATGAAATATCAAGCTGGTCATCTCGATTTGGGATCCAGGGGAAAATATCCGTGTTTAGTTGTTTTATGTTTGATGCTCTCGCTATTGTTTATTTTCTGATATAAGATTCGTGTGTAAATAATTTCTGTTCAGGGTTAAAACCTACATTTGGTATCGAAGCTGTTTCGGCTTCAAGGGGACGCCTTTGCTGCTAAGGGTTTTTTTTCTCGGGCCTAAGCTAGACCCTATTCAGTGGGAGATCTACAGGATCGATTCTTGCAGTGAAAGAAGATGGCGAGCGACAGAAAGATAGAGATCGAGAAATTCAATAGTTATATTTTTGAGTTGTGGAAGCTCAATATGGAGGATCTGCTGGTGGATAAAGATCAGTGGATCATGGTAGATCCAGGTACTAAACCAACGACAATGTCAGATGAAGATTGGAAGAAATTGGATCGAAAGGCTAAGAGCACAATATGGTTGTCTGTCTCAGATTCAATATTGTTGAATGTATCTGGGGAAGCTACGGTGAAAAATTTGTGGGACAAACTTGGAACTTTGTACCAATATAAGTATTTGGTGAATAAATTGTTCCTGTGGAAAAAGCTGTATATCCTGAGGATGAAGGATGGAGACTCAGTGACAGAGCATCTGAACGCCTTCAATACTATGGTAAGTCAGCTGTCATTTGTTGATATTAAAATATCAGATGAAGATAAGTGCATCAATTTTTTATGTTCTCTACCAAACTCATGGGACAGTTTGGTTATTGTAATAGGTAGCAATACAACTACCTTGAATTTTGATGACATTGTCTCAGCCTTGCTGTCGGAGGAAATGAGATGGAGAAATATGGAGGGCCAGAATGGAGATACCTTATTTGTAAGAGGAAGGTCCTAAAACATAAACAAGAATAAGGTTTCGAGTGGGAGATTTAAATGTAGAGGGAGATCTAAATCTCCTGGGAATTTTGTAAAGGTATGCTGGAAATGCGGAAAGGAAGGGAACTACAAAAGGGAGTGCAGATCTAAAGCTCCTGAGAAAGGAAAGGGATCTGATGATGCTCCTTCTGCAGAGGAAAAAACCACCTTAGATGAAGGTGGGGATGTGTATTTGGCTTCTTCTTAAAATACACATGTTGATCATGAGTCATGGTTGATTGACTCAGGTGCATCCTTTCACTTCACTCCCCATCATAAGTGGTTCTGCGAGTATGAGAAATATGATGGCGGTGATGTATTCCTAGGGGATTATAGGAAGGCCAGAATCCTCGGACGTGGAAAGGTGAAGCTGAAGCTACAAGGTGGAAGGGTTAAAACACTTCCTGGTGTTCTGCATATTCCTGCATTGACCAGAAATTTGATTTCTATAAGCAAGATGGATGATGCAGGTGTAAAAACAGTGTTCGAGAAAGATACCTGCAAGATGGTTCAAGGAGCGCTGGTATTAATGTGGGGATTTCGGACTGGAACTCTGTACAAGCTACAAGGTAGCACTGTTATTGATGGGTGTAACAGTTCTGTGGTTCCTAAAAGTGGAACGGAAAGCCTAGCGGTCTCTGGAGAAAGGACCATGCTATGGCATCAAAGGCTTGGACATATTGGAGAGAAGGGCCTTCAGATACTGCATGGAAATGGTATGGTAGAAGGTATGTCTAATTTCTCTCTGGATTTTTATTTCTGTGAACATTTTGTATATGAGAAGCAGAATCGGGTGATTTTTCCTTCTGGTGCTAAGAGCGCGAACAAGATATTAGAACTTGTGCACAGTGATGTGTTTGGACCTATGTCAATTCCATCACTGGGAAAGCCTGTGTACAATGTTTCATTCATAGATGAATTCTCAAGGAATACATGGATATATTTCTTGAGGAAGAAATCTGAATTTTGATAGATTTAAAGAATTTAAGGCTCTAGTGGAAAACCAGACAAAGAAGAAGATAAAGGAGCTGAGGGTAGATAATGGTGGGGAGTTCTGCAAGAAGGAATTTGAAGATTTCTGTAAGACTTGTGGTATATCACGACAGAAGACTAATCCATACACACCTCAGCAAAACGGAGTTGCAGAAATAATGAACAGAACGCTGATGGAAAAAGAAAGAAGCATGCTCAGTGGTACCGGGTTAGGACAAGAATTCTGGGCAGAGGTAGTGGAGACTGCATGTTATCTGGTTAACAGATCACCTTCATCAGTGTTGGAGGATAAGACTCCACATGAGGTATGGACTCGTAAGAAACCCTCTCTTTCACATCCAAGGGTATTTGGGTGTGATGCATATGTACATGTTCCAAAGCAGAAAAGGACCAAGTTGGATAATAAATCTGAAAGGTGCATATTTATTGGGTATAAGGATGGTTTAAAACGTTACAAGCTTTGGAACTCGGAAACAAGGAAGGTTGTGTACAGTTGAGATGTGGTGTTTAGAGAGGTGAAAGACGTTGTTAAACATGAATTCCTACCAAAGGAACCTAAGAATATAGAGTTTGAGCTAAATGAGGATGAATCAGACTCTACAATAGAAGAAGACTCAGAAGAGGAAGAGCCACAAACTCCAGCTGTGAGAAGATTAGCTCGGGAAAGAAGACAACCAGAAAGGTATAGTCTATATGCTTTCTGTTGAAATTTTGCTTTAACTATAACTGATGATGATCCTAGAACTGTCAGGGAGGCAGTAGATTCAGAGGATGGAGAACTCTGGAAGGAGGCCATGGTTGATGAAATGGCATCCTTGCACAAAAATGAGGCATGGGATCTGGTGGAGTTGACGGCTGGAAGGAATCCCATCGGGAGCAAATGGGTGTTTAAGAAGAAGATGAATGTAGAAGGCAAGGTGGAGAAATACAAAGCTCGGTTGGTAGAAAAAGGTTATTTCCAGGTGCTAGGAATTGATTTTGGTGATATTTTTTCTCCTGTTGCCAAAGTTACTTCTATTAGATTACTTTTATCTGTTGCTACTGCATTTTATTTTGAGATAGAAAAGATGGATGTGAAGACAACATTTCTTCACGGGGATCTAGAAGAGGAGATCTACATGAAGCAAACTGAAGGATTTATGGTGAAGGGTAATAAAGAACTGGTATGCAGGTTGAAGAAGTCTCTGTATGGGTTAAAACAGTCACCAAGGATGTGGTATCAGAAATTTGATACCTATATACGAGGACTTGGATTCACCAGAAGCAAGGAGTTCCAAGCAAGGAGGATGCTTTGTGTTTATTTTAAATTAATTGGTGAGCATTATTATTTATTTGGTCTTGTATGTGTGGATGATATGTTGTTGATTGGAAATGAAAAGAAATTATCCAGGATTTGAAGACCCAAATGTTCTCCAAATTCGACATGAAGGATCTTGGTGCTGCAAACTATAATTTTGGCATGGAAATTAAGAGAGATAGGGTAAAGAGGAAACTCTGGTTAAACCAGAGGAAGTATGTCGAGACAATATTACAGAGGTTCAATATGTAGGATATTAAACCGGTGAAGATTCTTATTCTTGGAGGTGTAAAGCTATTTGTTGAACAGTGTCCCAAGACACAAGAAGAGGAGGAGGACATATCTCGTGTTCCATATGCAAGTTTAGTGGGTAGCCTAATGTATGCAATGGTTTTGCTAATAGACGAGACATTGCACATGCGGTGGGATTATTGAGCGAGGTTTATGTCAAACCCGAGGGAAGGACATTGGACGGCGGTGAAGCGGGTTTCGGATATTTCGTGGCACTAGTGATTATGGCTTTTGCTACCGGGGAAGACCGGGATTGGAAAGAATGTTGGACATTGGTGGTTTTGTTGATGTAGACTGAGGTAGAGATATAAACCGGACCAAGAAGATCTACAAAGAGTGGGTATGTGTTTAATATTGGAGCGCGGTCGGTTGGATGATTAAAATATAGTTTGTAGTGGCTCTTTCCTTTACGGAGGCGAATACATGGCAGCCACTCATGCAAGCAAGGAAGCAGTTTGGCTGCAGAGATTGTGTTCAAATATGGGGTTTGTACAACAAGCTATAAGGATAGAATGTGATAGCCAAAGTGCAATTTTCTTGGCTAAGAACCCTTCTTATCATTCAAAGACAAAGAAAATTAATGTTCAATATCACTTTGTTAGAGATATGATTGAGACTAAAAGGGTGTTGCTAGTAAAGGTGGACACTTTGAAGAATGTTGCAGATGCATTGGCAAAGTATGTGAACACTCAGAAGTTCTCTTGGTGTAGAGAAATAATGTGTGTTGAAGAATTGGGCCAGTGACTAAGCTTTTCTGTGGCCCCCTGCGGAAATAAAACAACAAGTGGGAGCATGTTGAGAATGTGTTATATTATTTCCACGACTAATCACGTGCGGGGGGGGTAAGAGGGGGGCGATAGCCCCCCCATTTGTGCTTGGCACAATGGGGGGGGTCACAGGGGGGGCGGTACTACCCCAGAGAAATTTTTTTGGCCCTTAATTTCCGGTGGGCGGTCCGCGCCCATGGTTTTGTGCATGGTTTTGCACATGGTTTTGGGGTACGATGGTTTTCGGCCCCTGGTATTTTTGGAGATCTGGTCAAGGGAACTATGGTTTTTTTCTAATCCAGGGTTAATGGATTAGGTTTTATGTATGCTTCAGCATGTATATATATGCATTGTAACAATAAAAGGAATATAATGAAATATCAAGCTAGTCGTCTCGATTTGGGATCCAGGGGAAAATCTCTGTGTTTATCTATTTTATGTTTTATGCTCTCGCTATTGTTTATTTTCTGATATAAGATTTGTGTGTAGATAATTTATGTTCAAGGTTAAAACCTACAATGCATATCATTGTGTAAAATCTTGTCATGGATATTCAAACTGACATAGAAAGGAGGGACCACTCGTTCTTGGAACTTTCCTTCAATTTTAGGACCAAATAAAAGGGCTGGTTGATCATCATTTAGGTTGACAGAATCAATATTTTCTTCTATGTTCAAAGCCTTTAACACCTGAAATTTATATACATCTTGAGTGACTAACTTAGTGATGGGGACAAAGATCTTGATTTTAGCAATTTCACTTTCCAAATTGAAAGGGAATTGGTTCTTCGGAAGGCTCAACTTTGTCTTGTTAGTCACTAACTTATGAGAAAAATTAGTTTTCTGGTTTTTAATATGTAAATCAGTTGCAACTGTTTTTACAGGGGCACTAGTTGAAGTGCTAGTGCTAATGGGGTCAACACTCTATTTATCAGTGGCTTGAGTGCCTTTCCCCTTGTTTTTACTAGGACTTTCGACTATTGTTTTGTTGTTTTCAGCAGCCTTTCTAACCACCTTTCTGTTGGCATGTGTTGTCCTTGATGGCAACCTACTTGATGAAGTTGTCCTTGATGGAAACTGATTTGATGTGTTGTCCTTGATGGCAACCTACTTGATGAAGCAAGATTGTTGGCAATATGATGCAATGTGTTGTCCTCGATATGGCAAACTACTAGATGAAGTTTTTCTTGATGGAAACCTGCTTGATGAGTTGCCTATGATAAGCAACCTATGTGTTAAATATGTAAGGAAGATGTATCTTGTGTTAAACAAGGAAGGATGATGTTTCTGCAGATCAGCTCAGAAGTAACAGAAGAAAGGAATTCCAGTAAGCACCAGAGAAATGATAAATATGACATGTCACAAAGCATACGCGGGTTTGTTAAGGAGAAGTAGTGTATGCATGCGGAAAAGTACGTGCCAAGTCGCGTATGCCCATTTGCGCTCTAAATTTAGGAAACCAGGGGACATTACCATGGTATTGGCCCACTGTATTAAGCGCTGGATTATCTATTTGATCCCGTCTAGGAATACCATCGGAAGTTGTGTGGTTTTGACTCATGGTATTGATAAAGGCTAAATCTATATAAGGAGAAGAAAATCATTGTGCAAGGGTGTGCATGAGTAAGGGTTGTTAATGAATAAATCTCTCTAAGGAATATCTGCATGGATGAACTATGTTCTTAATTGATAGATCTGAATCGATGATGCACCTATGAATACAATGATGGATGAAGAAAATGATGAAGAAGAATCTCTAGATCTGAAATGACTTTGTATTTTCTAGATCTGCTTATGGAATGTTTAGATCTGTGATCTGGCGAATAATTTCTGAAGTAAAGGATGAAATCTGAGTTGTTTATCTGATCTGAAGAGCTGCACAGTCCTGAAAAGTTACAGATCTATACGTAGGTTCGCTTCATTAAAAGCGCGTGTATACGCAAGTCTGCTTAAGGAAAAGCGCGTATGGGCAGTTAGGTTTTTCTGAAGAATTCACAGAAGTATACGCGGGTTGGTGTGCATAAAAGCACGTACATACGTAGTTTCAATGAAGTAAAAGCGCGTATGGAATCTAGGGTTTTCTGAAATAAGTGGAATGAACTATCTGATCTGTTTTGCTGTTTTAATTCTATCTGTCAATGATGTATTAATACAGAACTGGGTTGTTTGAATAATGAATACGCTGCTGATTATGCTATTTGAAGATCAAGTTGTTGGTTGATGATTCAATGAATGAATTGATGGGGTTATAAGTTTTAGTTTGCTATATGATGAGCTTAAATGTGTGGAGTGGGTCCATTCTGAAAATCTGATGAAAAGAGGCCTACAAGTTGTGTTGTATGGAAGCTGTTGGATCCAGTATGAAAATTGATGAAACGTGATCCGCATTGGTGCTGAGGGTCGAAGCCTTCAGTGAGGGGGTTGTATCTTCCTTCCAGTGGTAGCTGGTAAACGAGAGCAGGGGGTAGTAGCTCCCTTCCAGGAGAGGCTGGTAAACGAGAGCAGGGGGTAGTAGCTCCCTTCCAGGAGAGGCTGGTAAATGAGTGCAGGGGGTTGTAGCTCCCTTCCAGGAGAGGCTAGTAAATGAGAGAAGTTTGCAGCCTTCTACAGGTGGGTGCCTGCGTGATGGTATGAGTCTGCTCCAGTGCATGGTTGTAAGATGTTTTCTTTATAATAAATATTGAAGACTGAGACGACGGCAACGATTTTTTTTTCCCGACTTGGGTTTCCACCTTAAATCCTGGTGTTCATGCGTGTTGCTTATGTGTGATAGTTTATTCTATTTTTACTGCACATTCTTACTTCTTAACATCTGATGAATAAATGATGCAATGATTTAAGAATCAAATACATAATAAGAGCTCTGAGCATACGCGAGTTTCCTTAAGGATATACGCGTATATACGCTAGTTTTGTTCTGTAAAGTAGCGTATGGGTTTAGAGAAAATAAAAGTAAAATTTTTATCAGTTAGCTCTAAATACTGATTCAACCCCCCCCCCCCCCCCCCCTCCCCCTCAGTATTTTTCCCAACACTTTTAGATCTATTTTTAGCAACAGTTTCAGAGGTCTTTGTTTGGGGATTTTCTTGGTTCTTTTTTCTTCTGAGGTCATATTGTTTTTGGACCTCCATGATAGCATTTTCAAAGCCTTGCCTATATTCCTCAGATTCTAAGTCTTCATTATAATAATATGTATATGTGGCCTGGTCATCCTCAGTGAAAAAGGCAGGGTCTTCATTAATTACTCCCAGAATGTTTATAACAGTTCCCTCTGGCTCTTCTATCATTCCCTCATCTTCATCAACATAATTTTCTTGGAATGGAGGTCTGATTTGTTGATCAATATCTCTTTGTCTAATCTGATTGGTGTTTTTCCTAAAGTTTTGGTTTTGATTTTGAGGCTGGTTCCTATTCTGAGTGTTTTTTTGGACAACCAAACTCTCCATCATTCTTTCTAACCTATCCATTTTCTTGGCTAGATGGTCTAATTTTGAGTCAGATGTGGAAGGTGCAGTGTCTTCCCTATATGTTACTTTCTTTTCAGTCCTCATCCTAGCTCTCTTCTTAATCATATTTGCTTCCACACTAAGAGCTCCCTTACGCATGTCTTCTAAAGTTAAGGGATCCCTTTATCTTAGCTGATAGGTCATTTTGGGATCAAATCCTTTAGGGAATTTCGCCAAATCTGAGCCTTGTGGAGCTTTCAAATCTAGGGCTAGTGTGTTATAAACACTATTGAATTTGGTGCAATAATTTTGAACACTTTCCCCAGGATTTCTCTTGAGCTTGTTGTAATTTGAAAGTATTTGGAGAGGGTTCTTCCTAATTTCCCATTTGTTTATGAATGTTTGATGTAAAGAATGGATATCATTTATACTATTAGGAGTTAAACCCTTAAACCATTTCTTGGCTTCTCCTCCTAAACTTTAGGCAAAGATTCTCATCTTAATGGTCTCCTCTTCTATTTCCATATAATCAAAGGAATCATTCATCTTGTCTACGTGCTGTTGAGCAGTAGTGGGTTCATTTCCAGTGAAATGGGGAATTTTGGACTCATATTCATTGGGTAAAGGAACCAATGGTTGTGGTAACACTAGTGGAGCATACCATGCTGCCATGATAGGATTTTGTGGGAGGAATGGAGTGGTTTTAATAGTGGGTATATGGGTGAAAGAAGTGCTTGTACCAACAAGAGACTGTTGAGAATATTTTGGGTGAGAGAAACCAAAGTTGTGAATGAAATGAAGATCAGGAGGTGTGGATGGAGGGGTTTCTCTGCTGCTAATATGTTGGCCACTATGTTGTGGTGAACTTGGAGGCTCAAAGTTTGTCTGATCTATACCAAGTAGTGACTTAGTTCTTGGTAAATTACTTGGAAAATCTAAGTCAACTTGGATCTTTTGAAGAGCTGAAAGGTTTTCAGGGACAGAATTAGCTCTGTGAATTGAACTGATAATAGTTGGATCTCTAGATGCAGGAGGCTTCCTAAGAATGCTTTCTGGATTATCAACTATTTCAGGAGGATTTGGGTCAGGATAGGCTCTGGTATGAATTCTTGTTGAAGCCATTATGTTAAGATTTAGACCCAAAGAGAATAAAGTTAGCCATATATGACAATCTTTAGAGGCAACTAGTCTTTAACAAAGAAAACTTAATCCTAAAATTTTCCTAGTCATGGGTGAGCACGATGTTTTAATGGTAGTGTGGGCTACCCCAGTGGAGTATTTGTGAAACCAGAGGTAATCAGCAAGCCTACTGATCACCAGTGGAGTCTTTTGGTCTTTTAGGAGTTGTGGAGTCGCCAGGTGGATGATTTCAAATGTTTTAAGATGAGCTGCTATCAACCAATAGTAATTAACTACCAATATAAGGTTGTTTTGGGTCTTCTGAGCTCTTAAGGATGTCTAAGATGCAATTTACTCAAAATTCCTTGTGGAGTCGCCATTATGTTGTGGTCCTATGATTTGGTATATTGGCATACCAAATGACAAGGCAACATCAGAACCACTTTGGAATCCTAGGATCTAGCCCTCCTGGATTCAGAGAGGGATCTCTCTATATGTGTTTTCAAAGGATATATCTTTAAGGCTTATGATATGATATCGGGCTAGGTATGAAGTACAAGAGGTTTGTTTTTTTTTTGTTGGGAATCATTAAATGAGAAGTTCATGTGAAGTGAAGGAGGAAATAAGTGGAAGGATGTTCCGACATGGGAAGATAGGTCAAGAAACAGTGCTAAACCATTGGGCTATGGAGTCATAAAAGGGTTTACTTGCACAACAACTATTCAAGGGTTTTCAAAGGGCAAGTCATCTATATCAAAAGATATTTTAAGTTGAGTTTGTGGTATGGAACATTAAGAAGTGGGGTGAAAGAAGCAAACATATAAGAAAACAAAGGGCAGCCTAAGATCAGGTAAGGAATTTTAACCTATCCTGCTTTTGACATACTCTCAAGGGAAAACATTTAAGATAAACATAAAAAGTAACCTAAGATCAGGTAAGGACTTTTAACCTAGCCCGCTTTTGGCATACTCTTAAGGGAAATCTTCACAACAGCTGTTTAAGACTAAATAAGGGACATGGCTAAACATAAACTTCCTTGATTAAGACTCTACCTAGCATGCAGTGAAAAGATCATTCAAGAACAACATCTCAAGTTATACTCAGCAAGACATGGGCTCACCAACATTCCTTGACTGGTTATACTCTATTGAAATCATTCCCAAACACACATTTAGAAGAAAACATAAAGATAAAGCTTATCAGTGAGAGATAGGGTACCTTGCAGTAAATCCTACTCTATATTTTTTGTTCTTTATTAGAGAAAATGGACAGTATGGAAACATAAGGAAAATAACAATTACAGTGAGAATAACATCACCAATGATTTAGATCAGGATCCAGTGAATCTGCTTGTCTATTTGATGTCCAAAACTAGTTACATACTTTGAGTCCAATAGCTTTCTATAGTCTGATACTTCTCTTCCTAGCCTACTATATTACAACTACTCAGTAACTCTTACTCAATAACAGTTCAACAATTAACAATTTTCCAACCCTTTACAATGAATCTTCTGTGAATACATATAGGTGAGGGAGGAAGAGTGTTGAAGGAAAAATCATAAATATCAGTTAAGACAGAGGGGGAGAGGTATTCGAATGCCTATTTTTCTTAATGACCATAGCATTAATTGATTGTACCATTTTAGTAGCTTTTCCTGTCTTTGAGGCATATCTAGTAGGTTGGTAATAACTCTGAAGTGTGTTCTTTGAAACTAATTGTGGCCTGAAGTACTCTGTTTGACCTCTGTGACAAGTAACTGTCATATTTCGGTTCTAAGACCTCCCATGACTGTGTAATAACTGTTCTGATAGTTTTTAAAGAGTTTCTGCCATCAGAATGGCTGTCACGGTGTCTTTTGAAAGGAAAAGTAGACTACTGGTGTCCTTACGGGTCTCTGAGAAGTAATTGGCCTTGCTGATGTGTCCTTTGGAGGCTTTCTTCTGCTGATCTTCATTTTTAGGCCTTTAAACTCTGATTGGGCCCTTAATTATGCCTTTGGGACTTCCTCGATCATTTTGTTGCTTTAAAACTAGGTATTCGTCTTCAATCTGTGGGTTAAGCTTTTAATTCGCGTGGCTTATGCTTTAACCGTTGTCCTTTCTGGTCTTCACTTTAATCCCTTTGTGGTGCACAGGTGGCTTTAACTAGCGCTGGAGGGTTTACTATTCACCAGTGTTCATGAGAAACTGATAAACAATAATAATAAACCCCGAATATCCATTTTGCAATTTATTATGGCCCGAAGATCGTCACCTTCAGCCTCTGCCACTGAATTTGACTGTGGGTGGGCCTACAACATTAAGCCACCATTACAACCTGCAAACAAACACAAACATATTATAAAATCCCTCGATTTTTGGTTTGCCTGCTTCAGAAGGCTCAGCGGGTGGTTATGGAGCAGAGAGGAAGAAGGTGGATGCAGCGGGGAATGGTTCTATTCTTGAAACCAGGAAGAAACCCGGGATATTTTGAATAGTGGTGTGTAAATGGCGATAAGAGGTTTTGCAGAAAACCGTGAGTGGTTTTCGCAGGGTAAAGGCAGTAAGTGGTAATGTGCTAAATGAACGTGATATGGCTTAGGTGCCGACACGCGTCCCCCACGAAACCACCTATTTCACGTGCAAATAGCTCGTTTGGGTATTTTGGCATTTTGGGTGCGAAACGGGTTATGAGCTGTCCGATCCGGGGGTTCCAGATATACGGTGCAGATTTAAGGTTATAGACAGAGCTGCATGGTCAGGTGGGACCGGCAGTGATGTCATTTCTTTTGTCGGGTAGTGAAATGTTGTATGCGCGGGGTGAAAAGGTGGTCATTAGATCTGAATAGATCAACAGTGGAGATTAACTGCGGGGGGACTGAGGGGTATAGAGGGGTTTGCGGGCTGGGTGCCTCCGCAGTAAATATTGACCGTTGGATGGAGATCTACTGCAGTCAAACGAGTCAACTGTGGGGGCACTTGGGAGTACGGGCCACTATGGTCGGGTGCCCCCGCAATGATCCTGAGCCGTTGGATTGGGATAAAGATTGGACGGTGGAGATTTCATCGGCGGATCGGCAATTGGCAGAGAAGAGGGTCCGGGAAGGAGGAGTTAAGAAGTGGTGATGGTTGATGGCTGATGGGAGAAACAAGAGTGATAGAAGGAGGACCGTTGGATGGAGACGATGATCAACGGCTAGGATGCGATCGGGGTCTTGCATATAGGCGGTGAAAAGGGTCAGGGGACAAGGAAACTAGGATCATCGATGAATGATGGCGATGGACTTATCGCTGCTATGGAGCAAAGCGCTTGAGGACCGTCGGATCGTAAAGGAGATCAATGGTGGAGATTAAATCGAGAAAGCGCATCGGCGGGGGAAAAGAGGTTTTGGGAGTGGAAATGGGAGTTGTCGAAGTGCGATGCTCCGATGGAGCGAGGACCGTTAGATCAGGGAGATCAACGGCTCGGATCCCATCATCGGGGAAACCATCGCATGGAGAAAAATGAAGAAATGAAAGGAAAAGGGGTAGAGCGAGATGTGATAGCGCAAAAGGGGCTTAAGACTGAGGCTGAGGGTCGCGGGTCCCAGTCTCATGGAGGAAAAGGGCTGAAAACCTAAGCCCGTAGGGGCTTAAAGGTTCACTTATGAAAAAGGTTGGGTTTTAGGCCGAAAAAGGGGTTTTGAGGTTTTTCAGAGGTTCCGATGGAGTAAAGAAGGGTTTTAAAACCAAATAAAAATGGATTCATATGATCTTAAAAGGGATTTTTGAGGAAGTGGAGGGATTTTTAATAGGAGGATGGGAATGAAAGAGGGTTTGAAAGAAGTTTTCTTCAAGACAACAGCAGGCCTTTATGAAGATATCAGTGAGATGGATCCTTTGGACAAATGGACATAGCGAGGCTTCAAGAAGTCACAGATTTTCTTCAAATTTGTTTCTTGAAGACTAATAGGCTTGTTCTAGCCATCATAGTATATGAAAAAATTATAGATGGCTAACACACTTCACTCCTACTTCCTTTCTCAACATATTTGTGATATTTCTTAGGAGCTCAGCAAGGTTAGGGATGAATCTTCTTAGGAAGTTAATCTTTCCAATGAAAGATTGCAGCTCTTTAATGTTTCTAGGATGGCTGATTTGTAAGATGCCTTCTATTATTTTGGGATCTATCTTTGTTCCTTCCTCAAAGATTATGTGACCTAAGAGTTTTCCTTCTTGAAGGCCAAACAAATTTTTCTTAGGATTTAGTGACAGGCCATACTTTCTACATTTTTCAAAGACTTTTCTCAAGTGGACTAAGTGATCCTCATCAGTCTTAGAGTAGACAGTGATGTCATCAAGATATATGACTATGAAGTAACCTATGTCTTCTGAAAAATCTATGTCCATCTCCCTTTGGAAAGTATCCCCTACATTCATTAAACTGAATGGCATTTTAACATACATGAATGTATCCCAAGGTGTAGTGAAAGCAGTTTTGAGTTGGTCACTTGGAAAGACTAGAACTTGGTTATAACCTAAGAAGCCATCTAGTAATGAGATTATTTGTGAGCCAACTACTTTTTGGAGTATGTGATCCATTTTAGGCAAGGGGTAATTCTCTTTCAAGGAAGCTTTGTTCAAATTTCAGAAGTCAATACAAAGCCTAATTTCCCCGTTCTTCTTCCTAACTGACACAAGGTTGGACACCCATTCTGAGTATCGGATAGGGACTATGATCCCGACATCGTACATATTTTTTATTTCTTTCTCAAGTGAGGGTAACAAGAGGGCATTTATTCTTCTAAACTTTTGTTTAAATGGTTTCTAATTTTCCTTGAGAGGAATTTTATCTTGGATGATTTTGGTGTCATAGGATTTCAAGTCTTCATACCCCCAAGAAAACACATCTTTAAATTCTCTAAAAAGCTCAATGTATTTTTGTTTTGTGTGAGGTGGGAGAGTTTTGGACAGCTTGATTATCTTGGGCTCTTTCATCCCTCCAATGTTACACTCTTCTACATTTTTTTCAGTGGATTCCATTTTGGGTGTTTTAGCTACATCATTAAAATCAAACAGCTCTTCTAGTGGTGTAAGGCCTCTTGGCAAGGTGTCATCTTTGTACTGTAGAACTTCAAGTTCTCTTTGATCTGATTTATCAAATGTTCCTGCAACATAAGGGTCTTGAAGGTGGTTCATATCATCCTTAAAGGGAAGCTCTGTTTTGGGAGTTTCATTTTTAGCAATTTTGTTTCTTTCAAATTTTAAACTTTGTTTTGTGCTTGTAAATTCATTTATGGATTGTAGAAAATCATCTATTCGCTCATCATTTTCAAACACTTTCCAATGGTTCAAGTTATCCGGTACAGTAGGCTTATTTTTTACTTTGGTGAGGCATTGATTACTTTCATAAGGTAAAGAGAAATTGCTGGCAACAAAGGAAAATTCATTGGCAAGGCAGTTTTGGGCCCTAGGGATGAAAGTGAGCTCATACTTCTCAAATGTTTTGAGAAGGTCTAGGGCAACATTCCTATATTCCCTTAGTCTAGGGTTCTTAGCTGAATATTATCCCTTAATTTGATTTATGATTAGTTCTGAGTCTCCTTGAACCAAGATTTTCTTAGCCTTGAGGTCTTTGAGTAAGTGTAAACCAATGAGGAGAGCTTCGTACTCTGCAAAATTATTGGTGCATTGAAAATGTAACCTATAGGAATGGCCTTAATTTGTGTTGTGGATCCAAACACCAGCCCCTGATCTGGCCTTACCATAAGAACCATCAAAGCTCATATGCCAAAGGGTGTCAATTTCAGTTTTGCCAATGTTCTGTACTTTGGGGCTGCTAGAGTTTTGGGGGTCACTTTCTTGATTAGAGAGCTGGTTTGGTTGTTCTGAGGGGCTTTTTTCTCTCTCATTTTCATTTACTTGTTCACTTATCTCATTTTCATTTTACAGGATGAAAGAGTCAAGGTCTGAGTGAATGGAATAAACTGGTGTGTTATTTTGCCTATCTATGTTACTCACCATATATTTCATGTGGGATTCCCAATATAATATTCTTGTTTAATTGAAGACTGGGATGGTGGAATAATTCATGTCCATTTGAAGGCTACCCTGGAGTTTGGCCCCCCATGCTCTTGATAAAAGCATGTCATACTTTGGGGGGATTTCAACCACAACTATATCCATGACTAGACTCTTAGCGGGGATTTGTGCTAGATTGACACATAGATCCTTGATTAGGCCTAGACACTTAACCCTACTGTAATCAAAAGAGTACAAGTATTTGTAAGACTTTGTGATTTCTAAGCCCAATCTCTCCATCACAACCTTTTGCATGAGGTTGTGTGAGGCACCAGAGTCTAGCATAGCATTATGTATAATTTTATCATGTATGTTCAGACTGACATAGAAATGCGGGACAGCTCCTTCTTGATATTTTCCCTCTACTTTAGGACCAAACAACAATTCTGGTTTATCATTAGTTAAGTTTAAAGTGTCAGTATCATTCCCTATGTTTAATACTTTGAAAATCTGGGATCTATATACCTCTTGGGTTAGCAACTCAGTGAGGGGTATGGTTATCTTGATTTTGGCAATCTCCCCCTCAAAACTGAAAGGTGTAGGTGTCTTTATTGCATTTCCATCAGCTTTATCAGCCATGAACTGTTCTACATTTTTAATTTGCTAATTCTAATTTGATGGTATGGATAGAAGGATTTTTTCAGGGCCACTAGTTGAAGTACTAGGGCAACTTGAATCTTTACTAGGTTGACTAGTCTTTGGCTTGTTTAGTTCAATTTTCTTAGCCATAGTATTTGTGTTTTCTGCTGTATTTTTAGGGATATATTCAGAGGTTTTTCTAACAATAGTGTTTGGCTGATTTTTTTTAGGAATATATTGACTCCTTTTGCTCCTAAGGTCATACTGCCTATGGACTTCCATTATGGCATTCTCAAATCCTAATCTATAGTCTTTGTAATCTTCATATGATTTCTCATCTAGTTTTGAAGAAAACATCCTTCGTTCTTATTCGGTAAGGAATGTGTTATCCTCATCATCCGAACCTATGACATTTACATGGTCTTCTTCCAACTACTCAGTCTCTCTTTCTTCTTCATCTACATAGTTGTCTTGGAAAGGGGGTCTGATTTGTTGGTCACTCTCTCTTTGTCTGATTTGATGAGGGTCTCTTCTAAAATTTTGATTTCTATTCTTGTTTTGAAGATTGGCTTGATTTTCCCTAGGAGGTGTTATCTCATTCAAATTGATTTTTTTCCATGATCCTCTCCATTTTCCTAACTATGGAGTCATGTTTGGTGTCAGAAGAGTAGAGTGCAGGTGTTGTGTCATCTTCATAAGTCACCCTTTTTTCTAATCTCATCCTAGCCCTTTTCTCAATCAAATTGGCCTCTACACTCTACCTCCCAATAGCATACATGATCTCCCTACTCTCTACCAAATTTTTTTAAACAAATGGAAAATCAAGAAGAACCCCCTTCAAATTATGTCCGAGTATAACAATATTAAAAGAAATCCAGGAGAAAGTGTTCACGACTACTCCACTAGTTTTAACAATTTTTACAATGCTCTCCCACCTCACATAAAACCTCCACAAGGCTTGGCCTTAGTGAAATATCCCGAAGGCTTTGATGCTGATATGGCCTATCAACTAAGGGAGAGAGATAACCTAACTCTATAAGACATGCAAAAGGGGGTTGTGAGGTTTTTAAACCATTTTTTGGGTTCTCCCCATAGGCTCTGAGAAAAAATTCTCATCTGCATGGTTTCTTCTTCTATCTCCATGTAGTCAAAAGCATCATTAATTATATCTACATGTTTTTGAGTAGTGATGGATTCAGTCCCTAAGAAGTGAGGGATTTTGGAATGATAGCCATTTGGAAAAGGTAATAGTGGTTGTTGTAGAGCCAGTGGAGCATACTAGGCTACCATGATTGGAGGGAAAGGAAACAAAGGCTGATTTACAAGGGGAGGATTTGTGAGAGGTGGAGGAGGATGGAGTGAGGTGGTTTGCACATTTGTGGTATGGATGGGTGTAGCTAAGGTACTTGGACCGGAGGACTGATTCTAAGTAGATTTGAGATAAAAAGGGCTGAAGTGATGGAGAAGCTAAAATTCAGGTGGAGTGGAAGGAGAAGCTTCTCTACTGGAGCTTTGCTGCAAATATACAAGGTCAGTTTGGTCAACCCTACTTTGTGACTTGGTCCTGAATAGATTCTTGGTATGGTGCAAGTCAAACTGAGGATCTTGTGAAATTGTAAGGTGGTCTGGTGCAGAACTTGCTCTATGAATGGTCCTAATAGTGGGCAAGTTTCCAACTTTTAGAAGTTTGCCACAAAAATTTTTCTGGGTTATCAACTATGATAGGAGGATTTAGGTCTGGGTGTGATCTAGAATTTATCCTTCATGAAGCCAGGTCTCTTTACTCACACAAGGTATAACTAGTCCTTGAAAATTGTTTTGGATTGATTCGACACAATCCTAGAACAACCTATGGGACTAGTGAGATGAAAAAAGGCCTATTGGAGGCTAGTGGAGTCGCCAGGTGGATTCTTTTTGAAATTTTGAAGATATGTATACAATGGTCCACCACTAAATTCTTGATAAAAATCAATCTAGGGAGTACTTTTGGGTTTTTTAGTTTCTTTATGCAGTCTTAACGTTAATGAGTATCCCCTAGCTGAGTCATCATCTTGCTAGGATGGTGAAGCAATTAGTTTCTACTCTTGGCTATGGGTTGGTTTTTAAGTCAAACTAGGGATGTATATGAGTCTATAAGAGTTTGTTAGACTACTATGAACTCAGTCCCACCGTGATCGCCATTATGTTAGCTCCCTATAATTTGCTAGATTGATTGAGATACAAATGGATAGGGTAACATCAAAACAAGCTTTGGAATCCAAGGACCTAGCCTTCCTGGATTCGGAGAGGGATCTCTCTAGTAAGTCCAAACATATGAACTTTTTTGTTGATTAGGGTTGATTTTAGGCTAGATGTTAAGTGTAGGGTATTTTTATTTTTTTTGGTTGGGTATGATGCTCAGATGGATTTAGATAGAAAACATGGAAGATTGTTAAGTCATTGGGCAATGGAGTCTAACAAGGTCATGATAAGTTCATCAATGGTTTAAAGAGCATTTGTAGGGAAATTTTAACTTGGTTGGTAGGTCTTTGAGGTTGTGGTGGATGATGAGATGAACATTAAACTTGAGAATAAAAGCTACTGAAGGGCAGAACTGAATCCTTAATAAATTTTTAGACTAAGGGAGTTAGAAAGTTATAAGCATGAAAAGAGAATCAAAGGCATAAGTGAAAACTAATCCATTTGATTTCAAACTGAACACAGATGATTATCCAATACAAACATTCAAATGAAATTATAGAAAGGCAAGAAACTTATTTAACTTTCATAGATTTCATTATCAAGAGCAGAAAACCATTTAAGATGCACAAGTAGTTATAACCATAGAAGAATAGAGAACTTTGAACATTTAAAGTTACAGTTGTGAAGGTTCTTTGAAACAAATTTAGCTAGTAAAGGAAAAGAGCATGATTCAAGCAGACTTCTTTAACAAACTTAGGCAAAGGTGCTTTAAAGATTTGATTCCAAAACAGAGTATATTAGTAGCAACAATATGCAGGACTAGCCATAAATCATACTTGGTAGTAACTAATCTGAACCATTCAAGAAATGGACAAGCTAAGAATGTCTTAGAGAGCAAGAGATGGATTCCCTAATATATCTCAACAGAATAAAACATTAAGGCAGTGAAGGAAAAACAGAAGTAAGGTACCATCAAAAAACATTTCTTAATATAAATTTTTTGTCCTACTGCAACATAGCAAGATGGAAAACTAGAAAACATAAACATAAGAAACACTTCACCATCAACCAAGCTTATGGATCCTGCAAACAGTCTCTCTCCATCAACAAGCAAACCAGGGCATGCATGAGCTCCAAGACATCAAATTTCCATAAAAAACTCTAAGAGACTATGTATTTGCTTCATCATAAGTCATCAAAATAGAACTAATACATGAGAGCCTCATGCTCTATTTATGGAGAAAATGAGGAGGTGGAAACCGTAAGAGGCTTCCAGAAACCCTAATTTAGCCATAAATGTCATAAATGTGCTTTATGACCATGCAAGGCCTAATACACATAATAGATAAGATAATAAATGAAGAACATCAAAACATAACTCCAAAATCAAATTAGGAGTGATTTTTCCAAAAAAAACATTAAAAAATTTATTTGTAATTAATCAGTGTCTTTTGTTGACTTTTCGCAAAACGCTGTCTCTGTGTGTAGCGCCATTTCAGCAAAAAATAGGGTCTGTTGCAGCTGAGTTTTGGATCCCTTTTGGGTATCGAATTTGGCCCCGTGATGGCTAGTTGGAAAGCTTGAAGAGTATAGTTTCCAGAAATACTTGATTTGTGCTGAATGGATTTAATTTTCTAGCTCAAAAATCCAATCTCCCATGACTTCTTTGTGCGCAGCGCCAAGCCTAAAAAGGAGGCAGAAAGGTCAATTTTGAGGTGTTGTTTGACCTTTTCAGGGGGTAAAAATGCTCCAATTGACCTGAAATGTTTTGGGTAGAATACTGGTGACTTGAAAAACCCAAAAATGTAAACTTTAGCAGCTGAGGATTCCCCCAAAAAAAGCGTAGTGCCTAGGGTGATGCTCTCCTAGGGGCCAAAATTTGGAAAAAACAAAAAGTTTCCGGATTTTCTTCAAAATTGGTGTGTAGACCCCTCAAGGGATTTTAGACACCTTCTAAGAAGCATTAGCCAAGATCATGAGGTTCTCATGCACTTTGGGCATTTTTAGCTCTTCTAGCTCTATGAGGGCTTGCTTCAATTTGGCATTAGCAAGCATGCTCTTCCTTGCACAGTGTTTGACCAATTTCTTCTACAAGGAAAGGCCCCTCTTCACCTCTTTGAAATGTTTGTGCTCTTGTTTATAATAGTAGATGACCCTTTGTGCCCTTTCAAAGTCCTTTTCCCGTTCTTGAAGCTGGGCATCCTTTTCTAAGAGGAGCAATTTTGTACTCATCACTTGGTACTCATTATCACTGTCTAGATCAACAAAGAGAGGTCCTTGAGAAGCATTTTTGATCCTTTTGCTCCTCCTCACTGGTGTCTTTTTCTCAACACTCTTCATTTTTTCTTTGCCTTTGTCCAAAGCTTTGGTATTTTGTGAGGAGATGGCCCTTTGCCTTTTAGAGGCAACAAACGCATCTCTTTTCCCTCTGTGATAAGTGCATGAGAGAGGGGAACTAATGGGAGTCTCAAAGGAAATGTTGTCATCATTTTGTCCTTCAATCCACTCTATATTTTCTGCACTTTCATCACTCTTAATTTCTTTGTTATGCTTGGATTGATTTTTTTCAAGACAGTCATGACTGCTGTCATAACTGTCAAGACTCTTTCCTTGACTGCCTGATGTGCTTTGATGGCTGTCCTCCTCATCATCCTACTCCTCTTCCTCCTTATCTTGATGCTCTTCCTCCTCATCATGTTGTTTTTCTCCCTCTTCACTATCTTCTTCTTCACTGCTTTCCTCATGATCATCACTGCTTTATGCATGATCATGGCTGCTTTCTTCAGAGCCACCACTGCTTTCTTCATGGCTACTTCCCTCCTCTTCATCATTTTATTCATTTTAATCATCTTCTTCTTCACTGCTCTCTCCTTGTCCATCATTATCTGTCTCATCTTTCTCCTGACTGCTGCCTCCTATTTGTTCTTCACTAGGGCTACTGTTAGCCCCTTCACTTGGAAATTTAGGGGAGGAGGTAAGAGGTGAAATTATTTGTGGAGAAGGAATATGGGGAGATGATGGATGTGTGGAGGTAGATGGTTGTGAAGTGGAAGGCAAGTTCTGATGCATGAAGGCTCGGGGGTCTACAAACACGTCATGTGAGATAAAGGTCTCCCAAGATATTCCTTGCTTCTCTAGCTGGTATAGGACAATCATCTTGATTAGGGAGTAGTGAAAGAGGCTTGGCATTTGGTAGTCATAGCTTTTCCTCTTGACAGCGAAGGCCATTTTATCAATACTCTGGAAAAGGTAATAAGGTAGGTTCATCATCTTGACTTTGGTAAAATGCATCAGCAACTTGATATGATATGAGTAGAGCCAAGAGTATCTTCCCTCACATGTGAAAAAATTGATAATCTGCCTCATTAATGTTGCATACCTCTCTAGAAAATGAGAAAAAGGGAAAATAGATTTACAATTTTGCTGATAGGTGGGTTTCAAATAAGGCCAAGGATAACCTAAATCCAACTTCTTTTGTTTGAACCAAAACTCACCAATCTCTGGTATACCTGTTGCCTTGGAAATGGTTTCAGATGAAAGCTAAAATTGGACCCCTGCTAGATTAACTTGGTGGTTTTGTAGGCTACAGGAAAATAATCTAGTTAATTCTGGATGACTGTTGACTTGCTTGATCTTCTCACAAAATTTGTAGCATCCTACATCCTGGAAGAATGAAAGGATCATAGGAGAGGAAGTGATTGGAGTGGTGTCTAGGGGCTCAAATCTTTTAGATTTTCCTCCATGATGTTTTGGCTTGGTGGGAGTGTGACTCTCATCACCACTGGTCTAACTGTCTCTCTCTGACATGATGGTTGGTCCAAAACAATAGTAGAAACCTTGGGCTTTTCTTGAGGGTTTTTGGAGTAAAAAAAGTGGTGTAGGTCAACTCTTTGTAAAAAAGGAAAGCTAAGGTGAAGAAATTTTTTCCAAATATTTTACTTGGCGGTGGAGGTCAGCCTTATAGTTACTCAGTCCTCTCTTTGCACTTAAAACAAAATTTTCTTACAAACCCTAGCTCAAAGACATAAAAATTGATTTTTGTATAGTCTAGGGTTTGGTCAAATTTTGACTATGGATGACCCATTTTATTTTAGGCAAATAAATGCTTGGGAGGAGGAAAAGTGTTTCACCAACCTTATATTTAGCTTGCAGAAGTTTAGAGGCCAAAAATTTGATTTTTGAAGGTCTTTGGAAAAATATAGAAAATGCTGCTAGGAGCACAGTGCCTATGCACAGTGTTAGGCCGGTCGGGTTGTAGAAGCGTAGCGCTGGGTGGAATGGGAAGCCTCTTGGGCACCTGTTGAATTTTCTGGGCCTGAGCATAGCACCAACCCATGTGCGTAGCACCGTGCTATGAGTACGTAGCGCAATGTAATTTTACACTGCCTGGCTCACCTCTGTGCATAGCGCCGGAGGCTAGGGACATAGCGTCAGCCTCTTCACGTAGCGTCGGAGGCTAGGGGCATAGCGCTTGTAAACTCTCACAGTTTTTCCTGAAACACTGCAACTCTCCGCCAACAGTTTCTTCTCTCTTGCAAAGTGGCAAATGGTGCGGGGGGGAATTTAGAAGGGGCCCTTTATAACTTTTTTGAAAAATAAATAAAAAGGGAAAACCCACTTTTGTAAAGTTCATGTTTCCCTCTCTTCTTGGATGTGTCTTTTTACTGACATTTCACTCTGTAGAACACTTTTGGCGTAGTTTTTGCAAAATTTTTACTCATGCTTTTATCATCTTTTTTGCAAGACAATCTTTTGACAAGGATTCCCTTGTTGGGTGTCTTCAGCCAAGATGTAAATCATGGGAAAAATGATTCTTAAGCCATTTATGTTAATTAATTATGTCCCATTTTTATTTTAAGGTAAAAACTCTGTTTTTGCCTCTTTGGTGAGACGAGACTCTGCATACTGACACTCTTTATCCCTTTCCTTTAGTGCAGATGACCTAATGCTATCCTTGGAAGTAACCTTAGGGAGGTAACTTCTGCCTTTGTGGTGTTTGTGGTGATTTTCTTGTTGGTCACCATTGTTTTGTGAATTATAAAAACACCTCTTTTATCCTTAAAGACAGGCCCTTTGATGATCAGTATTTTTACTGATTTACCATAAACTCATGGTGTTTCTGTTTGTCTTAAGTTTACTATGTCTTTTATCAAAAATGGCTTTATGAACTCTTTCAAATGTACTTCCCTTTTTTCTATCTCTACTTCAGATTACTCTTCAAGGTATTTTTGTAGAAAGGTTTGGAGATGATAGTTTATCCTTTGTATGTTTAGGTGTTGAAATACGAGGCTTCTTTTGGAGGTCCCTTTGACATCCCCTCTACTATTTATGAAGGAGAATTTTTATTTCGTTACCTTGCCTTTTTGCTAACCCGATGTCCTTTTGACCACTCTTGCAGATATGTGAGCAAATAGCAACTGTCTCCTTGCAAGATTCATATCTTTAGGCATAAAAAGTTACTTAACTGATCTCCTTGGTGAATCTAGGAAAAAGTGACTTGTCCCCTTCTTTTGAATGTATTCCCTTTATATAGAAAAAGAAATAGAATCTACATGGCACCAAATCCATCCTATGACTTTGTGAAAACCTAGGTGATCTAGTGGAGGCATTCTTGGACTTGGTTTTGGGGCTGGGATCTAGACTTAGGGTTTACAAGTGTAAGACAGGATCCATGCCAAGCTTTGTGTATTTTTGGGCCTAAGATGCAACACACATACTTGACTATCTAAAGGCTCTATAGAGACACTCAGTTTTTGAGAGTTGCTAAAGGAGGCACAATAAAGATGCTCTATTTGGCAGGCTTAGGTGGTGGTGGGGAATTGTGTAGGTAAGAAAAAACAGAGGTTTTGAGCCAAGGAGACAAGTTAGGTTTAAAAATGAATGGCTTGAGCCCCTTATGGGTCTTCCAAGAGTAGTGGGCCAGTCATGACTAGATAGGATGACAAAATAGTGAAAATTTTATCTTGAGGATAATGAAGGCAGCGAGATTTCTAGAACTCACAATGTTCTATAAACTTTGTTTCTAGAAATCTTGGGGTAATCATTTAGTCATCACCAAAGAAAAAATTTATTGATGACTAACACAACCATGTTGACCTCATGAAGCAAAAATTTCACTCATGCAATCCCAACATTATCACCACTGAACCCTTCCTGTAGTAGAAAGTTAGCATAAGGCCATCGATCCTATGAAAAATTTATTCTTATCAATACATCCTCATATGTGTTGGGTGTGTGTTATATTCATACATACATGCATGCATGCATGTATACATACATACATACATACATACATACATACATACATATATATATATATATATATATATATATATATATATATATATATATATATATATATATATATATACACACACTACAAGGAAAATACCCTCTAGTGGAGGTTATAATGGAGGTTTTTAGTGTTATAAAATTGGCCAAAATTGTCAAAAAAACATTTGCTACAACATCTGTTTTCGGTAACAGAGGTTTTGGCAGAGCTTATAAAAGAATTTCAACACAACTAAAAAAAACTAGGAAGCTAGTGGTTGTTACGGTTTTTTTCCTCATAAGTGTGCTAATCAAGTGTCAACGCACTGATGCGTTGTACAATGAACGCATCGGAATTGTAAACCTACCAAGCACCAAGAAGGAAAAAAAAATTCAGATGCCCCAGGGCTCTTAGCAATGTTTTGGTGTGTGTCAGCCAGACAGTCGCACCGGGGCACTCGAAGGTGCATGCACCGGGCCATTAAGGTGTAAAACCACATCGGGCGCACTGTAGGTGATAGAACACACCAGGTCGTTCTAATTAGTATTGGTATTTGTGTGGTGCCCATAGGTCGTATAAACGCACTGATGCATAGTATTATACAAATGCACCGACGCACATTATCACACAAATGAATCGAGCATTCTAATTGGTATTGGTATTTGTGCAATTCCCATAGGTCATAGAAACGCACCTGTGTGCAGTATTATAAAACGCATCGATGCACATTATTACAAAAACGCACCGAGCGTTCTAATTGGTATTGGTATTTGTGCAGTTCCCATATGTCGTAGAAACGTGTTGGTGTGCATTAGCATACAAATGCACCCGTGCATAGTAACTAACACGCACGGGTGTTCATTTTGTATTTTTTAGAAACATCGACCTGTGACAGTGCAATTCTTGTGATTTTTTAAAATTCATTATTCATCAAAAGTCGACAGATATCTTATAGCAGTATTCATATCAATTAAATTTTTATTAGTTCATTTGAATGTGATGTTTGGATTAATTTGTTATATCATATCATCAGATTTTGCATATCTTCATTATAATATTTAATCATCCATATATTTAATCAGTGGTGCAACATTTCACAACGACAATGGAGAATGCAATAGAATAAATTAAAACATATTTTATTATATATATATATGAATAAGACACTCTTTGTCATACAAAATGGGACAGTTATTGGCATCCATTTGTCTTTCAATTGGGACGCTATGTCCATTACATTAAACAAAATTTCTTATTTCACAGACAAATATTTCAAAAAATACAATTCCTTTCTTTGATATCCAAACATATTGATGATCATTCTTCACTTGAACTGATGTCACTGCTCGAGCTACTTCCATGACTTGGGTTATTTTAAGGAATGTTTTGTTGACAGTGTTGATTGTTTTCTTCTTCTTCAACTTCCATCTACAAACATAAAAATAAACTGTAATCAGTGTATATACATTGGTGAGAATAATGAAAGTTGAAATATTAAATAATATACATCAATGTAAATAAAAAATAAATGACGTACCATAGCAAGAATTGACTCATGAACTATACATATTCTTTCAAAACCAAATTTCATGCCATATTTCAATATTTGATTTTTTGGCACAATTCCATTTGATTCAACTTGGTATGTCCTTTCGCGCAGTTGTCTTTACAGCTCAGTATTCCACTCAACTAGTTCTTGGTGTTTCCTAGTGATTTGTCTAAGTTCTTCCCTGCATATATTTAAATTGTCTTCCAATTCCTTGAGCTTAACCTCCATATTTCTAAAGTTTCTATTCTCTTAAAGGTATCTCCCTCCTCGTTTTCGATGGGCTTGGTTACACAATGCCACAATACCCGTTTTGTTCCTCTTCCACTGAGTCTTGCTATGTGCTGCCACATACACTCAGCTATTAGTTCATAAAATAAATTAACAAAACATACGTCAGTTGACATATTTTACCATATTAGGCTAATTATGTAATCCTACAATTGTGACACACCCTGAATAATATCACCAACCACATGTCATAAACCAGGACACCAGTTATCACATACATAAGATTGTTTTCAAAACTTATAAGTACATTTGTATTGATATTATTAATATCATCATCACGGTGAAGCAAAAACTATAGTTCGATATTTGGCCCATACTAATAACATTATTTAAAATCATCCTCTCTATTGAGGTCGCACTACTATTTTTAATCAACTTTTTAAACACAAGAAGAATTAATCCTTCTTATTAAGGTTAACAATAGCCATGGCATCTGCAACTCCAAACGATCAGTTTGGCAAAGCTCATTTTGTATTAACAATTATCGTACTTGTAATTATTGTCTTCACAAAGAATCATTACAGGGCCTGCATACAACTCAAGTTAGCGCATTTCATAACACTCTACCAGTCATAATGTGCTTTGCTCATGGAAATATTCAATAACTAACCATGATCTGTGTTGCTATTTCAAATACTTGCAACCAACCATTTATCAATCATTTGGCCTCCTAAAATTTGTTCAACTTTGTGCCTCTAATCCCTTGAGGCACTATATCATATATGGGCCTTTGGATGTTCCCATCCAATTAGCATATATGTGTGTGTCTGTGTGTATGTATGTACATATACTCATTAGTAGTAACCATGCCATGTAGCTCAAACAATCATAGGATCATGCAAGTATTCACATGTACACATGTCTCAATTAGCTAGTGTACACATAAATAAATAAAAATTGTACATATACATATACATACTTATTCTATCAAGCATGAAAATACACACCATATGACTAACAGTGATGATGCAATAAAGTGATCCTATTCCCCACCATGCCACATAATTGGAGCACAATATAATTGTATCAGTCATACATGCCATAATCATTTACAGCTAAATTTTAACACCTAATTTTTTTTATTATCAATCTTCTAAAATTCATTATGAATCCCCCCCCCTTGGGAAGTCCCTCCTACTACTTGATCATGATAGAGTCCAATAAGGGTTGTTATTTCCATCTTGTGATAAAATAATCCAACCCCAACGTTGAAATTGGATTCTCAGTTATTAGTCTATAAAAACACTCATTTCCCAACACCCAGAGTAGGAGGTGGTTACTGTGCATATCCAATCTTAAAATTACTACTATGAAAATGGGGTACAAAAATGTTGATGTTTCCCAAAATTATTTAAATTCGAAATAACCATCACCATTGTGTTCCTATAATTGAGAATAATATAGTGATGTAAAATTTTGCCTCAATCCAACCTCCTAATTGAGAAATATTGCCTCTTAAACAGTACCCCTGCCACATCATCTAACTTCCATGTGGCAACCCACCACTAGGCTACTAGCCTACATGGTAGTCGGGTTCTTGGACCAATTGGTGTCGACCTTCTTTGCTCACCTACCTTGGCCTCTTCATTTTTTCTGACTGAATCCATTGGTTATGGATTAGCCATGTCATCCCAAGGCCTTCATCATGGCTCTCCTTATACCTCCGAGATGACATCTAGTGATACGTCATCTCGTTCATTCCATGCGATTATATTCCTCAGCATGGTTATTTAATAATCGTCGGGGTTGTGTCATTGGGTTTATGTGTGAGTGAAGTTGTACGGTCTCCTCTCCCATTTTTCTTTGTTTCCACTCTTACTTCCACTGCACATTATCCCATGTCATACTTTTTCCTTCACCCTGACACCTCCTTTATTGCACATATTTGTTTCTATGGGGTCATAGTGTACGATGACTTGGCCAATGAGATCCATTCCCCATCAATTAAATCCACACTCCACCAACATGGTATGACTTATGTCATCCCAAAACTCTCCTCTCGATGCTTACAATGGACTCCTTACTTTAATCTTTGAGGGTGAGACCTCCAGGCCTACGTGGTCGATGGGTCTCACCTCCACGATTTACCATTTATGAATTGGCTAAGTGGCTCCACTCCTTGCCAATAGAAACACTCCTCCGCTTCTAATTTATATGCATATATGGTCTGATGCTCATTCAACCCTATGGTTCCATTATGCTATTGCATGCGTACATTCCGGGGTGAACTCGTCGGGTTGAATCGTCATGTGGACCAGCTCCCATCCAATAGCACCACGACAATAGTGCGGATCCTGCCAAAAACCCACCTTATGTCATCTTATAAGGAATTTCTTGACACATTTTATTCTTATGTTCCAACATTCCCCCAGGGTACGACTTCCGAGATGACATCAAGTGACGTCTTCGCACCCTTATGTTCTTGGTTTCATCGTAGCGAGGTGACATGTTAAGGGGTCCACCTCTAACCAATATTGGATCGCTAAGTTGGTGTTTTATCCATTTCATCCCGACTAATATCATTCCACCAATGGCACATCATAATTCGCTATTTCTTCTCGGTTATAGGCTCCCTGCCACCTCATCCTCGTTCACCTAATACTGTGAAGGAAAATATGGGCACTTCAATAGAAACTTCCCACGACTAGGGTTCTACCTAATGAGGGGAAAATTATTAGCCAACCGAATTATAAGGTTAAGTTTTGACACTTCTTTCCCCGCAACATTTCCCACACACGACCTCTTCCATGGCCCGACCAAGGAAAATTTATCAAGCCTTAAGCGTTACTCCCAATTTGGATTTCGATAAGCATTGGGAGAGCTTGTTCCAGCTGCTCATTGAGCACCTTCCACTGACTATTTTGGATGTGACTCAATCACAAAGGCTCTTTAAGCATCATGATCAACACTAGCATTCAGTACCAGCAGTGGCTGGTTACTAAAGCACATGATGGTGCCCCAGGGAAAGAACGCAGGTTGATGGTAATGAATGGTTGAGAGACCACTTAAGTAAAGGTCACAAGGCTTGACTGGAATTAAAATAGGAAAAAATCCCTTAGCGTTAGCACCGTTTCTTCATAATGGATTCAAAATCTTATAGCTAGTAATATGTGTGTGTGTGTGTGTGTGTGCACAGACCATGTTAAGTGAGTAATCCCTTAGTAAAAATTTCTTATTAATAAAGAGTTATTTTATGTGTAATGTTTCCAGATCTTAATCTAGATCCTTGTGGATCCTTCCACTAACTATAACATTCTAGAATGCATTTGAATTATTTATTTATGTTTGGTTTCAACACAGGTAAGTTTATTATTCACCATACATTTCCACCCAAGTTTCAATACATGTTCCTACATTTATATACGCTATTTCAAACCAGAAATGCAAGAGTAAGATTCATGTGGTCACCATACTACATAAGGAGAAACAATCCTGTTAGACATTGGTTTAACATAATTAGTATTTCTACCCACTATTCCAACACATTCCTTCTATCAAGGTTTTCAACCCATATGAAAGTCAACAGTTATTCATGAGAAATATGATCTCCTCATGCACATGATAGGGATGCATTGTTATATTAAATACAAGAACACAAACCAAGTCACTCAAACCTAAGAATCAACCATGTTGACCTTACGAAGAAAAACTTTCACTCATGCAATCCCAACATTATCACTAGTGAACCCTTCCTGCAGCAGAAGGTTAGCATAAAGCCATCGATCCTATGAAACATTCATTCTTATCAATACATCCTCATATGTGTTGGGTGTGTGTTACATACATACATACATACATACATACATACATACATACATACATACATACATACATACATACATATATATATATATATATATATATATATATATATATATATATACACTACAAGGAAAAGACCCTCTAGCAGAGGTTATAACGGAGGTTTTTGGTGTTATAAAATTGGCCAAAATTGTCAAAAAAAAATTTGCTACAACATCTGTTTTCGGTAACAAAGGTTTTTGTGGAGCTTCTAATGGAATTTCAACACAACTAAAAAAAAACTAGGCGATCAGAGGTTGTTACATATGTTTTCCTCATAAGTGTGCTAATCAGGTGTCAACGCACTTATGCATTGTACAGTGAATGCATCGGTATTGTAAAAATACCAAGCACTGAGACGGAAAATAGATTTTGGATGACCCAGGGTGCTTAGCAATGTCCTGGTGCGTGTTAGCTAGATAGTCACACCGGGGTAGTCGAAGGTGCATGCACCGAGCCATTCAGGTGTAAAACCGCATCGGGCACACTGTAGGTGATACAACGCACTAGGTCGTTCTAATTGCTATTGGTATTTGTGCGGTGCCCATAGGTCGTATAAATGTACTGATGCACAGTATTATATAAATGCACCAGTGCGCATTATCACAAAAGCGAATCGAACATTCTAATTGGTATTGGTATTTGTGCGGTGCCCACAGGTCGTAGAAATGCACCTGTGTGCAGTATTATACAATGCACTGGTGCACAGTATTACAAAAATGCATCGAGCGTTCTAATTTGTATTTGTATTTGTGCGGTTCCCATATGTTGTAGAAACGTGTCGGTGCACATTAGCATACAAATGCACCCGTGCAGAGTAACTAACACACACGGGTGTTCATTTTGTATTTTTTAGAAACATCGACCTGTGACAGTGCAATTATTGTGATTTTTAAAAATCCATTATTCATCAAAAGTTGACACATATCTTATAACAATATTCATATCAATTAAATTTTTATTAGTTCAGTTGAATGTGATGTTTAGATTAATTTTTTATATCATATCATCAGATTTTGCATATCTTCATTATAATATCTAATCATCCATATATTTAATCAGTGGTGTAACATTTCACAGTGACAATAGAGAATGCAATAGAATAAATTAAAACATATTTTATTAAATATATATGAATAAGACACTCTTTGTCGTAAAAAATGGGAGATTTATTGGTATCCATTTGTCTTTCAATTAGGACACTATGTGCATTAAATTAAACAAAATGTCTTATTTCACAGACAAATATTTCAAAAATTACAATGACTTGCTTTGATATCCAAACATATTGATCATCATTTTTTGCTTGAACTGATGTCACTGCTCGATCTATTTCCATGACTTGGGTTATTTTGAGGAATTCTTTATTCACAGTGTTGGTTGTTTTCTTCTTCTTCAACTTCCATCCAGAAACATAAAAATAAATTTTAATCAGTGTATATACATTGGTGAGAATAATGAAAATTGAAATATTAAATAATATACATCAATGTAAGTTGAAAAGAAATGATGTACCATAGCAAGAATTGACTCATGAACTATACACATTCTTTCAAAACCAAATTTCATACCATCTTTCAACATTCGATTTGTTGGCGCAATTCCATACTTTGTTTCCTGCAAGTTTTATAACCCATAACAAATCATATATCTAATATAAAAGAGTTTTTTGTTCTTTTAATTATAGACAGAGCTAAGTAAAAGAAGATCGATATATTCTTACAAATTCCACAATTAATTTCTTATATGCCAACATATACTGACAACCCATATCTAACCCAATGTCAATCAATTCGTTTGATGGTTCTTCTTTGTATGTTAGCACTTGTTTGAAGACATTCAATGATGATTGTTGTAAAACAACTTAAAATATACAAAAATGAAATATAGTTAAGTTGTTATAAGGAAGTAACAATTACTCACAAACTTAGATATCAACCCTTTTCTTCCTTGTCGTCCTATTTTATGTGCTGAATGGGTTCCATTTTCTTTTCTTTTCTACAAGAAAATACTTGAAAATTAATATTTAATTCTAAATTGTTTATTTATTGTACCTAATCAAAAAATTCAATGATTACATATTACATTTGAAGCACGTTGTTGTTGATATGGCTCCTCGTGCGATGTAATTATGTCCATTTCTTTGACCATCTCCTTGTACACCTTTTTGAACATTCGTACTGGCATATTTCTGATATCAGCTCGTTCATCCTTTGATATTTTCATAATCTTCCTGAAAATGTAACATGACACTAAACTATTTAATTTTTATATTGATATATGAAAATGAAATATAACAAAGTGATATTTATAAATGATTTCCTTCTAGTAATATATACGTATAATTATAGAAAAACATTTAAAGGAATATTACTTTTTCACTCCTTTTTTGTTGTTGCACGCTTTTTGGTATTAAAATTCTGACATGTATCATTCACAAATTCTCTAGAAAGTCATCCTGTAGTTTAGATAAAAATTTGGTTCTTGGAATCATTGGATTTATTTTTGTATTGTAAGTGGAAAGAACGTATATACATTCGTTCCACTAGATCCCTCAAATTTTTGTAAAAGTTTTTCCCCCTTTCATTAACCTCCAACACCACTCCAGGTGAGCTAAGGAGCAATTCATTTTCATTGGCATGTTCTATTTTTTCCTTTTCTTAGAAAAACATTCCTTTTCTGAGTTGTTGGTCCCTGTAGAACATTAAACATATGTGAATTAATAGATTTTTTGAAACATGTTATCTAATATTTTTAAGTATATTATTAATGAAAATTAAAAAAAGAAACTCATATTGGATCGATAGTATTTTTTTCATTCACCTAATTCATCATTTTGCAATTTTTCCATCAATATTTTATGCTCTTCTCATCTTAGATCAGAAATAATATTATCGACCTTTGTCATTTTGTGGCTCTACGTGATACATAGTAAACAATACATATTAGTTAAAATTACATATAGTTCAAAAATAATATTTTTTGTAAAGAATTTACAAAGAACTTGCCTTTTTTCCTTTTCTCGATGTGTTATCAGTATTTTTATTACTTGATCTCTTGTCAACCATTTCTTTATCAATATGAAACTTGTATCATACCATTCATTAATATATTTTATAAATAAATCAACAAAATTTCAGGTAAAAAAATAAAATCAAGAAAACGGTGTGCCTTTCAATAAGTACGCACCGACATTGATGTGGCGAGTTCTTATAAATGCGCCACCAAAACAGTAGAAACATCGTACGGTGCTCTCTGTCAACAAGGAGACTCAGTGTGTTATATGTTAACCAGTGCACTGATTAACATAGAAAAATTAATAAAAAATCCTCTAGTGTTAGTTTTTGTAGCATAAGATGTCGTGGAGGAGGCGACGCGACATGTTCTTATAAACGCACTGAGAAAACAGGGAACCACCGTACGGTGCTCTCTGTCAACAAGGAGACCTGGTGCATTATATGTTAACTAGTAAACCAATTAACACAGAAATAATATATATATATATATATATATATATATATATATATATATATATATATATATATATATATATATATATATATATATATATATATATATATATATATATATATATATATATATATATATATATATATATATATATATATATATATATATATTATCAAACAGTACATGAACGGTGCGCTATAATGAAATAGCACACCGGTGCAATACTTTACATAAGCCGCACATATTAAAAAATATATGATTTTAAATTTTTTTTATCAAACAGTACGTGTGCGGTGCACTATAATAAAATAGTGCACCGGTGCGCTATTTTACATAGGGTGCACCGATTAAAAAATTCCATTTTTTTTAAATTCACGCAAGGACCAACATGGACTGGTATCTGACTCTACAAGTCGTCCCACGGGTTAGATGTCATAGGCCTATATATATAGCCATGCAAACCCTATAAATATAAAATGAAAAGCCCTAATTCTGAAGTCACATAAATAGGAAGAAGCAAGGGAAAAAATAAAAAGAATCAAGGGTTTAGCATAAGAATGGATTTTTTTGTTTTTTGTTTTTTTTTTTTTCTAAAAATGAACAGTAAAATTTAGCATTTTTACTTACCATGTATTAAATCAAACAAAAAATGTAAAAAAAAAACAATTATTATAGTAAAATTTGATCACCAGATGGTTTGAAATTCTATACTACAGTGTTTGAATGACCAGATGTTTCAAATTCTGATTCTATAAATAGTTTTGTTCGAAAGTATTTCGTTGCTCCACAATGCTCTCATGCTCTCTTGCTCCAAGTATGTCTCTTGTGAAAATATCTCCCTGAATTTTTTTGCAAAAATAACAAAATAATGAAATTTTTTTACTATTTAAATAATTTTCTTATGAAATTAGATTTTCGAAAATAATTTACTGCCCATTTTTCAATTTATCATTTTTTTCACTTAAAAAAAATAATGTTGCGCTTTTTTTATTTGCGTCTATTCGGTGCATTTATTATATAACTGCACTAGTGCGTCAATTAATAACAAAACACTGGTGCGCAGTAACTAAAACGCACTGGTGTGGTTAACTTTACATTAGCACCGAAATTAATTTTAGGTATGTATACCAAAATTTATTGTTGATTTTTCTCAAATGTAGGGAGAAAATATCATAATTATATCGAATGGATAATTCTTCAAAATCCATCTCCTTCCATAATATTTATCAAATTCCATTGCGGAGTTCTCCCTATCCATCTCGAGACGTAATAGTTACTTCATATTTTATTTATATTTTCATTATCTAATTGAATTTATTTATTTTATCCATGTCAATCAGATGAATAAAATTAATGTATACAAATTTGCAGGTTCATGTAGATTCATAATCGAATTCAGATGCACAAAATATTCATACAGCTCCAAAACATCGGAAGCTCTTATCAGGAGAAAAATATTGCAAGGTGCATTTGGTAGATGAAAATGGACAGCCGCTTCATCCTACCAATTGTAACATTACATCTTCTAGCCACAATCCTAGGACAATGATGGTAATAATAATTGTTTGGTATATTAATATAATTATTTCAACATCAAACCAATTAATCATGCATTTTCAACATGCTTACTAATTGATATCATACATTTTGTACTAATCATGTTCAAATATATTTTTTGAAATTATTAGGATTCTAGTGATGATGAGCGACCTACCTACCATCTTTTGTTGCACCCCACAACAATGTCAAATCGAGAGAATGTTAAAGTAAGAGAAGAAATCGGAGAGGAACGATACTAAGAATGGTTGAATCAACCACCTATTCAATTCACACTACGTCCAGATTCACCAATTAGGAATGACTATAGCAATAGTAGTTCTTCACAAGCTGGCAATGGAGGCAATAAAATAGAGGTTGGTATGGATGATTACTTAAGGGATTCGACTAAAAAACACATTCAAATTCCCTAACATCATCTAATCATCGTGATCATGATCATCTAACAAAACACAAGCATTATATAACATCATCGAAACAACAACAAAAAATATACATCTCATGTCAATTAACTGCTATCACATACACATCTATCTACAAGCTGCATATTAAATGAACATATCTAACATGACCTAACAATATAAAAATCATGATGAACACCAACATTTAAATTTAGTACATCTGCAACATGAACATAAAATAGATGGACCATATATATGTATATATATATATAATGTCAAAAATATATATTTGTAATAAACTACATATAAATTTCGAATATCAGCTGGTGGTACATCAATAGTAGTACCAACCGAGGCCTACTCAGTCGATGGTGTAGCCTCGACATGCTCAGATAGATGACGATCACGTGTCTGCTGATTTGGAGGTGCCTCATGCTAATCAAGCACTACCTGCTCATGATTACTCGTGGATGGTATAGCCTGCTCAGTGGATGGTGCGAAGACCTACTCAATCGATGGACCTGCCTCCTCAGATGGACCTGCACCCTCCTCAGGATCAAGTTCTTGCTCATGAATAGGAATTTTCTATTGATATGGTGCAGAATACTTAGACGATGCTTGCTTATGGTCATGACTCAATGTTGCAGGTTGCTCATCATGATCATCTCCAGCGCAAGGTGGAGGAGGAGGTGGAGCACTAGAATGATGATCACTCCCATCATGATCATGATCGTCAGATGATCTGTTGCTTGACTGTCGTAATACATCTCCACCACGCCTACGTTCGGCCCTCCTTACCTGCATCAGTACTCTGGTCGCTCCAATGATATGCTGCATGAGGGTCAATATATCACGGGGCATGAATCTCCACATCTCTATCATCCTACCATCGGCCTGACTCCCTCCTCAACTAGGATTCGACAAAGTTGGTCGCCCATCTCCATCCTAAATTGAGTGTTTGGCCTACGCCTCACACCCACTAGTATCTATGCCTGATCAGGACCAGGTCTGTCACCAGCCTAGTCCTCTACCTCTGCCATCTCCTCGTCAGCAGGATCTACACCCGGATCATTTGGTGGCAGTGGAATCTCATCGCCAAAGAATGACCCAATATCTAAAATATATATATATAAGTACACAACAATAATTAGACAATTTCATTAAAAAAATTAATAAAAAAAAGTTAAAAAGAACGTGTTAGAATAAATTGAAAGAAAACACTAATATTACCTCTCGCATCCCATGACTCATATTGTGTGAAGAGGATGTTGGCACACCCTCGCCAATCCAAACCGGCATACAGACATGGAACTAGAATGAAGGCATGATCATAAATATTGGATAGCAACTCCAATGTGTCATGAGATATCTTGGCAGAAAAGTCAGACTTGTCCCTCTTGGGCATCATCTAGCCCCACATCTCCATTCGTACGTGTAGCATCAACCTACGAAGCTACCGAAAAAAATTAGGCCTCTTCTTTGGAAACCTCTCAAAAAACAAACAAAATAACTTTGAAGCAAAAGGGAAATTCAACCTCCCACGTGCCTAAGAATGACATCTATCTAATGTTGTGCAAAATTTTGGCAAAAAAATCGTAGACCATCTCACAAATTGTGGTGCCTGTAATAAAGAATCAACATAAAATAAAAGCGAGTAATTAATTTATTTCCTATCACTGGTATGGTATGAAGTCGTCAGTAGTAGTGAGAGGCACCTCACCTCCTCTGCACCAAACGAAGAAATACATAACTGACCACCGGACACCTGAAAAATTTGCAGGAGAAAGTATATTATCGCTAATGTATCTCTAGGGGTACACCAACTGACTCCCTATTTCATAGCTGACAGGGACCTCTGGGATCTGGGGAAAATCCTGCCCTCTCCTAGATAGGCCAGTAATAAAATATATTTCCTCCTCAATGGGAGCATACCACTGGTTAGAACCGACCCGGAAAGCCTGTCGGTGGGCATCCCACCTAAAGATGAGCTGTCCCAATAACCCATTATGGCCCTTCAAGGATGTAGCCTCCTCATAGAACTTGAGGAGGCCTACCTCCCTTAGGATCAACTAGGTGTCTACCATAATAGGGAAAGGGTACATAAGTCTCTCCCTCTATCGCGCCTCCCACAGGAAAACCACGTTATACTAGTCCTCCATATGTTCTTGATGTTCCCTTTGTTCCCTCCTTTGACGTCATTGAATGATTCACATATTAAATACATTTTTTTATTAAATGAGATATATATTTACAAATCTATATATATATATATATATATATATATATATATATATATATATATATATATTTGAAAAAATATATATATTCGGTGGGCCCAAAAAAACAGTCATGCACCAGTACCAGTGCATTCATTTTTATCGTGCACCATCCTCGATGCGCGTGGAAATTTTCAGAACACCGCAAAAAATGAAATGTACTTTCTTATGCAATGCATTGATAAAACTATCCACCCTAGGGCGAATAGTTAGGTCAACGCACCACCCAAAAATAATTCATGGTCAACGGTGTGGTCGTTTAAATGACCACACCATTGAATATGTACCAATGTCGAGAGGGAAGTGCACTGACCAAAATATGTGCCTTAGGGTGGATAGTTTAGTTAGCACACTGCCCTCCTGACACTAGTACATGGCCAATGGTGTGGTCTTGTAAATGACTACACCATTGAATATGTACTGATGTTAGGAGGGCGGTGCACTGACCAAACTATGCGCCCTGGGGCAGATAGTTTAGTCAGCGCACCGCCCTCCTAACATCAGTATATGGTCAACGGTGTAGTCTTGTAAAAAACTGCACCGTTAACTATGTACTAATGTCAGGAGGGTGGTGGGATGACCAAACTATCTGCCCCGGGGCGCATATTTTGGTCAGTGCACCGCCCTCCCGAAACTAGTACATAGTCAATGGTGCGGTATTTTAAACGACTGTGCCGGCATATCAGGTTTTTAAAAACACATGGTGTGAATTTTCGGTATTGCACGGGAACCCAGTGCAGTTTTCATTAGCACTGTTCTTGGTGTGGCCTATAAATTTATAGGCAACACCCTGAACAATGTGAGATGAACCGCTCAAGCGCACCATGCAGGAATTTTTTTTATTTTTTTTATATGGTAAAATTTTAGCTTTTTGACAAATCTAATCTGTTAAAACGTTTAATTATTGAGAAACAAGTAAAATACTTGTACATTTGGGTGTCGAGGAGGAATATTTGCTGAATAATTTGAGAAACCAAATTTTCCCACCGTTTTCCAAAATTCGAACTCCACAAGGTGGGTAATGGACAATAGCAGTGCGTGCAATGGAAGCACCGAATGCAAGGCCCCTCACACAAGGGAAATTCACACCAGTGCTTGAGAGCTCTGGAGTAGTGAAGAAGTGAAAATGTGGATTTTTTGGCCGGTAATTTTTTTTATTTAACCCTGTTTCAGTGCGCAGCTTTTTGAGGCACACCGAGCAGTTAATGTCTAGCGCAACAGGCCTGTTTCTGTTTGAGCGTGATTTTTTAAGGCACACCGAGCCTGTTTATGAGTAGCGCACTGGTGCACTATAGTAATGAAACGCACTAGGTGGATTTGTATGGAGAGCATGGTGTCTCGGTGTACTAATTTTTAGTATCCACCGGTGCTCTATGAGTTAAATGCACCAGTGTGGTTTATGATGAGAAACCCACTGGACAAAAAAAATCCGCAGAAACCTCCACCCGCCAACCTCCTCTAGAGACCTCTGTTACAAACGGATATCTGGGCTCTTTCTATAAGGGGTTCCTCAAAAACATCCATTAGAGGGTTTTTTCCTTGTATATATATATACATAGACCATGTTAAGAAAGCAATCCTTTAGTAAAAATTTCTTATTAATAAATATTTCTTTCGTGTGTAAGGTTTCTAGATCTTAATCTAGATCCTTGTGGATCCTTCCACTAACTATAACATTCTAGAATGCATTTTAATTATTTACTTATGTGTGCTTTCAAAACACTTTAGTGTATTATTCATCATACATCTCCACCCAAGTTACAATACATGTTCCTACATTTATATATGCTATTTCAAACCAGAAATGAAAGAGTAAGATTCAAGTGGTCATTATACTACATAAGGATAAATTCTCATGTTAGACATTAGTTTAACATAATCAATATTTCTACCCACTATTTCAACACATTCCTTCTATCAAGGTTCTCAACCCAGACTTCCTTAATATTACAATAGTAAGGAACCCATATGAAAGACAACAATTATTCATGAGAAATATGATCTCCTCATGCACATGATAGGGACACATTGTTATATTAAATACAAGAACACAAACCAAGTCACTCAAACCTAAAAATCAACCATGTTGACCTCACAAAGCAAAAATTTCACTCATGCAATCCCAACATTATCACTAGTGAACCCTTCCTACAATATAAGGTTAGCATAAATCCATCGATCCTATGAAACATTCATGCTTATCAATACATCCTCATATGTGTTGGGTGTGTGTTATAATATTTTCATGATTAGAAGCATGTCTGAATCGAGGGGTGGTAGATCCAGTTTGCTTGTGTCGGGCGTAGCAGGGGGGTCACAAGGGGGGTAGCAACCCCCTTGTCGGGTGGTTTGGAGGGGGGTGGTAGCCTCCCTACAGAAGGTCCAGGGCCGCGCCCCGGGAAAATCCTTTTGGACCCTATTTTAGATGGGTGGACTCGCCTATGGTTTTTTGCGTGGGTTTTCACATGGTTTTCGGCTCATGGTACTTTAGTGATACGGTCAAGGAACTATGGTTATGTTCTAATCCAGGGTTAATAGATTTTGTTTTATGAATTATTTGGCATGTATATATATGTGTTGTAACACTAAAAGGAATTTAATGAAAAATGAAGCTAGTAGTCCCGGTTTGGGATCCAGGATAAAATCTTTGTGTATACATGTTTTATGTTTTATGCTCTCGCTATTGTTTATTTTATATTTTAAAGAATCCGTTTGCATATAATTTCTATACAAGGTTAAAACCTACATTTGGTATCAGAGTTTTTTTGGCTTCAAGGGGACGCCTTTTCTATTGAGGGGTTTTTCGCTCGGGCGTCTAGTAGATCCTATTCAGTGGGAGATATGAGAGATTGATTCATGCGGTGAAAGAAGAAGGTGAGTAGTGGAAAGATAGAGATTAAGAAATTTAATGGTCAGAGTTTTGAGTTGTGGAAGCTAAATATGGAGGATCTGTTAGTGGATAAAGATATGTGGATCACGGTAGATCCTGTTACTAAACCAATGGCAATGTCAGATGAATACTGGGCGAAGTTGGATCAGAAGGAAAAAAAGCACAATACAGTTGTGTATCTTAGATTCGGTATTATTGAATATATCTCACGATGCTATGTAGAAGACTTTATGGGTCAAGTTAGGGACCTTGTATCTAAGTCTTTGTTGAATAAATTGTTCATACTGAAAAATTTGTATAACCTGAGGATGAAGGATGGAGACATAGCGACAGAGCATCTAAACACCTTCAATATTGTGGTAAGTCAGTTGTCATCTATTGATATTGAAATCTCAGATGAAGATAAGTGCATCATTTGTTACGTTCTCTACCAGATTTTTTGGATAATCTGATTATTACAATAGGTAGCAATACAAATGCCTTGGATTTTGATGAAATTATCTTAGCCTTGCTATCAGAGGAAATGGGACGGAAAAATATGGAGGGCTAGAATGGAGATTCCTTATCTGTACGAGGAAGTTCCCAGTACAGAAAAAAAAAAAAGTTTTCAAGTGGGACATATAAATCTATAGGGAGATATAAATCTCGAGGAAAGCCTGTAAAGGTGTGCTGGAAATGCAGAAAGGAAGGGCACTTCAAAAAGGACTGCAGATCTATAGCTCCTGAGAAAGGAAAGGGATTTGATGATGCTCCTTATACAGAGGGTAAAACCACCTCAGATGAAGGTGGGGATGTGTATTTGGTTTCTTTTTCAAATAAACATGTATATCATGAGGCATGGTTGATTGACTCAGGTGCATCCTTTCACTTCACTCCCCATAGGGAGTGGTTCTGTGACTATTAGAAATATGATTGTGGTGATGTCTTCTTAGGTGATGATAGGAAGGCCAGAATCGTCAGACGCGGAAAATTCAAGTTGAAGCTGTAAGGTGGAAGGATTAGAACACTTCCCGGTGTTCTACATTTTCCTGCATTGGCGAGAAATCTAATTTATGTAAGCAAGATGGATTATGTAGGTGTAAAAACAGTGTTAGAGAAATATACCTACAAGATGGTTTTGGGAGCACTGGTATTAATGTGGGGAGTTTGGATTGGAACTTTGCACAATATTTTGGGTAGTGCTATTATTGATGGGTGCAATAGTTCCATGGTTCCTAAAAGTGGATCAAAAAGCTTAGCGATCTCTGGAGAAAATACCACGTTATGGCATCAAAGGCTTGGAAATATTGGAGAGAAGGGATTTTGGATAATGCATGGTAATGGTTTGGTAGAAGGTATGTCTAATTTCTCTTGGGATTTCACTTTCTATGAACATTGTGTATATGGGAAGCAGAATCAAGTGATTTGTCCTTCTGGTGCTAAGAGGGCGAACAAGATATTAGAGCTTGTTCACAGTGATGTGTTTGGACCTGTGTCAGTTCCATCACAGGGTAATTATGTGTACTTTGTTTCATTTATAGATGACTTCTCAAGGAATACCTGGAAATATTTCTTGAGGAATAAATCTAAAGTCTTTGACAGATTTAAATAATTTAAGGCTCCCGTGGAAAACCAGACATAGAAGTAGATAAAGGTGCTGAGGATAGATAATGGTGGAGAGTTATGTAAGAAGGAATTTGAATAGTTTTGTAAGAAGTGTGGTATAGCACGACATAAGACTACTCCATGCACACCTCAAAAAAAAGGAGTTGCAAAAATAATGAACATAATGCTAATGGAAAAGGAAAGAACCATTCTCAGTGGTATCAGGTTACGACAGGAATTATGGGCAAAGGCAGTGGAGACTGTTGTTACCTAGTTGAAAGATCACCTTCATTAGCATTGGAGGATAAGACTCCACATGAGGTATGGACTAGTAAGAAACCCTCTCTTTCACATTCGAGGGTATTTGGATGTGATGCACATGTACATGTTCCAAAGGAGAAAAGGACCAAGTTGGATAATAAATCTGAAAGGTGCATCTTTATTGTGTATAAGGATGGTTTAAAAGATTACAAGATTTGGAACACAGAAACAAATAAGGTTGTGTATAGTCAAGATGTGGTGTTTAGAGAGGTGAAAGATGTTTTTAAACATGAAATCCTACCAAGGTAACCTAAGAAGATAGAGTTTGAGCTAAAGGATGAATAATCAGACTCTACAACAAAACAAGATTCAGAAGATGAAGAGCCAAAAACTCCAGCTTTGAGAATATTAGTTCGAAAAAGAAGGTAGCCAGAAATTTATAGTCCATCTACTTTATGTTCAAAATTTTCTTTAACTATCACTAATGATGTTCCCAAAACTGTTAGGGAGGAAGTGGATTAAGAGGACGGAAAAATATGGAAGGAGGCCATGGTTGATGAAATTGCATATTTGCACAAAAAATGAGCCATGGGATCTAGTGGAGTTTCCGACTAGAAGGAATCCCATTGGGAGAAAATGGGTGTTTAAGAAGAATAAGAATGAAAATGGCAAGGTGGAGAAATACAAACCTCGGTTGGTAGCAAAAGGTTATTCCCAAGTACCGAGAATTGATTTTGGCGATATTTTTTCTCCTATTGCCAAGGTTACTTCTATTAGATTAATTTTATCTGTTGTTGTTGCATTTGATTTTGAGGTAGAACAGATGGATGTGAAGACAAAATTTCTTCACGGAGATTTGGAAGAGGAGATCTACATGAAGCAACATGAAGGTTTTGCAGTGAAGGGTAAGAAATAACTGGTATGCAGGTTAAAAAGTCTTTGTATGGGTTAAAACAGTCACCAAGAATGTGGTATCATAAATTTGATACCTATATACGGGGACTTGGCTTCACCAGAAGAAAATATGATCACTCTGTATATTTTAAATTAATTGGTGATCGTGTTATTTATTTGGTCTTATATGTTGTTGATATGTTGTTGATTGGAAATGACAAAGAAATTATCCAAGATTTCAAGACCCAATTGTTCTCCAAATTTGACATGAAGGATATTGGTGCTGCAAACTATATTTTGGGCATGGAAATTAAGAGATATCGGGTAAAGAGGAAGGTTTGGTTAAACTAGAGGAAGTATGTCAAGACAATATTGCAGAGGTTCAATATGCAGGATAGTAAACTGGTGAAGGTTCCTATTCTTGTAGGTGTAAAGATATATGTTGAACAGTGTCCCCAGACACAAGAAGAAGAGGAGGATATGTCTCGTGTTCCATATTCAAGTTTAGTGGGTATCCTTATGTATGAAATGGTATGTACTAGACCAGACATTTCACATGAAGTGGGAGAATTGAGCAGGTTTATGTCAAAACCATGGAAGGATCATTGGACAAAAGTGAAGCGGCTTTTAAAATTTTTGTGTGGCACTAGTGATTATGGTTAGTGCTACCAGGGAAGACCAGGATTGTATAGATTTTTGGACATCCCTAGTTTTTTTGATGCAGATTGGGCTAAAGATATAGACCAAAGAAGATCTACAAGTGGGTATGTGTTTAGCCTATTTGGAGGTGCAGTTAGTTGAATGAGTAAAAGATAGTCTGTAGTGACTTTGTCAACTATAGAGGCAGAATACATGGCCGGAGCCACTCATGCAAGCAAGGAAGCAGTTTGGTTGCAAAGATTGTGTTCAAGTATGGGGTTGGTGTTGCGAGCTATAAGGATAGACTATGATAGCGAAAGTGAAATTTTCTTGGCTAATAACCCTACTTGTCATTCAAATACAAAGCACATTGATGTTCAGTATCACTTTGTGAGAGATATGGTTGAGGATAAAAAGTTGTTGGTGGTAAAGTTGGACACTTTGAATAATGTTGCAGATGCATTGATGAAGTCTATGAGCACTGATAAGTTCTCTTGGTGTAGAGAAACAATGGGTCTTGTAGGGTTATATCAATGACTAAGCTCTCTAGTGGCCCCCTGTGGAAATAAAACAAAAAGTGGGATAATGTGGGATGCGTGTTATATTCTTTCCATGACTAGAAGTAGGCACAAAGGAGGGGATGTGAGGGGGGTGGTAGCCCCCCTTCACTTGTGTTGGGTGCAGTAGGGGGGTAGTATCCCCCCTGCACAGGGTCGCCCTGGGAAAAACAATTTGGACCCTATTTTAGGTGGTCGAACACACCTATGGTTTTGTGCATGGGTTTGCACATGGTTTTGGGCATGATGGTTTTCGGCACATGGTATTTTTGTAGATCTGGTCAAGGAACTATGGTTATGTTCTAATCCAAGGTTAATAGATTGTGGTTTATGAATGCTTTGACATGTATATATATGTGTTGTAATAATAAAAGGAAAATCTCTATGTATATCTATTTTATGTTTTATACTCCTGCTATCGCTTATTTTCTGTTTTTAAGAAATCATTTGTAGATAATTTTTGTATAGGACTAAAACCTATAATATGTACCATAACCTATCACTTAGCATATATACAAAATTATTCAAGACTTTTCATGTAAACCATTACCCTACCAGTTCTTCACATTTCAATCTTGAAGCCATACAAGGTTTATGCATACAAAATACTTATCTTGGATTTATAATGAAGATGGGCAGTTGAGTTTGGGACTTAAACTCCCCACCCAACCATAGAAAGTTACAACCAAGCTACTTGCAGTTGTCACCCATGAGCCAGATTCTAAGGTTTTGAGGTGGTCTTACTCAAGTGAATAAACACCAATCTACTAGTTGAAACAGGGGCTCCAGAGGTTATTCTTCCTCCACCCACTAGCTACTCAGAAGTCTACTAATGCACTGGGAGCTCCAGAGGCCAACTGCCCCCACCCTCCAATTATCCAATGAAGTAAAACCGGTACTCAAAGAAAAAAAAAGGCTACTACTCACTTCTCCTTAGCAAGTTCCTCCTATAACACCATCTCCTCCCCTACATAATTCAGAATTTCTTTCCAACTTCGTTTTAGATCTAGTTCTCCCTCTTTTTTTATCTAATTTCCCTCTCTCTATCGAATTAAATCTCCCTTTATCAATGAATGAGAATGAGTCTTCCCTCCTTCATCTTTTTATATTGCGCAGTTTCCTACCATCATTATATCTCATTAATTCTCCTATCCTTTTGTTCTTTGTTTTTCCTTTCTCTATTTTTCAATCCAGCATAGTCGTGCCCCTATTGTTGCACCCTAATTAATTCCCAATAGTAGTCTCATTCCATATTCAACCCTTGTGCATTTAAATCTCAATAGACAACCTTTAATGGTTGTCATGTACTTCAGTTTCTTCCTTCATTCAATAAGTATGTTGACTTTCCCGAGAAATTTGACCTCCCCAGACCTCTTGGAATTTGTGTCCCTTACTCAACCCATTTAATTTTGGAATTCAATTACATGATGAGATTACATGGCCAAATCGATCCATTCATGGTTGGGTTGTTACACTTGGTTTGTGTGCACTCACCCAAACTTGTTTCCATATACTAGTTGTTCCTAGATCTACTATTTAGTTTAATACATAGTCGCCCCAATCCTATATGATCTTTATCAACCCCTCTAAGTCTATACTTATTCCTATAGCCAATCCAAGGGCCTACACCAATCTAACATGTTCACCATTTCCGACCTTTAATACCACCCAATTGCCATTCACAATAAAGGCTCAAAGAAGTGATTCCTTATGATAAGAGCCATTAGACAATTAGACATAATCTTCCTAAGAGTTCTTATCTAAGCCATTAAAGTTATAGGATTTAGATATATTTTTACACAATTATTCATTTCCATAAACCTTCATGTTTTATTATCATTCAAAAGATCTTAAGTGCCAATAATTTCCTAAATAAGTGTATTATATTTAAACTCCAACCCCCTTTCTCTTTTGTCTTTGATATATTTTGCAACTTTAAGAGATAAATACCTTCATTATTTTTTTTTCATATCCAAGGGAATTTGAAACACTTTTCTCTTTTTTTTGGAAACACGCCCTTTGGGATATAGGCTATAGAATTCCAAAATACTAGCATGGTTTTTAAAACTAATTTTATAATTTTTAATGAGTAAAAACATTTTTTTCTATTAAAAAAATATACAATAAATAATTAGCAAATGTGTTTGGTTAGTAAAAGTGGGGTATTAGTATTTCCTTATAAAATTTAGATTCCTTGAGTGACATATTTGTTTCTTGTGAATCGTCTTCCTTATATAAGAAAATGGACAAACAAACTCATGTATTGACTTAGCTAAATTATATCATTTCTATTAGATGTCACATTTACTCTTGTAGTGAATTAGCTAAATCATATGTTTTTTGTTATATGACACATTTACTCATGTCAATTAGGTGTATTTAGAGTGGTTAAGACGAAATTTTTTATTCCCTCAGCCCCACACTTAGGTACAAATCTCACTTTGTGTCATGTTTTATGAGAAAATTATTTATTGTTGACATAAAATTGAACCAAAAAATATATATTTAACCTAGCCTTAATTGGTGCCAATTATGTGTTTATCTTGACTAACTTAAAATCAAACTCATGATTTATAATGAATTGATAGATACAAAGATATAGGAATATTAATTTTCCTTTATAAATAATAATATATTATATTTAAAATTAATTAAAAAATAATAAATACTTAATCTTTAATATTTCATGACAAATATGGGAAAATAAATACTTTATCAAACATATTTATATTTTAATTATTTGACATATACATCTAACTTGTGCTTCAAATCCTTTAATGGTATGTGATGAACGATGGTGTCAACATGTCGAAAACATGTTTCTCGTACATGGGCATGATTTTTGGGAGGTAAAAGGAGGGCATATTGCTTCATTTGGGAGGAATTGTGACAACAGTTCCCAATCCTTACACAATAATGCCAAATTTACACCGCACCATCTATAAAAATGTGTACACAATAACTCATGTACACAACACCACATGCATGAAATATAAATGACACCATATGTACACAACATGTCATACAGGACATGTACACGACACCTCCTGCACACAACACCACATGTATAACCTGTACATGACACCACATTCCCACAACACCATGTGTACAATCATGCACACAATACCAAATGTACATAACACCATATGTACATCACGCACACAACACCATATGTACATAACACTACATATTCAACATGTACATAGCACCATACATTCACAACACCGCATACCCACCATGCGCACATCACCATATGCACACAACACCACATATCCAACATGTACATAGCACCATCTATACCTGCCATTGCATATGCAACATCATATATACGACATGCATATAACGTCATATGTACACAATACTACATATGCAACATTACAAATCATAATAGGTACAATCATTGAATATTCAACATGCACAACATATACACAACAATAGCATTGCATATCCATAGACCACACACTGGCCCCACAAGCAACCTTGCTTCTAGTGTATTTCCACTATCCGTGCTTATCCTATCATGTCGCGGATCACACTAATTTCACTTCGTCGATGTACCCCTCAACATTTCCTGCCATAATATAAACATAGGAATAGTACAAGCATAATAATATCAAATCACACCCACATGATAGTAACCTTGTAATTTGTCAAGGATACTCTACCACTTGATTCCTCATAGCAATGAACCTCTTCATGTCATTCTTCAACATAAGCAATCATTCCTCCATAAGGATGATCCTTCATATCCCTGTCATATAGTGATATAGATACATACATACATACATACATATATATATATATATATATATATATATAATCATTGGCATAAAACAATCATGATCTTGTCAGACAATGCCATACATACATACACATATACATATAAACCATCAACATAACACCATCAAGATCCATGACGACTGTTAGTGTGAATTCTAATCACAAACGTGCGAAAAAATCTCACTTTAGTTGTGCATAACAAACAACCCTAACATCAAATATGGCTACCAATTTCGTTAGATACGTAGTTAGTTGACTAAGATAAATGCTACAAAATCCAGATCTATGTAGTTAAAGACATTAAATGGCAAATAAAAGAAATATTTTCTCCATGCATCCAATAGACAAGACAAGAATATTTTTAAGGAATTTTGTATTTATGACACCTGGGAGGGAACATAGAAAGATGTTACCAGTCCCCCTCAATGGGATGGGTTCTTGTATGTCCCCAGTGCTTCAGATCTAAGATCTCCCTCTCTTGATGATGTAGAAATCCCAGACAAAAATGTATCTCAAAGGGAGCTCACAAGCAGAATGGTAGCAAAATATGACAATGATGGAGGATCAAGTCAGACCAAAAGTATAGATCCAGAGCGATCTTTAGGCAACAAAAGGTTGCGAATGAATGGAAAAACCCTTCTATTTATAAAAAAATACTGAGTTAGTCTAGATATTGGTGCATAATTAAAATATTATTAACCAAATCTAGATCCAACTTTTATGGAATATTTTATTATTTTTGTTGGAGGGAAAAAGAATTTGAATTTGGTCAAATCCCTTTATTTGTAAATAATAAATAAATAAATGATTTAATTATTATTTTAAGAATATGGTTGAGTAATAATTAAATAAATAGTGATTTATTCAATTATTTATAAATGATTTAGTCAAATTTAACAAGGAATATTATTTAAATAATGTTTTAATAATTATTCCTAGAAAATAATAAGATAAATATGATTTATATAATTAGTTTTACTGTTTTGGGTTAAATATGACCTGGAATATTAATTAAACTGTTGTTTAATTAATTATCCCTTGAGGAAAATCAAACAAATAGGGATTTATTCAATATTTCCTCATTGTGTTTCCTGTTTAGACCGTAAACAACTTAATAAATTATGGATTACTAAGTTATTTTTCATAGTGAGAGCAATTTTACTTAGGGTAAAATTGATCTTACATGGTGTACTTTGGTCTATATAATAGTAACAGGTTAGATGACCAAAATTTGGTGTAACAGATTTCCCCTCAGCATGCGAGCATTAGGAGCTAATCGTATGACCAAAGTACGTTTTAAGAACTCAATCACTAGACACTGAAGGGTGAGTCAAAGAGGGAAAAATATAAGGTAGACTAAAGCGATAAAGGACAAGAACCTAAGGAGGCGAGACTTACAGGTGCGACAAGTCTCTTTTATGAGTGAGTACCTGTTCTAATGAGGCGGGGGAGGCATACCTATGCCCACCTAGATAACAAAGTACAAAGAATAATGCATCCAGTAAAAAAGGGACTGAACTATATAGTACATGCTAATGGATCCCACATACATACTGTGCCTGGGACAATAGCCATGACTTATACAATAATATCCAAGTACATGAGATATATGTAAAACCAAAGAGGCCCTGTAAAACAATAAAGGTCTCTAAAACTCTGAAAGAGACATGCAAACTAAAGAGGCGCTGCAAGTGGCTAAGGACGAAATCATCAAATCTATGGTGTTGCATCCAAGGCTGTAATAGAGAGGTCATCCAGGTGTTGGGACAAAAATAAGGTACGTTTTCACCCTACCTTTACCTCAAATTGTTATACACATTTAGGAATTTTTCCTCATCTTAACAGTAAAAGAAAGGAAGATTAATGTAAAATCAGGACAAAAGAACTAACAGTAAAGGAACGTTTAGCAACGGGAATTTGACTAATTGTATCTTTATTCACAGGGAAATGAAGCAGCTGAATCGACGACAATCAGAAAACAGTTGATAGGAAGAGACTAATGGAATCATAATGACTCCCATAGGCCGGCAGAAGATGGAAACACATATCCACATCTGAGGAACTCAAACGACAGCCACGAGCAGCGAGTTGTCGTTTGGGAAAATACCATTACCTCTGATTGAAATCGCCTTCGAAAGTCCAAATACAAACAAGATAGGGAGAGCTCAATAGGGATTTTCCTCTGTAATAGACATATCCTGTCTAGTTGTATTCATGTGTTAACCTTCGACTTAATAAATAATTTTGATGTTTTGAATAGTCATTCTCTGAGTTTTCCTTAGCGGTAGACTTTCGATGGTTTGGACCCAGCCCTAGGAGTTTCTGTGTTAAACTCTGTGCTATACGTTCAGTTACAGAATTTATATTTCAGTCATCGAATGCGTTTCGTGAGATATCATTTAATTGGTTGAATTACAACATAGAATGCTATAGCTTTCTCTTTCATTAGAATAGTTACTGTTCATACTTTATAGCTTACATTCCATGTTTTCATAGCCGTTAGATGCTTCCATCATTTCCCAATTCTTTTATATTCATTTAATTAAGCTTTAGCATGATTTCTATTCAATCATGCATATAGCTAAGAATTGGATCTTTCCATCATTACTGTAAAGCATCTAGTTGTTGATTAATTCAGAAAGGTGTCAGCTAGTTAGTTTACAAAGATAATTCCATTGCAAAATTAGATAAGCAATTGTTATTCAATTTATTGAAGTTTTTTTTTTCAATTCAGTAGGGCTACTATTCAAATAATCAGTGTGTTGTTCCATCGTAGGTTACTCTTTCTTACTCTTACCTAGATAGAATAGTTAACGACATTTTACAGTTCCATTTCCCTTTGAATCTATTGAACTTCCAAAATTGGATAATACTGTTCACGGTAAAATAGAGTAGTTGTTCTTGATATCACTTGCATATATTGTTCTCACACTCTTGAAATAAAATGACTTACCCTGGGTTGACAATTGAATGAGAAGCATTGAGGTTGCCTATAACAGTCACCTTTGTGAACCAACATTTTTGGCATCGTTTCCGGGTAGAGTTTTTAAGAGTGACATCCTTCAATTCTTTTCTTATTTTGCTACAAATAATTGGGTATTAAAAATGAGAGGTAATAACCTGTGTACGGGCAAGAAAAACGCTTGCTCTCCAACCTACTTCTAAGCAATTGTGCAGAGGCTAGTAGAATAGGTGCTCTTGTTTTATGACTAGGAAGAAAAAGATAGAAACAAATCAAAATCATCCACTTAAGTCTAAAAAACCCAAAGGAATGGTGATCCTTGGTAGAACGACATGTTATCACCAAAATCGTACCTGATTGGCTACTGATCAAACAACTTCAGTGTAACTATTTGAAACCAATCTTGTGATTGAGGCTTAGCCTCCTCAATCTGAGAGGGCTCTCTCAAGGGTTAATGATATGGAATAAAGATATAAATAGATGGCTAAATCTATTATTTTTGTTCTGGTTCAGGTTGAAAAGATGAATTCTTGCTACCATTGGGCTATGGAGTCAGTGATAAGGCTCTCAATAACAAAGGCTTTCCTTGTGGAAGTTGAGGCTTGTATATACTTCAATGAAAGAGTAACACATTCAGGAAAATCCCAATAACTTGAGGTTCAAAGGAAGTCACAGCATGTGATACATGAATTCTAAGTAATGAGACATCAAGGTATTGAAAGGAAAATATTAAAAGAGATTTCACCATAGTTTCAATACTTAAAGGAAGTCAGAGCATGAACAATCATGAATTCTAAGTAATAAGCATTAAGACATTAAAGAAAACCTTTCAAAGGTAGGACCTAAAACTCATTTGAAAATAGCTTAATACTTAAATGAAGTCAGAGCATGAACACTCCTGAATTTTGAGTAATAAGCATTAAGACTTTGGAAGAAAAACATTTCAGAAGATAGGACATAAACTCATTGAAATATCATAAGAATCTCAAGTGAAGGAAAGTGGTATTGTTACTGTATATATCAGAAACTCCAAAAGATTTGCAATAAAATAGTATGTTGAGATAACATTTTCCAACCTGTAGAATGAAAATAATATCAGCATGTAGACATTGGGCTTATCGAATCAACACTTTCAGTGATTCAGTGAGTTCACTTGACATGGAAGTTGAGGCAGTCAGAGTTTTTAGTAGTAGGACATACACACATGAGATAAGGAAATACACAGTCAATTCACTTATAAAGGAAGTCAGAGCATCACAAGGATGAATTATGAGTAATATAAATGAAAAACACTACAAGAGAGATACATAAAAGGTAAATATAGAACAAATAAGAACTAAAAACTCCTTCAGGATCTCAAGTTGGTCAAGTAACAAATCTTTGTACTGCTGAAACAATCAATTTACAATAAGCTGCAATTTTGCCAAAAATCTCCAACCCCTTGCTAATTCGACCCAATGGCCTTTAATAGAGTTGTTAGATCATGAGATGATCTTCCTCTAGGCTATATACATCGAATTTTTTCCTAATGACACCTTTCATAACTATAAAACATGAAATTTATTACAAAAGGACACCTATCCTACTTGACAGTCCTATTTCAAAAAGGACTCAAACTCCTTATTACTATATTTAACAAACCTTATCTACTAGACATTACATCATTTACAAGTATATCATCACATGATCAAATTTGTATAAAGACATTCATTTCTTCATGACCACTTAGCTGATCTCCTCAAAAACAGGAAACAATACCTTGTTTTTTAGGCATAGGATCTTTTTCCTTCTTTGAACATTATGACTATCATTTAATCTTCATTTCATGGTCCTTGGCTATTGAATGTTGGCTTAACATGTCCCATAACTCTTTCCTAGCCTCCAACTCTCTAAAACCACTTCAAAAACTGCTCAAAAGGATGTAATGTATTGCACTACGAAAATACAACAGTTTCGTAGCGCTGCCATTACAAGCCTTTTTTCTCCAAAAGCTTGACTCTTTCCTCTTGCATCATTTTAATCACCCTTAAACACCTCTTTCATAGCAATTTCAGCTCTTAACTCAGCCTTTAACCCCTTAAATATTGATCAAAGGAAAAAAAAAAGGCAGCTACAGTAGTTTCGTAGCGCTTTTCTGCTTTTTAAGCCTGGAGGCTCTACGAAACTGCTAAGTATGCAGATTTTTTCATAAATTTGTCAAATGAAAACTATGGTTGCCCAAAAACTCAAAATATAACAGGTCCTCATCATCTACAAACCATAAAAACCATAAACCAACTTAATTTTAACTTCTTTGAGGAATTTCTTCTTCATTTACAATTGGTAGGCATATTGGTTCTTCTATGACTATCATTTTAATGCCTTTTCTCTGTAGCTCATCATGAATTAAGTCCAGTTGCTCTTGCAAATCCTTCACCTGTTCTTTAAGTCTTTTTTTAGTAGCTCTCAGATGGGTATTTATTATTCTGACAAACTTAGCCTCTTTTATTGTTGGAATTGTCCACTTGACAAGTTGCTCTGTATTGTCTAAAGTTTCAGAAACAGAATAAACTTGTCCTTCCCACATTGCCTTCATCCTTTTAAACTGTACTTTCTCAACACTGTGTTTTCTAGCTCTCTTTTTCATGATAGAAATTTCCTAATTTGCCAACTTTAACTTTTCCTCAAGGCACTGAAACTCTGTTTTCTCTATCACTTTCTCCTTTCCTGTTTTTAATTTGCTGATTGTATCCTTCATTGTGGGTGATGAGAGATCAATAATCTCTTTTGGTGATTTAGCTGTCTCAGTAGGTTTTTGAACTTATTTTCTTCCTTCCATTAATTTCCTAGCATGCCTTGTTGTCTACTCAACTTAGTGTTCCTAAATTGATGTCATAAATTGTTAACCAGGACTAGTAAACTGTTGAAGTGAAGTGCACTATATGTGCCTAGGTATCTTCTTCCTTCTTCATTTTGTTTAGTGTTTTTCTAGTGTTTTTGGTTTTTTATTTTTGTGCTAAGAGGAAAAGAACTAAATTGTTGGCAAAGATAAGTTACTGATCACACTAAAACAGAACAAAATCTACTCTAAACTGTGTATGACACTTAAGAACAGAAAATGCTAATTCAGAAATTGCAAAGCTTGACAAGGAAAGTAACTCATAACATTAACTCATTCCAATGCATTTCATTAGAGGTATGTTGGAACAACTTAAGAAAAGGTTAAGTTTGATGTAATGAGGTTCTCTTTAATAAACAACAACTTACAATATCACAGAAAAAATCTTATCCATGGTTAGAAATTTGTTGGAACACTTTCAGAAAATATTATCTGCAATTTAGTAAGGAATCCTATGCTAACATAACTTATGACACTAGAATTAACCCACTCTATAACTCAAAATGTTACTATTAAGCCTCATTCAAGGGTTAGAGATCTCTTGGAATAGCTTTGGAAAAAGGTTGTTTGTAAAATTATGAGAAATTGCAGAATAGTCAAGGACTCAAAATGATATAGCTAATTCTTGTCCATATGATAATGATGTGTTAGAAGAGATTAAGAACAAGAGCAGTTTGTAAATAATGAAGGCCTTTTAAATCTAATTTAACAGGACTAGAATGCAATTAATAAAACTTGAAATGCAATGAACAGAACTGAACTAGAATGCAATTAACCTCTGAAGTATTATAGCTCTATCTCATTCACGTGTTAGTGATATATTGGAACAGTTCATAAGAATGAGATTGACTGTAACATTCGATGTAAGTGAACATAAAACATGAAGTTCAGAAAACTACCTAAATTAGGAACAAAACGGAGCTAAAGTCACTTATCTAGAAAATATGCACAAAGCCTTTCGGATAGTAGGGGCCCTCTACCATCGGATTGGCACACGAATCTCCTCAAGATTTCTTCAGATCATGCATTAAATTTTTACTTCTTTCATTAAAGGAGAACACTTCAGAAACAAAGTATCACCGTTTTGGAAAACTTAACAACAAAACATCAACTAGCTAACTGTCTCTTGGTTGACCGAGTTATTTTTATAAGAAAAATACATAATTGTCATTGAGAAGAAATAGGGATAGGTGTATTTTTCAATCAAAATCGAATTAGAACTTCTGTTGAGGCCTTGTACTTTGCTGAAGACATCTGCAGAGTCCTTATCCTGGTAGAAGTCTACTTCTTAGTTTTGGTTTCCTCCACGTGCATAACCACTTGCAGATTTTTTCTCAGACTTCGTAGAGGGCAAGGAATGATGTAGGTGAGTTCTGGAATTCAACCATATGTGTTTTTCCTTGAAATAACACCTGTAACCTATGTGAACATAAATATGGTTGCGGAATATGCGACTAGCTACAGAATGGCTGCATTCTGTAGCTAAGTCTGATAAAAAATCACTATGACAACAAAACCACAAAAGTTTAGTAAGTCAGTCATTTAATGCATTCTTAAAGTAAATTTAATCATTCCTATTGATCTTTTAAGCCTATAATTAACAGAGGATAAATGGAATGAAGTGAAATTTGGTGAAAGGAAAGGACATCTTTGGGGCTCAACACTTGTCATAGGTTTTCTTGCTTGAAAAATGAAACCTGCATCTTCCCCCTCAAACTCTAATCTCTTTGAAGACTTAGCCTTTTTCAACTTCTGCTCATCTTCCCCAATAAATTCAGCTTGGAAAATAGGTGTTTCCTCTATGTCAGTGGCATGAAGAAGATCCTCTAGATTCCCCTTTGTTACTAAACTGTCTTCTATAGCAACTGTCTTTCCTTTCAAAACCACTGCTTGGCTTCTAGTTATTCTTTTGGTCCCTTTTTTGCTGACAACTTGTTCCTGTTTTTCGTCTTTGATAACCTTTGATTTCTGTTTTGTAGGTGGGAGAGTTGGTGTATCAAGCATTTTTATTTTCTCTAGCCTTTTCTCAGTTTTATTTCTTGGCTTTACTCTTGCAGGTTCTTTTGGTTTTGCAACCATAGATTGGCTTGGTTTTGCTACTAGTGGTTATGGAACTCCTTTAGCTTTAGGGTTTCTTGCAGGAGTTAGGGTTTCCAACTCAAAACCATTAACAAACAAGAATGAGGACCAATATCTACCTATCTTTTGAATTTCATCTAAAATTAATAATTTCATTAAGCCATGACGAAATAATGATGTATCACTCCCCTCAGACTTTGCTTGCACCTTATCAGCCATATTTGCAAGACTTCTATGTAGATAAAAAGGTAAGTCAAATGAAATCTTACCAGTGAAGTGTAGAAGTAATTTTATGGTATGAATAAACCTTATGATACCTGCCTTCACAGGTAAAATATTTATGAATTTTGAGCAACAATTTTGAATAACTATCTTTGATGCAACTTCTTGGGATAGCATTGTTGAGATCCATCTTAATGTGCTCAGGATTCATGAACTCTTTACACTGCTCCATATTAAATTTGAACCCTTTGAACCAGGTTTCTTGACCTCTTGGAATCTCTGTAACAGCAGCAATGACCTCTGGTGTGATAGACAAACTTAGCATCCCCACTTTACTGGTTATTCCATTGAAATTCATAGCAAATTACTTGAATCCCTATGTGTGACAGCCCTGCAATTTCTCACAAAACTTTAGGAAACCTACTCTTTTGAATGCTTCCATCACTACTGGGTCTTCAGTTATTGCCTTCATGTCTTCAGGTTCATGCCTTAAGCACTGTCCTCCTCTGTGTATTTTTATTTCCTCTGCCATATCTTCAGAGAACCTCTCAGCCTCGCTTGATATAAATATTTTAGCCTCGCTTGATATGGATGTAATAAAACTTTGTAAGAACCAGCCACAAGTTTGGCTCAATACTTAGAGCTTAGACATTACGAATGAAGGCAAAAGGAATGAGAATAACTAATTTGGAAAGAATTTGAATTTCAAGTGTCCTTTCATAACTGAAAATGATGGCCCACTCTTAACCTATACTAACCATGATGACTGCAAACATGGGTGTGTACTTCGATTTCATCATTACATGAATCACCAAGCCTCTATCTTACCCTTTCCCAACGATTTCTGACATTTGACAACCCAACTGACAAGACAGTTACAAAACCGCGCTTTCGTAGTGCCTGTAGTGTAATTTTTGTTGTTTGCGCTACGAAACTATTAGCGATTTTGTAGCGCAAAGTGACTTTTTTCAATGTGATGCACTATGAAACTGTGGTTTCTTGGCTAATTAGGAAATTTTGATACAAAAACTTTGGGAAATGAAATGAATCCTAAAATGATGAAAGACTCTACATGAAAGACATTAAAAATGAGTTTCTTTAAACACGAGGGTAGGCTCAAACTATAAAAAAATTAATACTTCCCTTGGTCAAACTCAAGAAATGAATTCTATGACCCTACCATTTACACATGAACTTATTCAGCCTTATCAAATGATGCTTCATTTTTTTGGGTGATAACACGACATATTGTAATGTTCCCAAATTTTAGCCTCAAGCTAAAAGGAACATTATAGTTTGCATATTTTTATTTTGTTGAATAAAATGGGTAAGGAGACCCCTTATCCCCCTAAGATGGAGAAATAACACTCCTTGTGTGAAAGAAGGGTGAATAAGCAGCTGAATTAAGCACCTCAGGATGTGAATATGATCGGGTTCACCTTGATTTAGTCATATTTGACTAAGTCAATAGTGTTGTCCAAAGAGAAGTGATCTCCATGACAAGGCAGCGTAGTTTTAGAGGAGGATATACTTGCATGAGCTAGGTGGCAAGTGTGGATGGGACCCATGGTGAGAGGAGTTCATTTGCTTTATAAGGAGGAGATGGCAACCTATTTTGATAATGATTTGGTTTATCATTTTCGTATGGTCTGCTTAGACTTGCATACCTGGGGCTATTTAGCAGGGCTGCAGTGTTCTTGAGCACAAGGGTGTTCCTGGTCAGGAATCCCTACCTCATCCTCAAGGAAGGAGAGGTTTTTTTAGCTCCATTTCCTCATTCTAGCATTTTTCCAAGCTTCTTCCTGCAGCTACAACGTTTTCCTGTTGGGTAGAAAATGTTGTGTTGCTGGGTGCAGCAACAGAGGAACTCATAGAGTCATTCTTTGGCTTGTTCTTCGATGGAGAGCTTTTCTATTCATTGGAGGAGCAGTAGAGGAGACTCCCGGGTAGCATTTCAGATCTTTGGCACCAGGCCAGCCATTCACCATATCTCATTGCACAGTCTAGGGCTGGAACTACGTTATGCAGGCAATGTTGGGAGAGTTCATTGAGCTCATCAGGAGGATTATTCTTGAGTAGAGGGATCATCCTTCTACTAAGGAGCACCATTGGAGGAGGGAAATCCATATTTCAGATCTACCATAGCCTCATCATAGATATTCAGTGTTGCAATGACAGATTATCCCTAGTAGTTAATTGTCACATTGTATTTTTATCCGGAATTTCTAGTAATCCCTCCTAGATTGGCTAGAAATCTTGTATTGAAGCCCATCTCTACATTCTTTGGCATTTATTTGTATCATTCAGACTAATTATCATTTTGTATGTATTCATCAGTTTCTACTATCATAGAGACTGCGCAGTCACTGCTTTCCGGCATTTTATGCAGTTGCAGCATCTCATGCATTTCATAGTTTGATCATTGGAGATTGGTTCCAATAGCTTGAGTGGCCTGTCCCTCATGATTTTCTTGTGTATTATTTCTGAGATAATAATCTAATTTTGGCTGCATCACATTCCTTCTACTGACATGTTCATATTTTCAGAGTTTCACAATTGTGTTGATGTGTTGCTGTAGCTCACTCTTTGAGCACTTCTTTGAGATACCCAAGGATGGGAGATATGTTTAACCTCCCTTGAGGGATTTCTTTGAGCTCAACTTCTGGAAGTATAATATATGAGGTATTAAATAAGGGATCCAAGTACCCTTTTATCTTATTTGTGCATCATCTTCCTTATACAGCGTCCCTTTGGACACTATTGCAAAAAATCCTGAAAAAGGAACATTACAGTGGTATCAAAGCATCATTCTTGGCTCAGCTTGTGCACAAGATTTAATGCTATCAGAAAGAGGAGCTTCTCTCCAAGGAGAGGATATTTACAAAGGAAACAAGAAAACAGGAATTATGGAAGAGGAGATCTCCCTTCTTCTTTTCCAGACCATGGAGGGTATCATTGCAAACCTTGAGGAGATAGAAAGGGAAAACTGGAGAGATTTTCTAAAAGGGTTTTTGGATGGAGCAAGCCCTAGTTATGACCATGTTGGGTGTGAGCATTCAGCCACACATGCAGATCCACAGCGCAGTACATTGCCCATATCTACTGCAGGGAGAATGGAGGAAGATGAGTCACCAAGGGAGGAGGCCTTGAGTGATTTTATTTAGGAGTATGAATCTCAATCATGAAGATTCGAAGTGCACTTGGACTTCCAAGAGTTTTTCAAACTCAAGGGATCAATATCTAGAAGCCCCAAAGGGAGAAAGAGAGATATATTCTTTCTATCTAATTTCGATGGATCAGCAAGGTGCAAAGCCATAGCTTGGGTGGGGGAGCTAGATGCATATTTTTAGCTACACTAAGTTGCAGCCAAGGATGCCATCACTATAGAAGCGCTGCATCTCAAAGGTATGGCCCATGATTGGTGGTTTAAAATTTAGGTTTCATGTTATCATGCAAATATAAAAACCTATGATGAATTCACTAAGACTTTGGTGAAGAGGTTTGATAAAAACCAATGTGAATCATCATGTGTAAAATCTGAGAGATCAAACACCTTGCATGAGTTGGAGGAAAACATGACACAAACTCCACTCCATATTTCTAGAGGGGAATAAAATCAGGATGATGACTTGCTAGAGGAAATACCCCCATTGTATGAAGGGCACTCTTCCATTTGTGATAATATAAAGATCCTTTTTCCAAAAGAAGACTGAAATCCATGGTCTCCCATTGAATAGGAGGCATACTCACATATTAGTGAAGAGAATGTGCATAGAAGAACCCACAGCACTGTATCATTGGAAGGAGATCCATCATCACATGGAGATGAGAGGGGAGCCATTGCTTCCATTGGAGGAGTCCTTGTTTCTATGCAAGGGATTCCAAGAGATACCACGTGTGGGGACCTAATCACAAATCCTGAGCAGGATATAGTAGCATTGGAGGATTGTGATATGGATGGAGGAGAAAAGGTGAAGGATCGGCATTCGGAGGGAATGAGCATTCACCCTCATCTTTTGAAGAGAGTTTCTTCACATAGGAGAAGGACTGCACTGCACAGTGGAGAGAGGGACCATTCACTCCTCTCATTTATATAGTCCATTTCCTATTTAGATGTCTCACTATAGTGAGGCATCCCACCTGGGAGGCCAATGCATCCAGCATTGATGAGAGGCATCTTGTTTTGGGATTCACCACCCTTGGATTCAGGAGAGGTGAAGGTTTCAGAGGACGACTACTCCATAGATTTGGAGAGATAGATGATACTTCATTTGAGGGAGGACTCTTTCACACCTAGAAGTAGATGGAGGTCACTCGTGCTTACACTGACCAGGATTGGGAGATTCCTTTTGGATGACGGCTTCTCATGGGAGGCCAAATTCCAAGGGTCACCATTACTATTTGAGCATGAGCAGCTAAATGATAGGCACAAAAGCATATTGGGGGAAGACTTTGGCATGGGGGATGTCAAAGTAGCAGGAAGAAGCATGAGGAGAGCATCACATTGCATATTACCAGTGCTGTCTCTGAGGAGGATAGATCCAGATTGGAGGTCTCAACTCTTCGTAGAGTACTCCAAGGATCTAGGTGCATGCATGATTTTGGATGACCTGGATGGAGATGATAGGTACATGGTGGATTATATGGTCATCTACTACTATGATAGAATCTTCTTGACTAGGGCTTCTAGTCTCAAGGAGAAACTATTACATGCAGCACATGAGGAATTCCTAGCTATGCACCTTGATGCATATCTTGTCTTGCTAGAAGAGTTCACTTTGGAGGGCATTCAGCATGATCTATATCAGCATATGGAAAGATGCATAGCCCATATTATTTTAGAGAGGTTGGCACAACCATTTCCCTACTCACTGGAGGTGAGGGAGAGCATTCAGAGGAGCCAATTTAGCTCAAGGACCGGAGTGCATGGTAAAGAAGGTATATACTCTCATTTTGATTTACCCTTCTTTACTTTATATGGGCAGCTTGATGAGCTAAGGATGATCACATCTCCTTATGCTCCTTATTATGATGTACTTGTGGCCCATTGTAGCAACAGAAGTGGCTATTACCATGATGGTTTGTGGGGGAAGCCACATACTTCTTGGTGTGCACCATTGGCACCAATTTGTACTTTCATGTTTTCACCTTATGAGATGTTTGTGGCAGCAAACAAGTGGCTCGGAAAGCACTTTTTGTTTTTAGTTCTGATGCAAGCAGGAGGCTTATTGCATTGGTCCCATGAGTGGAGCAGTGACCCACTCTCTAGTTGTCTTATGATAGCTTGTTCTCATTACATGTTGCTTCCTTGTGTTGCTAATGGTTATACATTTATAGGGAGCACTACTTGGAGAGTGTTGGAGGTATTGGGACAGCCCATTGGGAGCATGATTCTCCCCATTTTACATGTTTTGAATTGTAGGATACACCATGGGAAAACCATGATTGCCACATTGCTACTTTTCTCTTCTTGTGGGAAAAGGCACTTGGAGAATTTGAGGGGGAATCTCATGGCTGATTTTCTTGATGGGAAAGCTTGGGCCATTCTTGGAGGCCATAAAATTTCAGCCCAAGGATGGAGGCAGCCCCATATGTACCACAAATGGAGGGAGAAACATCTTGGGAACCAAAATCCCAACTCTCCATTCAGCCCCAACACATTGCATAAACCAGGGGTTGAGATTTTTATTTGGATGATAGCATGGATGAGAGGATCATCATTGGGGAAATTTTTTTCCCATGCATGTCATCACTGCTACCTTGAGGAGGCCATAGCACAGCAAGAAGGTTTCCACCTACACCTTTTATCTTTCCATGATGTGAACCATTCGAGTTTGCATACTTGGGAGGAAGCATTGGAGGAAAGATTTGTTGTAGGATATCTTGATCAGTGGTGGAGATTGTTTATGAGGAGGCCACAAAAGAAAAGGGGGAGAAATTTTGTTCTCTCTATGTAGTTTCTTAAGGACAAGAAACATGTGGGAGGGGAGGACTGTAATGTTCCCAAATTTTAGCCTCAAGCTAAAAGGAACATTATAGTTTGTATATTTTTATTTTGTTGAATAAAATGGGTAAGGAGACCCCTTAGCCCCCTAAGATGGAGAAATAAAACTCCTTGTGTGAAAGGAGGGTGAATAAGCAGCTTAATTAAGCACCTCAGGGTGTGAATATGATCGGGATCACCTTGATTTAATCATCTTTGACTAAGTCAACAACGTTGTCCAAAGAGGAGTGATCTCCATGACAAGGCAACGTAGTTCTAGAGGAGGATCCACTTACATGAGCTAGGTGGAAAGTGTGGATGGGACCCATGGTGAGAGTATTTCATTTTCTTTATAAGGAGGAGATGGAAACCTATTTTGATCATGCTTTGGTTTATCCTTTTCAAATGGTCTTCTTAGACTTGCATACCTGGGGCTGGTTGGTAGGGTTGAAGTGTTCTTGAGCACAAGGGTGTTCCTGGTCGGGAATCCCTACCTCATCCTCAAGGAAGGAGAGGGTTTTTTAGCTCCATTTCCTCATTTCGACATTTGGCCAAGCTTCCGCCTACAGCTGCAACGTTTTTCTGTTGGGCAGAAAACATTGTGCTGCTGGGTGCAGCAACAGAGGAACTCATAGAGTCATTCTTTGGCTTGTTCTTCGGTGGAGAGTTTGTATATTCATTGGAGGAGCAGTAGAGGAGACTCCCGAGCAGCATTTCAGATCTTTGGCACTAGGCCAACCATTCACTATCTCTCACAGTGTAGTCTAGGGCTGGAACTGCGTTATTTTATGCAGGCAGTGTTGGGAGAGTTCATTGAGCTCATCAGGAGGATTGTTCTTGAGTAGAGGGATCAACCTTCTACTAAGGAGAACCATTGGAGGAGGGAAATCCATATTTCATATCTGCCATAGGCTCATCATAGATATTCAGTGTTGCAGTGACAGATTAACCCTAGTAGTTAATTGTCACATTGTATTTTTATCCGGCGTTTCTAGTAATCCCTCCTAGATTGGCTAGAAATATTGTATTGAAGCCCATCTCTACATTCTTGGGAATTTCTTTGTATCCTTAAACCTCATTATCATTTTGTATGTATTCAGTAGCTTCTACTCTCATAGATACTGCGCAGTCACTCCTTTCCGGCATTTTGTGCAGTTGCAGCATCTCATGCATTTCATAGTTTGATCATTGGAGATTGGTTCCAATAGCTTGAGTGGCCTGTCCCTCGTGATTTTCTTGTGTATTATTGCTAAGATAATAATATAATGTTGGTTGCATCATATTCACTCTACTGACATGTTCAGATTTGCAAATTTTTGTGATTGTGTTCATATGTTGTTGTAGCTCACTCTTTGAGCACTTCTTTGAGATACCCAAGGATGGGAGATATGTTTAACCACCCTTGAGGGAATTATTTGAGCTCAAATTCTGAAAGTATAATGTATGAGGTATTAAATAAGGGATCCAAGTCCCCTTTTATCTTATTTGTGCATCATCTTCCTTATACAGCATCCCTTTGGACATTATTGCAGAAAATCCTGAAAAAGAAACATTACACATATATAGACGAAATCATTAAGAAAGATGAATCACAGGCATCCGTAGGACCTAGACCCATTCCTATTCAAATTCCTACTACACTCCCTCAGGTATCAGCCTCGCCATCTACAGCCCACACCTAGATTCACAATGAAACAGAAGGATCTGAACAAAGCCTTCAGACTGCTAATCACGTAAGTATTGATCCTTCGAGAGAGGGAGGTTCATGTAATTTGTAGGAAGGGGAAGGAGAAACCAGTAGTGCAATTCAAGTAAGAACTCTAAATCTTGGATCCCCTGAGAGAATAGTTGAGACAAAGACACTCGATATCCCAGTTCGAGGAAGTGCTGTAAAACTCCCTCCACATTCGCCCACCAATCCCGCTAATATTATTCCTCTAGAACAAGAAATCCCTAAGGATTACTGGCATATATTTGATCAAATGGAAAATAATTAGAATCAGAATCAGAGGAAGACATCAACATTGGAGTATCCCAATGTTGATCATGCTGCTAATGCTCCTATGAAAGCCATTCCCTTACAAAACATCCCCACCTTCCATGGGTTGACCTCGAAAGATCCTGACACATGTATATTTGAATTCGATGTCTTATGTAGGGGGTATGACTACACCACTGACCCTCAGAAACTAAAAATTTTCCCCTCTACTTTCAAGGGGACAACATTACGTTGGTTCATGGGACTTTTTGGAGGAACCATCAATAACTGTGACCAAATGAAGAACACTTTTCTTAATAAATATCAATATTATTGCCGGACTTGAGAATTAAAAGATGAAATATTAAATATGTCTCCAAAATACAATGAGACATTATAAGAATACATCGAAATATTTCAATATAATCTACAAAGGTCTCCATATACTGCACTATCCAAATACATCTTAAATGCAGCAATGATTAAGGGAATGAAAGAAGAATGGGTTGAAACACTTAACATATTGGGAAAAGGGGACATCTACCAAGAATAATATGATGAGATTATTTCGCTGTGTATCAGGTGCTCTCGGGTAGTACGCGAAATAGGCCAATTGAACAAGACTCAACAAAAAAATGTCCTAAGCAGTCCGGTGGCAACGTAACTATAGTAGAGTTTGGTAATATTTTAGAATATTTTAAAATTGAAATTTTGGGTACTTTGACAACACATCTTGATGTCCTACAAGCCAAGCAAAAGCAAGCTATAGCAAAATATAACTTGTCCATATTTTTCCCATGTTGTCGGAAGAAGCCCAGCCAAAGGGAATGCCCATTAGACATGGTTCAGACCTATGCTATCTGCACGAAGGACCATGCCACGGACCATTTCCCTTCACTTCTGGGGCTGAAGGAAGTTTAAAAAGAAGCAGAAGAAGAGAAAGAACCATTCTACCTAATAAACCAGAGTCGACAATGGCAAGCACGACCAGGTATGCCTCAAGACCTACCTCAATTATTTTCTTCTCCACAGTTTAATCAGCAAAACCCTACAGCATCTTTGCAGAATCAACCACATTTTTCTACTTGGCCATCTCAGTCGTTTCCTATACCACCTTGGCCAACAAAACCCTCTTCAGGGAATAATTAACCAAGTTTTCCTTGTTCTCCCCCTTATTGGAAAAACACTCCATATCAAACCCAGTGGCTAGCCTCCCCTTCTCAAACCACGAATTGGCCTTAGAATTGACAGCGACCTCTGGGAATGACCAACCTACCACTAGGGATATGGGTTAAAAATAAACCTACACTGCCAGCTCCATACCCAGTCCAGCACAACCCTAAGCCTATCATACAGCCTCAGTTGCTGGATCAACCCAATCCTAACCCCAACAATAGGTTGGTTCAACTAATTCAGATTGTAGAAAACCCAAACCCTGAACAGAAATGATGTAATGAACTAATGCTAAGATCAGGACGTATTACCTCGCCAACAGAAGACATGACCCCACCACAATTGGAATCTGGAACTTTAACAGAGCCTAAACAAACAAATGTGACTGAAACAGAAGTAGATCAGGGAAAGGGAACAATTGATCAAGGGAAGCCTGAAAATCTTAGGATTTATTCCCCTCCATTCCCTGAGAGGTTAACGCTGCCTAGGCCAGTAGTCTCTCTAGATATCGATATCCTAGGAGAATTGAAGAACCTTTGCATTAAAATTCCTCTTTTATAGGCCATACACATATTCTCATCTATGCCAAGACAATTAAAGAACTGTGTGGGAAGAAGCAAAGGAAAAAAGAAAAAACTATACCCACTATTCATGTGGTGGGAGCACTATCCAACTTACTGTTGGGTAAGGAAACACCCGTGAAATATGAGGATCCAGGGAATCCCATAGTAACTGTGCAAATCTCTGGCCACTCCTTTCTAAACACATTGGCTGACTTAGGGCAGCCATTAACATCTTAACCACAGGGGCCTGTGAAAAGCTAGGCATATCAACTTTAGAACCCACAACTACTTTGATGGAACTTGTTGATAGGTCTGTGATCAGACCAGAAGGGATATTACAAGACATAGTGGTTTCTGTGGACTAATGGGAATATCCAGCTGATCTTTTAGTTATTAACCCAAATAATAGGATGTACAAACACCCATTGATATTAGGGCGACCTTGGTTGGCAACAGTCGATGCTTACATAGGATTCTAGACAGGTAGCATGACCATTACTAGAGGACATTCCATAAAAAATATCATCATTTACCCACTTGCCAAACCAATTCTACCCACAGTAAAAATTCACAAGCATCCACATACATATTGGGAAAAAAATATTCGTCCACCTCTGACATTAGTTGAGGCTCTTGAATTTAAGGATCAAACTGAAGATGATGTAATCAATAACTTCATGAGCCAACCATCTATGTATAGAAACTTGAAATTCCAAATGTTAAAGACAGTTCTTGAAGATGAAACACAAGAAGATCCCTTGGCAGATCTTGATGATCAACATATACCCAAAACCGCTGTACGTAACAACACACCCATTGAAATTGAGCCAGGGGAAATTTTAAATATCAATGGCAATCTAGATAGTAACCAAAAGAAAAATATCATAAAGGTTCTACAGAAGTATTAGGGGGCATTTGCTTGGGACTACCCAGACATGAAGGGTATAGACCCTCAGCTATGCATCCATCACATATATACTGACAAGGAGGTTCTACCTATTCAGAATTCCCATCTAAAAGACATTGCAAAAGATGAGCTATAGAAGCTACTGAATGTAAATTTCATTTATCCTATCTCGGACAGCAAATGGGTCTCCCCTCTAGTGGTTGTTCCTAAAAATAACAATAAATGGAGAATCTTTGTGGATTATGGAGAACTAAATAAAGCAACATATAAGGACCACTTCCCCCTTCCTTTTATTGACCAAGTCCTCGACACATTGGTAGGGAAACGGTTCTTTTCCTTTCTTGATGGGTTCAGCAATTAAAATCAAATACAGATATCCCCTAAAGACCATGATAAAACAACCTTTAGCTACCCATGGGGAAAATTTTCCTACCAGGTACTCCCATTCAGATTATGGAATGCCCCAGCAACCTTACAGAGAGCCATACTCAGCATTTTTTCTAATTTAATAAGTGAGGGACTTGAAATTTAGATGGATGACTTCACCCCTTATGGTGATGACTTTTATTAGAAATTCTAGTAAAGGTATTGGAACGATCTATTGCCACTAGGTTATGTTTAAGCAATGAGAAATGCCACAGGATGATGACCGAAGGAGTAATCCTACGACACTACATATCTGCAGCTGGAATACAGGTAGACTCGAAAAAAATAGAAGTAATCCTTTTATTAGCCACACCTTGTACGCAGACAGAGGTACGCATTTTTCTTGGATACGTAGCGTATTATCGCAGGTTTATAAAAAAAAATCACAAATTGCTGCACCCTTATATGAATTAACTAGAAATTTTGAATTTCATTGGTCTGAAAATGTGACACTACTTTTACAAACTTAAAGAAAATGGTCTCGACGACATTGATTCTACGTGGTCCTAACTGGAAGTTGCCCTTTCACATTTTTTTGGATGCATCTAATACAACGATAGGGGCATTTTTTGGTCAAGAAGAAGACAGAAAGCCTTACGCTATTTATTATATCAGCAAAAATCTTACTCCCATTGAATTAAAATATACAGTGAATGAAAAGGAATTCTTGGCCATCATTTATGCTATTAGCAAATTTAGGCATTATATAACTGGCTATCGAGTACTCATGTATACTAATTATTCTTCCATTAGATATCTATCTAATAAACCAATCACAAATGGGAGAATAAATTTTTGGTTGCTGCTTTTGCAAGAATTCGATATAACTATGAAAGACAGTCCAGGGAAGGAGAATGTGGTTACAGAATTCCTATCCAGGGTTCCAAAGACAGATGACACACTAGCGGTGGACGATCAGTTTCTTGATGAAAATATGTTTGTTGTAGCAGTAAAAACGCCATGGTACACAGATGTAGCAAACTATTTGGCAGTATGAAAGCTTCCCAGACATTTGACATCAAGGGAATGAAAACTGATTGTACAGCGCAGTGTTAGGTTCTCCTACATCGGTGGATATATCTTTCATACAGGGGCCGACATGCATATATGCAGATGCATCCGGGAAGACGAGATTTATGACATCATACAGGGCTGTCATGATGAACCTTATGGTGGCCATTTCGCAGATCATAGAATGGAGCATAAATTATTACATTTGGGTTATTATTGGCCCACGATTTTTAAAGATGCAAAAAAATATGTCCAAGCCTGCGATAGTTGCCAAAGAATGGGCTTCCCGGGCCAAGCTGATGAGATGCCACTACAACAACAATTAGTAGTAGAATCGTTCGAACGATGGGCACTGGACTTCGTTGGACCATTCAATCCACCATTGAATCAGAAAAACTACATACTAGTTGCCACATATTATTTAACAAAGTGGGTAGAAATGGGGGCCTTATCAAGAGCCACGGAATAATCTGTAATTAGCTTCCTTTTTTAGCTATTTGTGCGATATGGTTTACTACGAGAAGTGATAACTGATGGAGGGGCACAGTTTGTGGGTAATAAAATTACAGCCACCCTGAAGAATCACCATATCATCCATAGAGTCACGTCTCCTTACCACCCGCAGGTGAAGGGTAGGTTGAAAGTACCAACAAAGTCCTTGAGGCAATTCTCACTAAAATAGTATCAACACATCGTTGGGACTGGGCCACTAGACTACCAGAGGCCTTGTGGGGTTACCGCACAACATGGCGAAACACCACTAGATATTCTCCGTATCATCTAGTATTTGAGAGAGAACCTATTTTTCCTATTGAAATCAAAGTAAAGACTCTAAGGACAGCCCAGGAGGTAGGGCTGGACTTGATAGAGGCCTGTATTAAAAGACTCCAACAAATAAATGAAATTGATGAAATACGGCTACTGGCCCTGCAGCGCACAACAATCATACAACAACAACGATCCAAGCGGCAAGACAACCTCATCAAAAAGAAAACGTTCTAGAAAGGAGATTGGGTACTTCTCTATGACTCCAGATTCCAAAATTTTCCAGGGAAGTTGCAAACAAGGTGGCTCAGTCCATACGAAATTCGAGAAGTACACAACAACGGTACCCTCACCTTTACCACCATAAATGGGTCTAGTTCTACATTTCGAGTCAATGGGCACAGAGTGCACCTCTATCACAAACCGCTTACAAAAGAGTCTTTCTACCAGTAGGTATACAACGATCCTACTATCCAAATTCTAGGAGGAGGGGGTGACAACCCCACAACTTTAAATATATAAATAGCTTATTGTTTTTTTTTTTTTTGTACATTATTCATATTCACAATAATATCCTTTTTCTTAATCACCCCTTACATTTTTCTTTGTTGTACAAATATTTGAACGACTGATGTTCAATCCAATTGAACAGCTGTTGTTCAATCGGATTGAACATCCTTGTTTTTTGCGTGTTTACTTTTGTTGTTCAAGTCTTTGAATGGTTTTTGTTCAATCCAATTGAACAACTGTTGTTCAATTGAATTGAACAGTTGTTGTTCAATCGAATTGAACAACCATGTTTTTTTGCGTTTCTTTGTTGTTCAAATCTTTGAACGGCTGCTATTCAATCCAATTGAACAACTGTGTTTTTTGCATTTTTCTTTGTTGTTCAAATATTTGAACAACCTTGTTTTTGCTTGTTTACTTTTTCTATTCAAATATTTGAAGGACTGCTATTCAATCGAATTAAACAACCATGTTTTTCTTGTGTTTTTATTTTGTTGTTCAAATCTTTGAACGGTTGTTGTTCAATCCAATTGAACAGTTGTTGTTCAAATTGAACAGTCATGTTTTTTATGCGTTTCATTGCTATTCAAATCTTTGAACGACTTTTGTTCAATCTAATTGAACAGTTTTTGTTCAATTGAATTGAACAACCACATTTTTCTTGCATTTTTCTTTTGTTGTTCAAATATTTGAACAGCTGTTGTTCAATCCAATTGAGCAGTTGTTGTTCAATCGAATTGAACATCCATATTTTTGTGAGTTTACTTTTACTATTAAATCCCATTGAAGAGCTGCTATTCAAATGGATTGAAGAGCTAATTTTTTTTTTCTTCCCTCTTTTAGCATGATTTTTCTTTCTTTCTCTTTTTTTTGATGACCTCTCCCCATTCCACACCCTAGTTATAAAAAACATTTCTGAGTGGAAATTGGCACCTGAAGAGAATAAAAGAAACAAAATTACTAATATGATGATCCTTTGGAGCTTTAAATGGAAATCTTTACTCCGTAAGCTAACATGGTACATCTATGCAATGAACGGCTAAAACATCTCTTATTCAAACATGTTATCACACAATACATAGTCTTATAACAATATATCTTTCTACACTCTCGAGTAGTATTTCCCTTTGACAAGGATTTAGGAATAAGGAGAATTAATTATATTGGCATTCTTTTTACTTCTCACACCATCCCTAACTCTTAAGGAGTTAATGAACCTCCCTTCATGTATAAAGAATAAATACTATGCAGGCATGAAAATTTTTAAGAGAGAATAGGGGGTCTCATTACGAGCCAACCTACCATGATAATAAGGGTTTAGCAGGTGACATGCCCACAATGGCCAACACACCAGGGTAATGACCTTCTCAATTCCTTGAAGGACAGGAGGTCTCATCACAAGCCGACCTGATCACTCTGTTACAATCCCAGTGAATGGCACTATGACTATCTGGCTATGACACCAACACAGTGGTATCTTCATAAAAAAAAATGCTCACTTTTCAAAAATAAGTCTATATGAAAATTTTTAAAAGAGAATAGGGGGTCTCATCATGATCCAACCTACCATGATCATAAGAGTTTACCAGGTGACATACTCACAATGGCCAACACACTGGGGTAATGACCTTCTCAATTTCTTGAAGGATAGGAGGTCTCATCACGAGCCGACTTGATCACTCTGTTATAACTCTAGTGAGTGGCACCATGACTATCTGGCCACCACACCAGCATGGTGATATCTCCATAAAATTGGAAAAATAACTACTTGTACATAAAGGATTTGGCTCATTCTTCGGGTTAAAATAGAAACCCTATCGAGGCTATGAATTCCTGCTGGCAGTAGTAGCTCTTCTTGTGGTATGAAAGTGTGTTTCAATGATAGCCAATTACTCTTACATATACCTTATCTCCTATTTTCTTCCATTCCCAAGATAAAACCGCTACTCGAATTAGTGATACTACTATTTTACCGCATACGTAACTATAAATATACTATGCTTTCATGTTTGAAATCCGGGATGATGCAACCAATCATTATCTATTACAGTCATGTTTCTGTCACACCATACCATTAATAAAGGAGATCTTATCATAATAATCGTTGTACTTCTTTCTTCCCTTCTTCAGTCACTTCCGCATGAGATACACTCATGAAAAATTCCAATTCTTACCTTTACATTGCACGCGTTCATAATTGTTACAATCACCTCTCTTTCCTTGAGCTTCAAGGCCATGAACAATGTTCTCGCATACAAATTGTGATTACTAGCCCCTAACATTTTCCCTTGTATGCATTCATGATTGATCAAATCTCTCTTGTACCTAAGGACGTGGACGCCCTTATTTCGATAGAGGGGATGTAAATATCCATAAATGTTAAGCATGCAAATTCCTTGCTCAAATTTCGTTGGATACGCTGATAAGACCAAAGAATAATTGCAATTACGATATGAAGTTACCTACATTTACGATAGAAGGCTGCAATTTCTCTTTCTCTTGCATGCACTATTTATTATAACCAACAAGGCTGAAAGGAAACATAGGCAGGAGGAGAAATTAGCTCAATAAAATGCATCAACCATGGGAGGAAACTCTCTCCGGAATGAACCTACGACCTTGCCAATCTCAGACGCAGCTCGCACCATTCTCTAGGAAGCTAGATGGCTTCCATACTTACATAAATTACAAGGATTTGATACAGAGATAGAAATTGAATTCCTGCAAAACCTACAAGAGGGAAAAATCAGGCTCAGGGGAAGGATTATACAGGTCACAGAAGATATCATTGCTAAAGTCTCAAGAATACCAGCAGAGGGAGAAAGATGGACTGAAAAGAACCTTCTCCTACGTGAGGTAATTGCATCATACCAAGATCCAGAAGAACCACTAGATCGAAAAGGAAAAGGGATTAACCCTACCTCTCTATGTCAATTTTGGTAGGAATTGGCAGCATTCATCCAGAGATTCATCAGATGCGATGGATGCCAAGACGTGGTAAAACCACGTCAACAAAAATTGTTAGCTTCTCATAAAAAAATATTTTCATTAATCTACCTTCTTTCTTAAATTCCATATTACACAACATTGTTGTTCGAATGAGAAAGGCTAAAAATCCCCAAGAAGTCATCAGTCACCATGGCTTAATCAATTTAATCACCATGCATGAGTTAGGCAAGCAGCATACATCCTGGGACAACTTTGTTAACCCTGTTGTGCAGTCACCTAAGGAAAACCTTGTCGGGATCGAAATTGAGCTCCCTAGAATGAACATACCTAGAGGAATAAGAGGGAAAAGGACCCGTTCTTCAACCTCATAACCAAGCAAGAAAAGACAGTCTGAGAGACTGTAATTACAACAAGAAACCTCAAAATCACTAGAGGGAGTAGGGCCATCCCAATCACTGCCTTCAAGCCCTCACAACTTACCCTTACAAGACTATGAGGAAGATATGGCTCGAGTTCTGGAGCAAATGAGGGCATCCCGAGAAACTAGAAGCCCATTGGAGCAAGCCGAAGAGAAAGAGGAACAGTTAAACCTGTTAGGTCCCTATAATTTGTTAGATTTGCAAGACCAAATGTACAAGGGTAACATCAAACCATTCTTTGGAGTCCTAGTACCTAGCCTTCTTTGACTCAGAGAGGGCTCTCTCTATATTTGTGTGAAAGATGTAACTTGATTGATTTTAGGGTTTTGATTTTAGGCTACTTATAGTGATAAGGTTTGCTTGTTTGGTTGGTTGGTTGCGTAGGTTGTCAAGTAGAACAGATAGAGTGAGATAGATTGAAACCATTGGGCCATGGAGTCTGCAACAAGTCTTGAAGAGTACAACAATAGGTCAAGGGTGTTTCATAGGGAAATTTAACAAAGCCAAATGGATCTAAATAGGTTTAGTGAGTGTGAAATGAACATGAAGTTGTGAATGCAGTAGGTTTAAAGGGAAATTAAGGATCTTTCAACATTAGAACAAGAAAGCTTTCAGGATGATAGCATAGTAAAACTGAAGAGCAGTTAAGAATTCTTCAACTAGACTTCACTAGACAAACTCAAAACAACAATCAAGTACTCCTAGAGAGAAGTTAAGAATTTTCTAAATATCACTTTCAAACAAAGAGAACTTTTAAGATAACATTTTAGTGAAAATAAAGAGCATTTAAGGATTCTTTAATTAAACTTCAAAGAAGAAAACATAGAGATAAAAGCATGCAGACAGAAGTAGGGTACCAATATAACATATCCAACTCTAAAATTTCTGTCCTATTATCAGAGAAACCATAAACATAATGTAAAAAAAGGAAAAAATTTACAAGAGTGGAATAACATCACCATCTAACAAAGCTCATGAATCCTAGGAATGTGTTGGTTCCATTGATATTCAGTCCAAGATATTTACAAGGCTCCAAAGCCAAACTTTATTAAAACTCAGAGTATATGCTCAGCTCAACGATCAATCAACATGAATAATGAGGCCTCCATGCAGTATTTAACTTGAAAATGAGGATGTGGAAACCATAGCTAGGGTTTTAGAAGTCATTTATTACATATTTAAGGAATTTTTACCTTTGAGACCATGCAAGGCCCAAGGAAAAATATCAAAGCCTCATTCATTACAAAAATAACTTCTAACATAAATTTTAAGTTAAATTTGTAGACATTTGTACATTAAGCCTTCAAAAATATCATTTTAATAACTTCTTGTGTCTTTTGTTCACTTTCAGGCAAAGGCACAATGCCAAGGTGCAAGGGCGCAGTGCTAGGCAAAGGGCGCAACGCCAAATCTGGAAAATTTTCCTCTTTTGCAGCTGAGATTTGGAGGCCTTCCCGGTGTCCAAATGAGCTCCATGATAGCTGATTGGAAAGAATGTCCTGTCAAGTTTCCAAATCTGCCTTTAGTTTCGAATTTGGTTCCCATTTTCCTAGTCAAAACCCATTTTCCCAAGACTGCTCAGGGCGCAGTGCTAGTGCTGAGAATAGGGCAGAAAGGTGATTTCTAGGTGGTTTTTGGCACTTTTGGACGACCAGTTTTGCTCCAAATGAGCTGAAATTTTCTATGGGTTATGTCCTTGCCATTAGGATAATGAAAATGTAAACCTTTCCTCAATTTAGTGCCCCATAAAATAGCACAAAGCCAGTGGCATTGTGCGTTTGGCCCTTTTTTCTGTTGGCCAAATAGTCAAAAACTCAAAAATGAAAAAAATACCAAAAATGGATTTTGTCTTGCTAGTCATGTTTGGGAGACTTGGAGAGATACATCAGCAAGGATGTTAAGCTTTTCCTTCTCCTTTTTTTTGGCTAGGGCTTCAAGCCTTGAGAAAAATTGTTCATTCAATGTAAGCTCATTAGCAAGCTCAACCTCATTTTTCCTCTCTAGTTCTAGAGATTTTTTTCTTGGCACTTTTTCTTCTGCCTCATTGGTTTCAACATACCTTTCATAGGCTTCATCAAGTAATTCTTTTCATTTTTTTATTCTCTTTTTTCCTTGAGAATTTGAATCTTCGTGATGGCCTGCTTGGTCTTGAGTTGTTCATTTTCTTGCTCATAGTATGCAATGATAAACTTATATCTCAATAAGTTGGTCTGAAGCTCACTGATTTGGGAATCTTTCTGATTGAAAATCATTTTGAAGGCCTCATCATCATGCTCATCATATAAATTAACAAGGTCAAAATTAATCTCTGTCTCATGGAGGTCATCCTCATCATGAATGGATGCCTCATGTACATCTTCTTCTGCCATCTTTTGTTTTCCCTTATGATCATGCCTCTTTGGAATTTGTGCCTCCATACCACTATCTTCACCCTCAAATATTGTAAACCCTATTTTGGAAAACCTAGGGCTAGTGTGAAATGAGATGAAGGAAGGGTATGAAATGGCAGTTTTGGCAAATGAATGGAATGAGTGAGAATGAAGGTAATGGATGTTGTGACAAGCAAGATGAATGGTAGCCCTCAAGGAATGTAACTTCCCCTGTTATGACTGATTTTTCTTCAAGGAGGATGAAGTAAGCATGAAACAATGATCTCTAGCCAAAGCTTAGGGTTTCTCTTAGGGTTTCATTTATATTGACTTAGAAGTGATCAAATGGCATCAAAATAGGGTTCATGTGATGTACTTACCCCCATAAATGTTTGGAGGACCTTTGGAAAAGAATTAGAAGAAATTTGGAGTGATTTGAGTGGTTGAAGTACTTAGAAACCTTTCCTGTTCAAGGGCGTAGCACCAGTGCTTAGGGCACAGTGCCAAGGGCTGAGGGTGTTGCGCTAGTTTCTAAGCCCGTAGTGCCAGTTTCTAAGGTCACAATGCCTTTGTATAGAGGGCATGTGGAGGCCTTCCTGGTGTCCAAATCAGGCCCATGATAGCTCATTGGAAAGCTTATCTAGTCTAATTTCCAAATATACTTTGTTTTGGCTTATTTGAGTTTATTTGACCTTTCAAAAGTTGATTCTCCCAATACTGGTAAAAACGTGCTTAATGATGGTGTAAAAATGCAGAGTGCTGGTGCAAGAAACTTTCGGAGGCCTTCCTCAACTCCAAATTGAAATCATGATAGCTCATTAGAAATCTCTTCCAATCCAGTTGTCATTTGACTGATCAAGCAAGTCATTTGGACACCCCAGATATGAGAAAACTTGATTTTCCCAAGGTTACTCCTGAAGTGCAGCAATTCTCCAGTGACACCTGTATTTTTTACATTGCTATAACACCATGACACTTGTGTAAAATATGAAGGATGTTTTTCTTCTTGGACCTATGATGGAAAAAAAAATCTCTTACTTTTGTCAAATTCATCTCTATTTGGTCAAAAACATAGTTGTAAGAAAAACTGGCCCTATGAGTCACAAATGGCTTGGCTCTTGGAATGAATTCTTGGAAAATGATGGAGGAATGATGTTTATGAGTTGGTATGGCTTCATACTTGCAGATATTACCTACCATATGGATATTCTTCTGCTATGCCTCTTTTCCATAGCAAACCCTGGCCTAGTGGAATAGGAAAATAGGGCTTAGTGCTTCCTCCATGTCATTTTCTGGAAGGGGTCACTATTTTGGCACTCAACTAGACCATCAAGTTCAAAACCATAATCATATACAAGACTAAGTGTTTCCCTTTCCTTACTATAAGTTTTTTTCATTCAGGAGTGTAAAGTCTACCTCATCAGTACCTTCCGTTGATAGAACCTTCAACGATCCTACAGAAGTGCCAAAGTTTGTTCTTTTTCCTCATGTGCAGACTCTGAACTGAAAAGATAATATTCTTTGGAAATATTTTAGGCCCTTCTTGAATAACCATGTCTTGACATTCTATTACATCTAAGCCAGATTCTAAAGGAAAAGTTGTGCTTGAAACATCCAAGGATGGCCTTAAATAATGTAAAAACCCTAATGACCTGGTGGGGGTGTTCTTTGACCTGATCTTGACTGAAATTGAACTTGGATATCTTCAGGTGAAAAAAGAGTATTGTTACAGCTTATTATGCCCAAAGGGACATTGGAATGATTCATCACTAGGAAACCCTAGAGGGAGGATGGAGTCTATTTGACAAGAGAAAATAGGGTAGTGAGGTCATAGGCAGGAAAGAAGGATGAAGATGAGAGGCATAAGTCCATAAGGAATATTTTAAGAGCAATAGGGTGACCTCAAGATGGAAAATTGAGGAATAGTGAAAAAAAAATTTATAAGAATAATGAAGGCAGTGAGATTTCTGAAAATCACAATATTCAAGGAATGTTGTTTTCAAAAATCTAGAACCAATCTATAGTCATCTAAAGATAGTGAAAAATATTGATGACTAATAGTGGCTCCACTTGGGGAGGGCAGCTCCTTTCAGGAGGTGTTTAGAACCTCAGAGTTCAGATCTCTGGGTTTTGAAGATCAGTACCTTACTTGTACTTGGCAGATTCTTCTTCCTTCACTTGCTGATTTACTCCTACTCTTTGAAGCTATGATCTCAAAATCTGAAAAAACATGATTTCTTCAATATCAAATCTAACTACTCATCATACTTTTCCTAACATTTTTTCTTCTTTTGGGTGCACTTGGACTAGAAAAGCCTAAACATCAATTTTCTTTTGAAAGCACGAAAAACTATCTATTTCTACCCTTATATCATCTAAAGGCTCAGATTAGACTGATGAGCTCTTTTATTCTCTACCTAATCTACATATCTGTCAAGGTTAAGAATTTTGACAGATCTTTGTTCTCTAACCTACTAACATGAAGTTCAAAACATGACCAAATCAAGGTTTAAGTAGTTTGATTTATCATGAGCTGTAGCATTTTGGGCAAGCTGCTCATAGATTTATTTTGCAAAAAGGTAAAACTAAAAACATGAGGGTTGTAATTTGGAATTTTTTATGCATCCATCTCCTTCTATTTTGGTTCAGATATGAGCATTGAGAACAAGTATATTTTCCTAATCTATCCTACTGATAAGCCAAGTTTACATGGTTGGGAAAATCTCTCTTCATTAACCTATCAACAGAAATTTAAAACGTGTTCAATCATGATTAGGCTGTATGACTGAACAAGACTTTCTTTCTCAAGTAGTGGCATTTATACTTGCACACTTTCATAAATACTCTTTTTTGGTATGGGGCTTTACCTCTTATTTTATCTGCTCTCTTTTCTTCTTCTCTTTCTCTTCCTCTCTTTTTTTCAAAAACAATCTAAAACTAAAAATATGCCCATAGTGTTCAGCTTATTTGCATACCTATCTATCCTAATCAAACTTTTATATGATATCTACATTAGGTGAACTCTTTTTTCCAACACAACCAATCAAGTAAGTGACCACATGATTTATTTTCATTTAGCCTTTTAGGTGTGCTGAAAAGACAAAAAGGCCACTCCCATCTTACTTGCTTTTGAATAGCAGCACTCAAAATCTTCTTGATACTCTGCAACAAACTGTTCTTGGCATATTTTATTCCTTCTCTAGATGTCTCTAAGAAGCCAACAAAAGGATCTTTGAATAATATCTGGTATTGAGAATTTAAATAGTAATTTGCATCCAGGACTATTTTCTGCTCCACTTTGTTAAGCTTGGGATTATTTTGAGAAAGAAACTCCACCTCTTCTTCATCATAATCTGATTTGGAAGCCTCATAATGTTATGCTATGTTATTATCCAGTATGCCTGATATGCCTTGATTGAGTGGAATGGATTCTTCTTGCAGGCCTTTGTTAGGGGCATTCTCTAGTAACAGGTCCTCTTGAGGAGGTAGCATAGCATCAATATTAACATGTTTTATAGTTTCTGCATGAGAAATTGCATCAGTGGATAAGTCATTAGTATAAAAAATAGAAAGATATTATTTATATAAAAGTTTAGAGGTTGGTTGTATGTTTAGGATCTAATTGATTCCTTCATTAGTTAAAGGGGGAGGAATTTTCCTTTTTCCTCAGACAAAACTGTGATGTTTCTCTCTCTTTTGTGACTGATCATAAGGATGGATGTTTTTTTGAGCCTTACACAAAACACATGAAGAATCAACACTTGTCTCTTTAGAGACATCTTGTGGATCTTCCCTTATTTCCTAAATGATTTCATCCTTAATCAACTCCTTTTGGTTGTCATGATGGTTAAATTGAGTATGAAATGCGTGAATTTCTTCCAATAGATCCTCAGGATTCCAATTTCCCAAATCTTCATCAATGTTTACAAGGTGTTCTATGAGATCTTCAGTTTGATCACAACAATTTTCAGCTAATGATAAATATGGACAGTTTTCTTTATAATTCTCATAAAATACCTTGTGGAAATCCTTTAAGGAAAACAAACTACCAGGGTCTAGGCCTTCATACCATTCCCTTGGTTTCCCTTCTATTGTCCCCATGAACATTTTCATGAGGCAGTCCTCATGACATTCAAATTTTAACCTCCATGTATGTATATGAAATTTGATGAGATGTCACTAGGGGTCATCAAAATTTTCATCTTGAAACATAGGCAGGTTTGAATCCAAATTTATTTGAGGAATTTTGTGTGGGAATCCAGGAATGTGATCTCTGTTCATTGGAGCATATCTATGTTGTATCCTTGAATCCATATTTGTTAATAAAAAAGGGTCACTGCATCTTTTCAACCAGTCTAGAGTCTTCTACCAGTGGAGTCTTTAGGTCTATTGAGAGTTGTGGAGTCGCCAGGTGGAAGATTTCAAATTTGTTGTCCACCATCAGTAACCAGATATTCAGCAAGTCTGTAAGGTTTTCAAGTAGGGAACTTTCTTCATTAGTAGGTCTGCTAACAATTGAATTTTTAAATCTAGGAAACTTCCTAAGGATGCTTTCAGGATTGTCAACTATTGCAGGAGGATTTGGGTCAGGGTGGAGATCTGGTGCAGATTCTTTGTGAAGCCATATTTCAGACCCAAAACATAGAGAGGCTGAAAATTTATGAGATTTTTGCAAATAGACCTATCTATAAGGGTACTAAGTTCACAGAGTGTGTAACTGGGCTTTCCACTATTATGACTTATCGATACTTTCCCAGGGGAGTCTGTGAGAAATAGTGGGGTCAACAGGGCTACTGAAGACTAGTGGAGTCACCAGGTGGATGATGCTTACTGTTTTGAGGATGTACTTGTTGTCCACCATAAACAACTAAATACCAATCTAAGGATGTTTTTGGGTTTTCTGAGTTCTTTATGTAACACTAAGCCTTTTCAATGAGTGTTCTCCAGTATGGTCACCATTGTGCTAGTATGATGAATCAACGAGATATCACTCTTGGATAACACTTGATTTATCTAAGTTTTGACAGGAGATTTTTGAGTTCTTAAGGAATGTCTAAGCTTGTTACTTACTCAGATACCTAGTGGAGTCTCCATTATGTTAGGTCCCTATAATTTTTCAGATTGGCAAGACCAAATTTACAATGGTAACATCAAACCAATCTTTGGATTCCTAGGACCTAGCCTTCCTAGACTCGGAGAGGGCTCTCTTTATATTTGTGTGAAATATGTAACTTGATTGATTTCAGGGCTTTGATTTTAGGCTAGTTATAGTGATAGGGTGTGTTTGTTTGTTTGTTCGGCTGGGTAGGTTTTCAAGTAGAACAGATAGAGTGGGAGAGATTCAGACCATTGGGCCATGGAGTCTACAACAGGTCTTGAAGAGTACAACAATAGGTCAAGGGTGTTTCATAGGGCAATTTAACAAAGCCAAATGGATCTAAATAGGTTTAGTGAGTGATTTGAACATGAAGTTGTGAATGCAGTAGGTTTAAAGGGAAATTAAGGATCCTTCAACATACTAGAACAAGAAAAGCTTTCATGCTGATAAAATAGTAAAACTGAAGAGCAGTTAAGAATTATTCAACTAGACTTCACTAGAAAAACCTCAAAACAACAATCAAGTAATCCTAGAGAGGAGTTAAGAATTTTCTAAATATTACTTTCAGACAAAGAGAACTTTTAAGATAACATTTGAGTGAAACTAAAGAGAATTTAAGGATTCTTTAATTAAACCCCAAAGAAGAAAACATAGAGATAAAAGGATGCAGACAAAAGTAGGGTGCCAAGATAACATATCCAACTCTAAAAAAAAAATCTTATTATCAGAGAAACCATTAACATAATGTAAACAAAGGGAAACATTGACAAGAGTGGAATAACATCACCATCTAAAAAATCTCATGAATCCTAGGAATTTGCTGGTTCCATTGATATTCAGTCCAAGTGATTTGCAAGGCTCCAAAGCCAAACTTCAATAAAACTCGGAGTCTATGCTCATCTCAACAATCAACCAACATGAATAATGATGCCTCCATGCAATATTTAACTTGAAAATGAGGAGGTGGAAACCCTATCTAGGGTTTTAGAAGTCATTTATTACATATTTAAGGCATCTTGACCTTTGAGACCATGCAAGGCCCAAGGAAAATATCAGAGCCTCATTCATTACAAAAATAACTTCTAACATAAATTATAAGCTAAATTTGTAGATATTTGTCCTTCAAGCCTTCAAAAATATCTTTTTAATAACTTTTTAATATCCCCAATTAGAAATCAGGTGGCTCTGATACCACTGTAATATCCCCAAATAGGGAATGCTCAACAAACATGCACTGAAAAACACATTTTCAGAAATGGATGCTATAAATAACGAAATAAACTCTTGGTTCCCATAGATATGACAATATACAACCTAAATCCAAGAATAGAGCTTAAACAAATCAAACCACGTGGGTTAAATAGACCTCCGACACCTGGGATAGCTAGAAAAGGCTAAAACCCCAAAACTATTGCAACATGAAATCACTGCATAAAGATACAATGCAGTCTAATGAGATTTCATGCACAAAAATAGCTGAGACAAATAGATCTGATATTTTATCAAACAATATGTCTCAATGACCGAGATCTAGTCTCCTTTATACAAAATCTAGAGAACCCGGGAAGGGTTTCTAGGAATACACCTGAATACAAATGGTGATATTTAGCAATAAGAATGAATAATCATTGAAAAATGAAGGATAAGAGTATATAAGGATGTAAGAATATAGATCTAATGCAGATCTGATCAAAGGTCTTCCCCATGGAAGGATCCACCCTCCAATCACAGGAAAACTCCCCAAAGCTACAAAAGACACTACTGAAACTGCCTTGCAGAAATAACGCAATTCCCAGACTGGAATAACATTTATGGTGATATAAATAGGTTTTATTGCTTCCAAAGGTCTGAAATAAGATCAATAACCCTCCAAAGTGATCTCCCACAAGAAGTAATCCTCCCTCCTACGCAACACCAACTCAGAAAGTGGGTTTCTCAACCCTCCACTGCAACACCCTGCAACTCAACACAACCTCCTTCAGAAACTGCGCTGAAACTGAAGACTGAAGCTTGGAACCAATGCCAGATGTGTGGAATGATATATAAGGCCTCTCCCAAGAGCTAGTCAAAGGGAAGAGATGGAATTCCTAAATAGGAAAACCTTAGTGCTAAACAACACCAGCAATCTTAGCTAAACAGCTGAAGAGAGAAAAGTCTAAGCAAACACATCAAAATATAATTCATAAGCTAACCTAAAATGGTTTTCATCCTCTTCCTTATAAACTAAGTGAGCCTTCTTACCTTGGGTCCCACTCATTAGGGTTCCCACCACCACACAAACAATCTCCCTCCAAAACTGTGTTGTACCTTCATTAGAGCCACTCCTCTAAACTGTGTTGTTTGATTTGGTCAAGGTTGACCTCTTCAACCTGCTTCAGCGCTTTTTACAACTAAGGGTCGTCAATCTAGCTCACATATAGTTGTCTAGGCTAAGCCTCATTCATATTGAGCTATTTTTATTTCTGATCCACTCATCCTACATTTATGCTATTGACTTGGTCAAAGTTGACTTTGTCCACATGAAAAATGTCCTTGTTCACACATGAGAGTGCAAAATCCAACTAGCATTATGATCCCCTTTCACACTATGAGCGATTTTATTCTTATTTCTTAAATGTATGGGCCTCCTTACCCATTTATTCATCTCCTAAGTGACATCAACAAAATTTAATATTCCAATTTGCTACATGCAAATTTTGGAATATTACAGTCCTCCCCTCCCAAATGTTGCTTGTCCTCAAGAAACTGCAAGGACAGAACTGAAGAGCCTCCTCTCCTTCCCCTGTAGCACCCTCATATGATAAAATCCTCCAAGGATCAAGATGTTGTCTCATCAATACATCTCCAAGTTGTTCCTCCCAAGTATGCAAGCTAGCTTTTGGTGAGTATCCCAAATAGCTACTATCATATAAAAGTGAAATATCCATGGAGTCCACAATGGGTTGTTTCAAGGCCTTCTTGAGGCATGAGGTCTGATATAAATTTGGATCTACCATCCCCACATGAATCTCCCATCCCTAATCAATCATCCATACAGAATGAGTCACCTCCCAACATGGCAACTCCTAAAAATCCTCCTCCACCTTGAGCTCCTGCAAAGTAGGTGGGCTGAAAATATAAACATGGTAGACAAGGTAGCCTACCCCACGCTGTCCTCCTCTCCTATTATGATAAGTGTAGAGTATCTGCCCATCTTGGGCTGCAATAATATTTCCCTCAAGTGGAAAGATGAATACTAGACCTCCATATATCTCCTCTCCAACGTTATGAATCATGTTGGCCCGGACTATCCCATATATGATGAGTTGGAAATCACCATCATATGGTATCCAATAAATCCCATGGCCCACCTCATAAAAAAGAAATTTTTTTACTATGGTGGCCATATCTCCTCCCATGCTCCCCTTAGAACATGTAATGCAAAAAGTGTGGGAAATCTCCTTTCCCAACGACACACCCCAACAATGTGTCTCTCTTCCAATCATGTTCCTCATAATGACAAAGACAATATCAGCAAATTGAATCATGATTAGCATCATGCTAGCTGCCATATGTAACAAAGGATAAGGACAATGGTCCCTCAAATGCAACCAGTGCAGTCTTCCCCATTGCTGCTTCAGAAATAGCATGGCAAGTTGTCTCTTAACAAATGGCTAGTTGTACATGTCATCACATCTACTAGTGAATAGTAAATGGCTTGGTGAATCAACTGAGCATACATAGAAGAATAAAGAATCACTTGCCCAAAGTCATACAAAATATGGCTGTCTCCATCATAGTAGTTGGCCAAAATTTTCCCACGGAGCTCAATAAAAGGCTTGCCCTCTTGAAGAACAATGCACTGAATATAAATGGTAAGAGAATGCAAAAACTATGTTAGATAATCAATAGATCCAAAATAAATATTCTTACCATGTTCTGAAATTAAGATGATGCATATGTCCATGAATAATTCTTCCATATTGGTATGACATACTCCCATGAAGAGGAATGAATCATATTCTGCACGAAGATCATTCTTCCTATGCTTGGAAATCCAATTTAAGAAGATCATATCTCTGTAATATATGTTTCCATCCAATACTCCATCATTCTCACCTCCTCCTTTTCCACCAAGTGCATCATATGTGAAGTGATCTTGGGGATACTCCATCAATAAACCCAAGCTCCAAAGTGACAACGTTGTTGGCCTATGCAAATAGGCTACTGCCAACTCATAACCCCATTCTTCGTCATGCTTCTTGTCAAAGACTCCTCCCATAATTCTACTACATACAAGAAGTTTCCCCCAAAGTGGAAGTACCTCTTGATCATCGAAGGCTAAGGAGTATACCCTTTGCACCATGATAGTGCCATCTCCCACTCCTGCAACATTATGCAAATTATGAGAGCAAATTTTCCCATGCTCTCCCAAGAACAACCCAAGAAACAATGGATTTTGCTGCCTCCTCATACCTCCATCATACAAATCATGTGGTGAAAACATAGTGATTGATATGAAGACTGTCATATCAACACAATGTGTCCATACTCCTTGCTGCCCTATGATGCAATTATCCTGCCACACTTTCTCCACCCACATACCCTTAGAAAGAGGATATGTCACATGATGGCCAAACTCTTTCAAGAGTAGCCAACGCAGCCAAGCCTCCTGTTGCCCGGTGTCATATATTTGCAAGTAGATTACCAGCTTCTTGCTCTCCATCCACATCCATTCATCGAAGTGTGGGTGCCTCCCACCATGCTCAACCTTGGTACCCTTCCAATGAAGACTACCATCCTCCCAAATCAGATGTATCTTCTTGCATCTCATGGGATGTTGAAATGCAACTCCTTCGAGATCTCCTAGAAGAAATATCACACCCATGATCATCTTGAATCCATAAAGATACAAGGGTGTTGAAGGCAAAACCTCCTCACTGCTACTTCTTGACAGCACTATAAAACTCCTCAATAGGGTACTTGTTGTCTCATGCTCCAACTCAAGGATGAACATATGGTTTTGTGTGAGTTTGTTCGAAACAAAGTTCATCATATCCTCCAAAAGTGTACACCCCGCCCTCAAGTGTTGTGTGCTACTCACCAAAGGCACATGAAGATGATGGTTCACCCATTCCTTGATCAAGTCAAGGTTGAACAACGCAGTGCAATGCTGTTTTTCCAAATGAGCAGTATGCAATGATATACAACCCTCCATATGATTTGCTGAAACAATAGGAGATGGAAAATTAGGCATACCTTGATGAAATTTAGAATTATCTTGTATGGCTGTAAGGGCTTCTCCCTCCAATGTGTTGGCTCCTCCAACTGAAGATGTTGAGGGCTTCTCCTCCATAGTTGTGACAGCACTGGTACAAGTCTCCTCCAATGATGGTGAGGGCTTCTCCTTCTCTGGTTTTTCTTCATAAAATATCCCAATCAACCTTTGAGTAAACTCAACAAGAGTAGTCACTCTTGCATGAATCCATTGGCTGAACCACCAAATGTTGGCTTCACCCTCAAGGTGCAGTGCTGCAATTTCTACAACCTCTTTCTCTACCATTGGATGTAGTAGGAAAAATGCATCAAGTTTCCTTGCCCAAACCCTTGTTGCAGACGACCCATCAAAAGTAGACAATAGAAACCTATTGCCCTTGATCCTCCCTTGGCTACAAGGTCTTATTTCTTCCTAAAAATGAATGAACTGAGGGAAAGCTAGAGTCTCCTTGAAGGCTATAGGTTGAGATTTGTACACAACAAGGTATTCAATTAGAATCTTGTGATCCAAGTGTCCTCCATCTTTCTGCAGTTTTTCCTCCTTCTCAAAAGGAAAGGGTATGTTCCAATGCGTTGGATCTCTTTGCAACACTGGTCTCCTCTTCTGATCATAGGAAGTCCATGGATCTTCCTCTTCTTGAAACTCTCTAGAAGTTTCACTGCTCCTTTTCTCTTCTTCTTGTTTAACCTCCTTGGAGAGGTTCTTCCTGGATCTCAAAAGTGATGAGAGAAAGCTCATCCTTTCCATCATTCTAACCTTGCTCTTTCTCTTATATAATTTTGTCTTGAATTCCATAGTCTAAGCCAAAGATATTGCTTTGATACCACTGTAATATCCCCAATTATAAATCGAATGGCTCTGATAGCACTGTAATATCCCCAAATAGGGACTACTTAGCAAGCATGCACTAAAAAATGTATTTTCAGAAATGGATGCTATAAATAAAAAAATCAGATCTTGGTTCCCATAGATATGACAATTTACAACCTAAATCCAAGAATAGAGTTGAAACAAATCAAACTAGGTGGGTTAAATAGACCTCCCACACCTAGGATAGATAGAAAAGGCTAAAACCCCAAAACTACTGCAACATGAAATCACTGCATAAAGAGATAGTGTAGTCTAATGAGAGTGTATACACAGAAATAGCTGAGACAAATAGATCTGATATTTTATTAAACAATATGCCTCATGACTGAGATCTAGTCTCCTTTATACAAAATCTAGAGAACTCGGGATGGGTTTCTAGGAATACACCCAAATAAAAATGGTGATCTTTAGCAATAAGACTGAATAATAACTATAAACTGAAGCACATGAGTATAGAAGGTTGTAAGAATATAGATCTAATGCAGATCTGATCAAAGGTATTCCCCCATGGAAGGATCCACCCTCTAATCACAAGAAAACTCCCTAAAGCTACAAAAGACACTACTGAAACTGCCTTACATAAATAACGCAATTCCCAGACTAGAATAATGTTGTTGGTGATATAAATATGTTGGCCTGCTACCAAAGGTATGAAATAAGCTCAATAACCCTCCAAAGTGATCTCCCACAAGAAGGAATCCTCCCTCCTATGCAACAACAGCTCAGAAAGTGGGTTTCTCAACCCTCCACTGCAACACCCTGCAACTCAACACAACCTCCTGCAGATAACACACTGAAACTAAAGAATGAAGCTTCGTACAAATGCTGAATGTGTGGAATGATAGATCAGGCCTCTCCCAAGAGCTAGTAAAAGGGAAGAAATGTAATTCCTAAATAGGAAAACGTTAGTGCTAAACAACACTAGCAATCTTAGCTAAACAGCTAAAGAGAGCAAAGTCTAAGCAGACACATCAAAATATAATTCATAAGCTAACCTCAAATGGCTACCATCCTCTTCCTTATAAACTAAGTGAGCCTTCTCACCTTGGGTCCCACTCATTAGGGTTTCCACCATCACACAAACAATCTCCCTCCAAAACTGCGTTGTACCTTCATTAGAGCCACTCCTCTAAATTGTGCTATTTGATTTGGTCAAGGTTTACCTCTTCAACCTGCTTCAACCCTTTTTACACCTAACAGTCTTCAATCCAACTCACATATAGCTGTCTAGTTTGAACCTCATTTATATTAAGCTATTTTTATTACTGATCCACTCCTCCTACATTTATGCTGTTGACTTGGTCAAACTTGACTTTGTCCACATGAAAAATGTCCTTGTTCACACATGAGAGTGTATAATCCAGCTATCATTATGATCCCCTTTCACACTATGAGGGATTTTATTCTTATTTCTGAAATGTATGGGCCTCTTTACCCATTTATTCATCTCCTAAGTGACATCAGCAAAATTTAATATTCCAATTTGCTACATGAAAATTTTGGAATATTACAAACTTCTTGTGTCTTTTGTTGACTTTCAGGCAAGGGCGCAGTGCCAAAGTGCAAGGGTGTAGCACCAGGCCAAGGGCGCTGCACCAAATATGGAAATATTGCCTCTTTTGTAGCTGAGATTTGGAGGCCTTCCTGATGTCCCAATGAGCTCCATGATAGCTGATTGGAAATCATGTCCTGTCTAGTTTCCAAACCTACCTTTAGTTTCCAATTTGGTGCCCATTTTCCTAGTCAAAAACCCATTCTCCCAATACTGCTCAGGGCGCAGCACCAGTGCTAAAAATATGGCAAAAAGGTGATTTTAAGGTGGTTTTTGGCACTTTTGGAGGACCGGTTTTGCTCTAAATGAGCTGAAATGTTCTGTGGATGATGTCCTTGCCACAAGGATCGTGAAAATTTAAACATTTACTCAATTTATTCCCCCAAAAAAGAGAGTAGTTCCAATGGCGTTGCGGGTTTGGCCCTTTTATCTGCTGGCTAAACAGTCAAAAACTCAAAAATGCAAAAAGATGCCAAAAATGGATTTTGTCTTACTGACCATGTTTTTGACGCTTGGAGAGATACATAAACAAGGATGTTAATTTTTTCCTTCTCCTTTTTCTTGGCTAGGGCTTCAAGTCTTGAGGAAAATTGTTCAGTCAATGTAAGCTCATTAGCAAGCTCAACCTCCTTTTTCTCTCTAGTTCTAGAGCTCTTTTTCTTGGAAATTTTTCTTTGGCCTCATTGGTTTCACCATACCTTTCATAGGCCTCATCAAGCAATGCCTTTTCCTTGTTTTATTCTCTTTTTTCCTTGAGAAGTTGAATCTCCATGATGGCCTGCTTGGTCTTGAGTTGTTCATTTTCCTGCTCATAGTATGCAATGATAAAATTATATCTCTCTAAGTTGGTATGAAGCTCACTGATTTCAGAATCATTCTAGTTGACAATCATTTTCAAGGCCTCATCATCATTCTCATCATCTAAATTAACAAGGTCAAAATCAATCTCTGTCTCATGGAGGTCATCCTCATCATGAATGGCTGCCTCATGTACATCTTCATCTGCCATCTTTTGTTTGCCCTTATGATCATGCCTCTTTGGAATTTATGACTCCATACCACTGTCTTCACCATCAGATATTTTAAACCCTGTTTTGGAAACCCTAGGGCTAGTGTGAAATGAGATGAATGAAGGGTATGAAATGACAGTTTTGGAAAATGAATGGAATGAGTGAGAATGAAGGTAATGGATGTTGTGAAAAGAAAGATGGATGACAGCCCTCAAGCAATGTAACTTCCCCTGTTATGAGTGATTTTTCTTCAAGGAGGATGAAGTAAGCATGAAACAATGATCTCTAGCCAAAGATTAGGGTTTCTCTTAGGGTTTGATTTATATTGACTTAGAAGTGATCAAATAGCATCAAAATAGGGTTCATGTGATTTACTTACCCCCATAAATTTTTGGAGGACCTTTGGCAAAGACTTAGAAGAAATTTTGAGTGATTTTAGTGGTTGGAGGACTTAGAAACCTTTCCTATCCAAGGGCGCATCGCCAGTGCTGAGTCGCCAGTGTTGAGGGCGTAGCGCCAGTTTCTGAGCGCACAGTGCCAGTTTTGGAGGGCGCAGCGCCTTTTTGCAGAGGGAATTTGTAGTCCTTCCCCGTGTCCAAATTGGGCCCATGATAGCTCATTGTAAATATTATCCTATCTACTTTCCAAATATACCTTTCATTTGTTGATTGGAGTTGATTTTACCTATCAAAAGTTTATTCTCCCAAGACTGGGCAAAACGTGCTGAATGATGGTGCACAAATAGAGAGTGTTGGTGCAAGCAACGTTTGGAGGCATTCCTCAACTCCAAATTGAGCTCATGACAGCTCATTAGAAATATCTTCTAGTCTAGTTGTCATTTGACTCATCAACCAAGTCATTTTGACATGCCAACTATGAGAAAACCTGATTTTCCCAAGCTCACTCCAGAAGTGCAACAATTCTTCGGTGGCACCTGTATGTTTGACATTTTATCTAAAACCATGACACATGTGTAAAATATGAAGGATATTTTTTTTCTTGGACATATGATGGATAAATCACTCTCTCACTTTTGTCGAATTCATCTCTATTTGGTTAAAAACATAGTATGAAGAAAAATTGGCCCTATGAGTGACAAATGGCTTGGCTCTTGGAATGAATTCCTGGAAAATGATGGAGGCATGATGTTTATGACTTGGTATGGCTTCATGCTTGCTGATATGACCTACCATATGGATCTTCTTCTCTTATGCCTCTTTACCATAGCAAACCCTAGCCTAGTGGAAGAGGAAAATAGGGTTTAGTGCTTCCTCCATGTCATTTTCTACAAGGGGTCACTATTTTGGCACTCAACTAGACCATCAAGCTCAAAACCCTAATAATTTACAAGACTAAGTGTTTCCCTTTCCTTACTATAAGTTTTTTTCATTCAGGACTAGAAATTCTACCTCATCAGTACCTTCTATTGATAGAACCTTCAACACTCCTGCAGAAGTGCCAAATTTTGTCCTTTTTCCTCATGTGCAGTCTCTGAACTGAAAAGATAATATTCTTCGGAAAAATTTTAGGCCCTTATTGAATAAGCATGTCTTGACATTCTATTACATCTGAGCCAGATTCTATTAAAGGAAAGTTGTGCATAAAACATCCAAGGATGGCCTTAAACAATTCAAAAACCCTAATGACCTAGTGGGGGTGTTCTTTGACCTGATCTTGACTGAAATTTTACTTGAAGATCTTCAGGTGAAAATAGAGTATTTTTATAGCTTATTATGCCCATAGGGACATTGGAATGAGTCATCACTAGGAAACCCTAGAGGGAGGATGGATTCTATTTGACAAGGGAAAATAGGGTAGTGAGGTCATAGGTAGGAAAGAAGGATGAAGATGAGAGGCATAAGCCCATAAGGAGTCTTTTAGGAGAAATAGGATGGCCTCGAGATGGAAAATTGAGGAATAGTGAAAAAAAAATTATAAGGATAATGAAGCCAGTGATATTTCTGAAACTCACAATATTCAAGGAATGTTGTTTTTAGAAATCTAGAACCATTCTATAGTCATTGAAAGATAGTGAAAAATATTGATGACTAACAAAACCAATCTGCCACCACCAGCAGCTCTGGCCGCACCGAGATATTACCCCACCAAGATGAATCACAAGCTTTTGGGGCCTTGTCTCCTCCCGAGAGTGATGGGGTGAATAGGGAAGATTAGGCAGAGGGGGTAGCTGGATCTGAAAACCAGTCAGGGGACACCATCCCCTTAGAACATAATTCAAGCATAGAGACGATCCCTCTAACGCCTGAAGGGAATAACATTTCACCCATCTGGGACAGTAATGCAAAAGTAAACTCTGGAGTAAAGGTAGAAAATACCATCGTTGAAAACCTTGAAACAGGCGCCACCATTCCTAGAAATGAGGTTGTTTCTTTTCCATCCCCTGCTAAAACCAAGCCACAAGAGAATTTAGCTCAAAATAAGTTAAAGAAAATGAGGAGGAACTGCAAAAGGTTCAGGAAAATGGTAAAACATTTGAGGAAGCAGTTGAAGGAAGAAAACAAGGCTTGGAAGCCTAAGAAAGAATTGACCACCACAAAAACACAAACAGAGTTTGTCACCAATTTAACAGACATTGTTGAGGTCGAGACACAGACTGACTTAGCAAACACTGTTGAGGTTTGGATATAGACTGAATTAGCAAACACTACTGAGATTGATGTACAGACAGACCTAGTGGACACTATTGAAACCTCTGTGCAGACTAGGCTGGAATTCACAGAAGAAAAGGAAACCCAAATGGAGGAAGCCCTTTCCTACACTCCTCTGGTAGAAAAGGATGCCAATCAAAAATTTCATAATAAGTTAATTCGAGCACAACATGAGTTAGCACAATGCATAAAGGAATTAGTACTTGCACAATAGTATCAAGCACTGTTAAGGAAATTCACAAACCTTTCTGCAACAGAGGATGAGACATTTTCTCAACTCATAGGAGAACATGCAAAAGTAAAGAAAGCACAGAATCAGGTGGAACAAGCCAAGAAACAAACCTCTATGGTTTTCTCTCTGTACTCTGATGTGCTAACATGCAGGGAACCAAAGACCAACTATGCCCTATTTCTAGTAGAACGGTACTTATTAATGAAGATCAAGGCCATCAGGGTAGGGAAGCCCATGAATTTTAAAACCATAGAGGATTTTGTCCATTTCTACAATGATCAAAATGAGCAATTCCAATAACTTTTGTGTGAACTATACATGTACAACTTCTTCCTAGAAGAGGACAGGGACAGTAATCCCAGCCCCTTTATAGGAGATTTCCAATTCCAAGCTTTCCTCTCTTTTGCCAAGAACCAGATTCGGTGGGCTAAAGCCGACAACATTTTCTAGAAGAGGGAACATGGCCTAGATCTGTGGGTTAGAGGAGAGCCTACTAAACCCCTATAGTTTTTCATCCAACACAAGAATTTCATGCAAAGAAAGGGAGTAAGGACTAAATTGGGGCCTATCCATAAGGTAATTATACAACATGGGCAGGAGTATTTCAAATACATTGAGGAATCAGCTCTGGTAGCAACGAAAGAAAGGTGGATGGCCTCCACGAATAATGTGAAAAACAAGGAGCCATTTGGCTACAGAAAATTCAAGGTGGTTGCCTCTAGATTCCTTTCATATAGAAATCTGGTATTCAACATGGGCCCTGCATGGATAGGGTGCAGGTATCTCTCATTTGGTACCCCCATGAGGGTTATGATCATGACTACGAACTTCCAGAAGGGCACACAAACACTACCTTCGCAACAATCAGACAAAAACATGGTTTTAGAGCATACAAAGGAGAAGTCTACCCTGCATATTCTCTGACCCAGTTACACCTCAATCATTTTTTTGCACGAGGACCTGCAAATAGGTAAGAAGGGGAGTATGTTGGGCTGAAAATAAGGTACGTTTTCACCCTAACTTTACCTCAAATTATTATACACATTTAGGAATTTTTCCTCATCTTAATAGTAAACAAAAGGAAGATTAATGTAAATCAGGACAAACGAACTAACGATAAAAGCAATGTTTAGCAACGAGAATTTGACTAATTGTATATTTATTCACAGGGAAACGAAGGAGCTAAATCGATGAAAATCAAAAGACAACTGATAGACAGAGACTAACAGAATCATAATGACTCCCATAGGCCAGTGGAATATGGAAAGGAATATCCATGTCCGAGGAACTAAAATGACAGCCACGAGTAGTGGGCTGTCATTTGGGAAAATATTGTTACCACTGATTGAAATCGCCTTCAAAAGGCCGAAGACAAACAAGATAGGGAGAGTTGAATAGATATTTTCCTCTGTAATAGATGTATCAGGATAGAACTGTCCAGTTGTATTCGTGTGTTAACCTTCGACTTAATAAAGAATTTTGATGTTTTGAATAGTCATTCTTTGAGTTTTCCTTAGCAGTAGACTTCTGGTGGTTAGGGCCCAACCCTAGGAGTTTCTGCGTTAAGCTCTATGTTATACGTTCAGTTATATAATTTATATTTCATTCATCGAATGTATTTTGTGAGATATCATTTAATTGGTTGAATTGCAACATAGAACACTACAACTTTCTCTTTCATTAGAATAGTTATTGTTCATACTTTTTGGCTTACATTCCATGTTTTCGTAGCCGTTAGATGCTTCCATCATTTCCCAACGCTTTTATATTCGCTTCATTAAGATTTAGCATGATTGCTGTTCAATCTTGTATATAACTAAGAATTGGATATTTCCATCATTACTGTAAAGCATCTAGTTGTTAATTAATTCATAAAGGTGTCAGCTAGTTAGTTTACAAATAGAATTTCATTGCAAAATTAGATAAGAAATTTTTGTTCAATTCAATAGGACTGCTATTCAAATAATCAGTGTGTTGGTCCATCATAGGTTGCTCTTTCTTGTGCTTACTTAAACAGAATAGTTAACGGCATTTTACAATTCCATTTCCCTTTGAATCGATTGAACTTTGATAATTAGATAATACTCTTCATGGTAATATACAGTAGTTGTTCTTGATATCACTTTCATATACTGTGCTCACACTCTTGAAATAAAAATACTTTTCATGGGTTGACAATTGAATGAGAAGCATCGAGGTTTCCTATAACAGTCACCTTTGTGAACCAACACCGGGCATGTGGGGAGATACCTAAAGGGCCACCCCCTCATGAGGTCTGAAACATATCACACACACCTGGGAATCACCCTTACAATCTGATGCATCACTGAGCCATCAAGTATATGAATCTCAATCATGCCGTAAAAAGCTAGAGTGGAGAAGCAATCAAGTCAAAGGGAAATAAAGAGTCCCTTTTCTTGATCTGAGGCACTGAACAAGAGTGGAAGTTGGAACCAAGGTAGACCGCCCTCTAGACCTGTCTTCTGGAATGAATAAGCTAATGTCGACAGAAGGAGGTCCGCCATAGGTGAGGAAATAAGGGATCCTCAACTAAGGCACGAGAGATAATAGTAGAGCGACTGATAGACTGACACCAGGGATAATGGTGGAATGGAGGTACTGAGTAGTGTGTTAACTGTTAGGGTCCTATAATAATAGGATTCATAATTTTTTATTTGACTTTGATTAGTCTTGTAATATGTACATACTTTTCTTTCTGCAAATTGTTTTCACATATTAGAAAAATAAAAAATGTAAAGAGGGTAAAATTCCTAAAATAAAAATCAAAGGAATTGAAAGAAAAAATATAAAAAAGAATATGAAAATGGACCCCAAACAAAAAGAAATAAAAATAAAGCATGAAAGTGATGCAAATCCAAATGCCACTACTATTTACTTTTACTGCAAAAAATAAAGATTGTGTGCAACTTGTTAAAATGCCACAATCCATGAAGGTTAAACAACTTAATCTTAACCTCTCATGATTTAAATTTCATGTTGTTAGTTAGAGAATAAAGATATATCCAAATAGTTTAATCTTGGCAGATCAGTAGTTAGGTAGAGAATAATAAGGAGCTCAACAGTTTAATCTGAGCCCTTGGAAGAAATAAGGATAGAATTAGTTAGTTTTTTGTTTTAAAAGAAAAATGGATAAGGGTTTGCAAGCTCAAATGCACCCATTTAAATGAAGAAAAAATGTTAGGGTATCAGATGAGGTAGGCAGAAGCATTTTTTCACAAGTATGGATTCAGACAATTGGCCATTTCATTTACTAATTTCCCTTCAAAATCATTTCCCTTGTAAAAATACCTTCTTCCCCTTCATTTTACTCTTTTCTCTTTTTCCCCCTTGCAAAAATCCCTTTTCCTAAAGTTAAAAACGCATTTTACTTAAGAAAAGTGAAAGCCCTTTACTAATTCCCCTTTTATTCAAAAACCACCCTAAAAACCCAAAAATATTTTAACCCTAAGTCTCAAAAATGGTTAAATAACTACATATCGGGACCCATTATGAAGAAATCTACCCTGATATCATGTTTTACATTAGGCTTAGTGTATTTGACATCCCGCAGTCACATTACATTATTAAAATCTAACCTAATGTATTAACTCCCATATAAACATTTACCTCGTATTAATTAAATCCTTTATGTATATTTCCCCAACCTAGGTTTTATTTATAACCTATAGTTCTATTTCCCCACATGTTAATAATCTCGGTCCCACTATGTATATTCCCCACTGGTTATAACATCACACCTTCCCGCATCCAATAGGTTAATATATTAAAAGCCCCATCTATATATATTGGTCCCACTTGCTTCAACCACATTGGTTATATTATTTAAAACCCCGACCATTTAAATATATAACCAATAGTATATCAAAACCCTGATTATATGTACTAAAACATAGTTGAAATACATATAACCTCTTGCATCATTTAAACCCTGGGCACCACACCTTTCGGAAAAACCAAGACTCTATTGCATCATCCTAACCATCTAAAGTTCATCCACCAAATCCAATAGCTAATAAAAACTATCGCATGTTTCATTGCCTGAAATATAATACAACCCAAACCTTGTGAAAATCACAGTTTTTCGGCTCTCCCTCCTCTCTATGTGGCATATTTTTATTGGATCTCACCGTTCAAAATAAAATGGCCAACCACCTTTGGAGCCTACGAAAACCACCGAGCAGTTTCTCCCCCGCACCCAAACCACCTGCTCATTTGATACAACCACCCATTAATGAAAATATTGTTTCATTTGAAAAATGCATATAAACCGCTCAAATGGACCTTTTCATCCCTTCTGTTACCATTTTCATGCAGACAGAGCTTTTTAGAATGAAAATATTGTTGCTGACTCCACTTTAAAGCCAAATTGAAACATAATCCCAATATCTTCCGCTACAGTCATTGTCGAAGTCATCCAAGTGCTATTAAAGACCAGCAAAGCTTCAGAAAGCTTTCTGCAACCCCATAAAACACCTCCTGTACAGAAATTATTTATTTTTCAGGTATTCTTCAAAATAAAAGACCTATTCCTTGATCTAAAAGAGTAACACAGCTAAATTGAATCATTTAGGAGCCTTTTTTTATGTAAACCCTGGGCATATTTTCATAGATTTTGAGCCTTAGACTGTTAAAGATCACAGATTGAATAAAATGAAGAAATTTAAGCCTGTAGACCTAACAATTCCTCCTATGCCTTTCAATTCATTTTATATAAACTCTGGGTGTCTTTTTAGCAAATTCCAAAAGACTTGAGACTACTTTTGTCACATAAAATGTGCTATAGGCCCTAGATGTCTTTTTTCAAAATTTAAAGGTCTTGAAATTTCCTTTGTCACAGAGATTACAGTTTAATTTAATTGAGCAATTTTATACCTTTTCAGACAAAAGATAAGCCCTTTTTCTATCCAAAATCCTTCTGTGAACTTGTTATAATTACCAAAGGTGCTCCTACAAGCCTAAATCAGTGTTTCTAAGGTCAAAAAAGTAATAAAATTGATAAATCAAGAAAAGAAATGGCCTCCAAAAAAATTGTACCTATCAATTCTCTACAACCCCTTGTTGTAGATATGGAGCACATTCCATTAGCTGACATAGACTTCAAGATTAGTGATGCAGTCACAGAATTTAACCTTCTTGATATCCACTGCTGGAGCAAAGAAAAAACCATAGATCAGGCTGATGAAGTGTTCATCTGGGAGTCTAATTTTCCAAAAAATATTGTTCCTCATACCTACCAATGCCTTGAAGTGATTAGACTTTGTCAATCATGTTATTTTTCTGATCAGAGAGCCATCTTAAACCTTGAAAAAGAAGTCATTTTTACCATTACTACTAATTACATTAATCAAATGCTCCAAATATAGCCCAGGCCTGATGAAATCCATTTATCCATTGAGGCCCTCACTCAATTATACCTCAATATGGAGTTCCTCAAGAGGTTCCATATATTTCAAACCTTCATGCCTTCTTCTGGAGAAATTCCCAAGATAAATCCTCTATACCCTTCTGCAAAATTCTGTGAAAGGACAAGACATATCATTTCCATGTTGTCTTTCATTCTTGGTTATTTTACAGATGAACATGTTCACGTTGCAATTTTAGGATTTCCATCTACTTTCACACCTGGTCAGCCTCCTGCTACCATTTTTAACTTTGCCCAATATCTTGTTGATAGTATTCAAAGCAGTTGGTCGAAATGCCTTCTGAAGGTGTTTTCAAGTATTCTTCATTTTTATTTCACATGTTCCTATATTTTCAATCTGAGAAGTTTAATATAAACCTTCAGAATCTTGATGTGGAAGGAAATCCTCAATCGGTCATCTTTTGGAATTCCTTGATAAGGAAAGATTCCGATGAGTTCAATTATACAGATTTTACATATTCCTTCATTCATCCCATGGTAAATTTGCTAAACATAAGTAGGCAACCCAGAATTAGTGAAGAAATTAAAAATGTTTTGCAGATGTCAAAGCATAATAGGACAGGTGATTGGTACTTGTACCAAAATCACACTGAAATAAGAGTATATGCATCAAGTCTTGTTCCATATAAACTACCTAAACACCTCCCTATGAGGTTATTTTCCCTTGAATACATAAGGCATATTCTTAATTCAGATTCAGTTAATTTTTAAGCAGAAAAGAAGAAGACACAATTCAAATTGAAGAATCAGGTTGGCCCTTTTATGTGTAACAATAGAGATGCAGGTCCTGAATCAGAAAAATGTTTACAGGAGTTCAAATTCAGTCCCAATTTCCTATGGCATTATGATCCCCTTGGAGTGATAAGTAAAATGAGAGTTAAGTGCAAACTCACTCCATATGTACATGAAAAGAAACCAGAGATAGAGAAATTCTACAATCAATCTGAATGGTTGGAGAATACCTCGGTCGAGGTAGGGAAGCAAAGTGATACTAGTCAAAATTTTTAAACTCTAGCCCAAGAAGACAGAAATGAAAAAAGAATCATATAGGAAGGATCCTATACTCCAGAGACTACAACAAAGACAAAGTTTAAATTGAGATACAGTAAAAAGGCAAAGTTAAATCCTGCTAATAAAGAAGTAGAAACAATAGAGGTGATTGATACAGAAATTGCAGCAAAAGACAATGCACCTCCTACAATAATTGAAGAAGAAGAACAACCTACTACTTCAAAGACTCAACTTATTCAGAAGTAGCATAGTATGGAAGTTTCTTCATCTAAAAAAACAACAGAAAAGGACATGGATATCAAGGAAAGATACAAAGATATCAAAGATAGAAATGAAGAAATTAAGACAGAAATATACTCCCAATATTTGAAACAAACTCTTGGTATCCAGAATAGGCTACTTTCAGCCTTTGATTTGACTACAAGAATAAAAAGATGCAAATGAAATTTCTTCAACCTATAGTTCAAACTCCTAATTCATCCTTTAATTACAAAAAGACAGATTTTGAAGTCTTGGCCCAAGATATTCATCCTCTGGACCAGATTGAGTTTCATAAGAAGTCGGGGGAGATGATCTATTCTACAATGAGCACCAAGGCCATGAGTGTGTAAAAGCTGCAAAAAACTCTTGCCAATATCAAAGATCGGCTCAAATTGGAAAAATCTTCTTCACATGAAAAATACACTAGAATTAAATCCTTGGAAGAGCTAATAATTGAAGTAGGATATGATCCTAAAAATGTAAAATTTGTAAAAGAATTTATCACGAAGAAAAATGCATACATTTATGCATTAAAGAAGAAACTAAATATGCCCCCTAAAGAAAATCCTCAAGCTAAGGAAGTCTTATAGGATACAAATCAGAAATATGAGATGATGAATCTCAATTTAGAGTTGACTGCTCAGATAAAGGAAATGCAGAATGAAATGGAAAAGTGGGTCCAAGAGAAAAAAGATAAAGAAGAGGAAATTCTAGTCACTGTGATTCCTGTAGTTACTACTGTTGTACCTTCTATACTAGCTGAATCATTGGCACCTACAGTCCCCATGGCCACAACATTACCCGTCACTTCATCAACCACTTCAGCAACAAAATCTTCAACAACAGCATCACGACATTCAGATGATGCAAGCAAGTTGGTAAAATCTATGAAATATATGACTATTCATACTAATGAGATAAACAAACTTAAAGAACAGCTTAAAAGTCTTGAAGATGAAAAGAAACTTGCCAAGATAATGCATAAGAATGAAGAACAAAGAGAAAACAGATTAAATGAGTAGTTGAAAAAGTTAGAAGAAGAACTAACACTAAAGGAACCAATGGCACATGTCAAGAAACAACTATGGTCCAATATCATTGAATCTGTCAATGATATTTGGCCATCCATACAGGTCATATATGAGCAGAAAGACTTAGTAAAATCAGCAAGAGCAGCAATTCAAAAAATCAAAGAAGAACTTGGCAAGAAAACGAAAGAAGCTCTTGAAATCATCAAATTTCTAAATTCTAAGAATAGGCAAGAGTCGGAAGAAATTGGAATTGATGACAGGACAAAAACCATCCTAGAAGTTAGAAAGGTAATTTCTAAGAAGAATTTGATGATACAGTTATAAGAGAAATGTCAGAACAAGGAGGTTGCTATCACAAGGTTCATGATCAAGTTTGATGTTCTAAGGCAAAAAGGCCTTCCCAATCCTCTAGTTATTAATGACATATTACTGAAGCAGCATGATTATGATAAAAAGATAAGAGAATTTTACAAGGAGCAAGCGAAAAATTCAGCCTTGTAGGGAATCCCATCAGGGAAGGTACTTTACAAAATATTTGAGATTTTTTTTTACCTACAGCATGAGGTAAAACACATTTTTATCAACAACCCTACATTCTCAAATGCTAGAATATGGAGTCTAATTTTCCAAAATATGTTGTTTCTTAGACCTACCAATGCCCTGAAGTGATTAGAATTTGTCAATCATGTTATTTTCCTAATCAGAGAGCCATCATAAACCCTTAAAAATAAGTCATGTTTACCATTACTGTTGATTCAATTAATCAAATGCTCCAAATACAACCCAGGCCTGATGACATCCCTTTATCCATTGAGGCCCTCACTCAGTTATACCTCAATCTAGACTTATCCAAGAGGTTCCAGATATTTCAAACCTTCATGCCTTCTTCTGTAGAAATTCCCAAGATAAATCCTCCATACCCTTCTACAATATTCTCTTAAAGGACAAGACATATCATTTCCATGTTCTCTTTCATTCTTGGTTATTTTACAGATGAACATGTTGATGTTGCAGTGTCAGGTTTTCTATCTACTTTCACACATGGTCAGCCTCCTACTACCATTTTTAACTTTTCCCAATATCTTGCTAACAGTATTCACGAGTAGTTGTTCAAGATGCTGTTTGAAGATGTTTTCAAGCATTCTTCATTTTTATTTCACATGTTCCTATATTTTTAGCTTGGGAAGTTTAATATAAACCTTTAGAAGCTTGATGTGGAAGGAAATCCTCAATCAGTCATCTTTTGGACTTCCTTGATAAGGAAAGATTCCAATGAGTTCAATTATACAAATTTTATAGATTCCTTGATTCATCCCATGGTAAATTTGTTGAACAACAGTAGGAAGCCTAGAATTAGTGAAGAAATTAAAAAGGTTTTTCAAATTTCATAGCATAACAGGATAGGTGATTGGTACTTGTACCAAAATCACACTGAAATAAGAGTATATGGATCAAGTATTGCTCCATATAAACTTCCTAAATACCTCCCTATGAGTTTATTTTCCCTTGAATACATAAGGCAGATTCTTAATTCAGATGCAGTTAATTTTTTAGAAGCAAAGAAGAAGACACAATTCAAATTGAAGAATCAGGTTGGCCCTTTTATCTGTAACAATAGAGATGTCGGTCCTGAAGCAGAAAAATGTTTACAAGAGTTCAAATCCAGTCCCAGTTTCCTATGGTATTACGATCCCCTTGGAGTGATAAGTAAAATGAGAGTTAAGTGCAAACTCACTCCATATGTACAAGAAAAGAAACCAAAGATAGAGAAACTCTCCAGTCAATCTGAATGGTTGGAGAATACCTTGGTAGAGGTGGGGAAGAAAAGTGATACTAGTCAAACTTTGCAAACTCCAGCCCAAGAAGAAAAAAATGAAAAAGAATCAGAGAGGAAGTATCCTATACTAGAGAGACTACAATAGAGATGAAGTTTAAATTGAGATACAGTGAAAATCAAAAGTTAAATCCTGTTAATAAAGAAGTAGAAACAATAGAGGTGATTGATACAAAAATTTCAGCAAAAGACAACGCACCTCCTACAATAATTGAAGAATAACAACAACCTACTACTTCAAAGGCTCAACTTATTCAGAAGCAACATAGTATGGAATTTTCTTCATCTAAAAAACCAACAAAAAAGGACATGGATATCAAGGAAAGATACAAAGAAATCAAAGCCAGAAATGAAGAAATTAAGACTGAAATATAATCCCAATATCTGAAACAAACTCCTGGTATGCAGAATAGGCTACTTTCAGCCTTTGACTACAAGAATAAAAATATGTAGATGACATTTCTTCAACCTACAGTTCAAACTCCTAAGTCATCCTCTGATTACAAAAAGACAGATTTTGAAGTCTTGGCCCAGGATATTCATCCTCTGGACCAAATTGAGTTTCATAAGCAGTTAGGGGAGATTATCTATTCTACAATGACCACCAAGGCCATGAGTGTGCAAAATCTGCAAAACACTCTTGCCAATATCATAGATCAGCTCAAATTGGAAAAAGCTTCGTCATAGACAAAAGACACTAGAATTCCTAATTTTGTTTTAGCATATTTTGTAAATATTTTTTTTTTATAAATACTTCTCATTTATAAGTATTGAGTGTGGATGAATTGCTGAAAATTTTTATAGTTGTATTATTCTGAACCAAAGGGTTATTTTACCAATTTCAAGTCAGCAGATTGGATTAAATCAATAAAGCATCATATTATAGGATTCATGTATTGGGCCACTACAGTGAAGTATTTTCACTTGTTTCCTTGTCAATTTCTTATGTTTCTCATCAATACTTGAATGTGTTCTAAATCTAAATGATAAATTAGGAATTGTTCTTTCAAAATATGTTAAAGCACTATGTTTTGACTTATTATCATTTTTATGTTTTCCACTAATATCTAGATTAGGGAACCCTTAATTTCTCCCTAGTTTCGATTGACCTCTACCTTTTCACTCATAATCCGGATTTAGGAACCCTTAATTGCTCCTTCACCCTAATTAAAACCATTTTCACCATCAGCCTTGAAGATCTGATGTAACTCAGCTATCTTGCCCTGTAAACATTTCCCTTTAGAACTTGATCATGATCTAACTGCTTGACACATTGACTCCATTAGCCCAATGGAATACAGACCTACATCTATCCATCTAAGTAGGTGATTTCACCACCAAATCAAATCAAAATCCAAAACCAATTTACCCTACATAACTAGCCTAAAATCAAATACAATCAACAAAGATAAATCATATAGAGAGAGCCCTCTCTGAGCATTAGGAAGGTTAGATCCTAAGGCTTAAAAGTAGGTTTGTGGTTACCTCTAATATTCTTTAAACTAAAATAAAAAATCTCACAACTCTTAAGAATCATCGAAGTGATAACACTAACGACTTTCCTTGTCAAAGCATAAAGGGCATGGATGACCTGGCAGCTACTGACTTGACACTGGAGGAGATAGGTGACAGTACCACTGAAGGAAAAAATGTGCAACACAAGAGAGGAAAAATGCAATGAAGGATCGAGGACTGTAGCAGGATACGATAGGACTTGGGACAGACTCCATGGATGCGATGATGACTCAACTCGGATGCTCTAAACAAGGGCGACTCGATGATGCTTCCATACAGAATAGGCTCGGTGGGGACCATAAAAACATGAGTACAAGATGGTTACTCATGAAAAGAATCGACATGAGCATGGACAAGTATGAAGGCAGAGTGGTGCCCCAAGTATAAGTGTTACAATTGAAGAAATTCGATTTTGAGGAGTGGTGAAGTGACCCTTCCTGGAAAAAAATGTGTCTGGGTGAAGTATCAAATCACAAAAAATGAAAGGATACCCATTTTAGATCTTAGTATGAGATTTAAAATGGTGCTAACGGTTTTTCAAACTGAGCTACAGTTTGGTCGCAACTGGCGAAAAAAAATCTGGGGTTTCTCTTTTAATAAGGCATTTTCCCTCCAATTTGATCCATTTGAAAATGTAGCTGTGGTGAATGTAGAAAGGAGAAAAGGCCCTAAATTGTGCGGCGATCGTAGTGGAAAAATCGACCATTGGAATTGAGATATGTCAGTTTCAGGTAAGATTCCTAACCCTACTCTTTCATTTCGTTGGATTAAAATTTTAGTTTAGGAACTTAGATCTCAAGAATAGAACAAGTCGCACTTTTTGGGGTCTATTCTGCAACCTGGGAAGTAGGTACTGGGCAGAAAACTGCGACCTATCCTAGGAAATGACCTGAAAAGTGTGACCTGTCATAGAAGGGGGGTTTCAGTGATGTTTTTGGCTGAGATTTGGGATTTTTATGGTTGAGGGGCATAGTTTCCCCCAAGCATGTTATGGTCAAGCCAAATGTATTTAGAAAAGTGGAATCTAAACATATTTTTGTGATATGGTGCACTATTTACTTTTGTTATGGTTATGCAGTTCGAGAAATGGAATGGAGGATTACGAATCTCTTTTGGAACTGTATATGTGGAGAAAATGGACTAAGTTTCTAAGTTGGCATACATGGTTTCACAATCCGAAAGAGTGGATTTGGAGATAAGGAACAAGAGCTCACCTAGAAAACACACAGGTTGGTCAACAACAATGTCTAGGGGACTGGGTTTTTTATGTAAGATGAAGGGATGATGAGGGAGATCATCCCTGGAGTGATTTGAAGTGAGATGGGACTTTAGAGGTTCTTCTAAATGGAGAATAATAATGGTACTAGAGTTGACACAACCAAATGCACTAGGAGGGTTGTAGAGAATTCCTTCTCTTGGACTCTCAAATATGGGTGCCCCCTTACCAAAACATTGTGTGTCAATGTAATGACCACAAGGTGTATTTGGTTCGAATGTATGGTTTTGATGTAAGGGGGGATAGATAAAGTGAGGGGTGGTGATTGCTTCCATAATGTCATCATTGTAATAGAATATGGGGTGACTAGTGGAAGAAAACCACCTAACGCGACGAAGCTACCTGACACATCATCATGAGAAGAAATCTTCACATGCGCATTGTCATGGGGGGTGAGAGAAGAACAAGCATATAATGGATCCAATAATGTTGAGCCCAAGGTGATCAATGAAGGGAGGTCAGGTGAAACAAAAGGGGAAGTCCTAGGGGGGTCTTCCACCATGGATCTCATAGATGATGACAGGTAGTGGACAGCGACAGAAGACTCTGTCAACTTGACATCGGGAGGGGGAATTTCAATAGGAGTGGATGTGTCCTCTGGTTTTGCTGAAGAAAACTTGCAATTAAGGGAGAAATGAACTCGTTGCGCTCAAGCTCGAGTTGGCGAACTACATCCAGAGAGGTGTGGAAGTCATCGAGGTGGGGACAGAGGTGGGTATAATGGTCATGGAGATCAAACATAGCACAAGGGTGGTTGGTGTGAATATTATTAGGGTTCTTGGATGTAGTCGAGGAAGAAAAGAGGGCTTCAAGGACCTTAGACTCAAGAAACATGACATTAACCATGGGCTTGATACGAGGTAGTTCAAGACAATGATGGGTGGCATGACTGACAACATCACACAAAGCACACAGGGGGGGTACGCTTTGGAGGATGATGAGGAGCAGTGGTTGTTTGGGAAGCCTTGTCCTTAGGTGCCTTTTTGCGACCTTTTACCCCTTCACCTGAAGCTTTTGTAGCAAGAGTAGGTTCCTGTTGAGGTGGCTGAGGCATGGAAGCAAAGGGAGGGGTCATGGGGACCAGTTGGACCGAGGTCAAAGTAAGATAATTTTTGGGCTAACCAGGCGGAATAGTGGCTGGGGGATCAATGCACCAGACTGGAATCCCCAAGGTCATGTTAGGAAGATATAAGGTAGCCATCACAAGTACCGAAAGTACTCGAGGAGGGGAAGCTAGAAACGGTATCTGACCAGAGGGGTAATGGCCAGGCGAGATAGCTCCGAGATGGTTAAGGCCAGGAGGAACCATTGCAGGAGGGTAAATAGGATCATGGATTCTAGATGTAGATGAGGGGCCTGGAGGAGGGGGTCCTGAAGGCTGAGTCAAGGTGCTAAGAGCAGGTTGCGAGGGGTGGGGTTGTTGACTAGTCGAACCAGTCTGTTTGAGGTTGTATTGAGATGATTGCATCATGCAAAAATTCGATGAGCTGGGATCAGAGATAGGAGGAGAAAGAACAGGGAATGAACCAAGAAAATAGGATTCTTTGTATACTCCAGGTGAAACACTGGTTAGAGGTTCGAATATTTGTTTATTGGACAACAAAGACATGATGGACCTAGGGGAGGCCTTAGACTTCGATTTGTAATATGTCAACTAGTCGATGGTGACAATCTTTCCGTTATGAGGAAATCACATCTTACGGTGAACTGTGGATGGTACAATAGACATCGCATAAGTGTAGCTACAACCCAAATAGAATGTTGTAGTCTAAGGGGGCATCAATGACTTCTACGTCAACACAAATAGTCTTTCCCGTAAGAGTAATAGGATGATTATGGAACATGCCTATGGGCTGGGAAGATTAGCTATCCCACGCTCAGAGGGTGATAGTGGAAGGGGAAAACTTAGGAGATCCTAGTTGCTTCCAAATCGAAGTGGACATCACATAGGTGGATTCCCCCTTGTCAATCATACAATGGGAGACTTTGGTGTTCCAGATCTTAACAGGGATTTGGAAGGCGACGGAAGCAGGAAGAGGGGATGGTCTAACTGGTCAACATCGAAGATGATAAAACGATCATCTAAGAGATCCACAGTGCCAATGGAAGTTAGCAGAGCTTTTCGTTGTGAAGGGAACGATTGGAGGAGTTCCAGCGTTGATATGGCAATAGGGGATTGCGCCAAATCATCTACTATACTATATGAATGGGAAACTTTACCAGAAGTAGCGTTTTGGCATAATGGTCCCTTGCGGATTTTGGTATGAACCTCTGCCTTAGGATGGATCTATAAAGTACCATTAGGTGTTGAAGGAGGCTATGTGGGACCTGAAGAAGGGGGCTTGGGGGTAGACGTAGCAGGGGGCTTTTTGTACTGACGGGACCGAGTCTAAAGGTTGAGGTCAGCAATATTGGGTTGATCATAGTTCATCATGAGGATATGGTAATCAGAGGTACCATATGGAGGAGGTTGAGTGGCCACCTGACTTTCAGGGGGTTGGGTAGCCATGAATCCTTGTTGGGGGAAAGGATTGGTAAATACAGCCGGTTGGATAGGTGCAGCATTGGGAGGAACCGAAGGGGAGGCTCGCTGTCCTTGGGATGCTTCTTGAGCTTCCCACATCTGACACATCTGAGGTAAAAGAGGACAATCATGAGTATATTGACCATAGACACAACAATAATAACAAGGTTGATTCACACGAACAGGCCTATCCTACTTGGGCTGAGTGCCCTGTTGCTAGTCAGCAGTGTTAGGTGCATTCCCTTGGGGATTATTTCATGGATTACCTGGGGAAGATTGGTTTTGGTTACCTTTCTTCTTCTGTTTGGAAGTAGGAGGATTAGTCGTGCCTAGCTGTGCATACACCTGACCTTGGGGGGTGGTGGTTACTGTTGCAGGGTTTGAGAAGGAAAGGGAGGCTGAGGTGCTAACACTGGAGGATTTGGAGCACCAAGCTGCAAATATGAATAATAAGGAGCTTGGGTAACATTTTGGTAAATATTTTGGGTAAAAGGAGGAGGCATGAAATATCCTAGATTCATGCTACAAGGGGGGGGGGGGGAGTGCTAGAGGAGCTAGCCCCTCCCTAAGGGAAACCATAACCCATGGGAGGATGAGTGTACGGATGATAAAGGGCTCCAACGATACCTTTGGTGACATGAGCTGCCCCTGGTGCATTGGAACTGTCAGGTCTAGGGAGATCAGGTAAGACGGTATAAACATAACCAGATTGTGCGTAGATCAGGTCATATTTCAATGGAATCTGGAGAGCGGCTTCTCCGGTCTGAGGGAAATGAGATGCAACATCTTTTCCAATAGTAGGAAAAAGGAATTTGAGAAACCAGTCCATGTAGACATGGTCTTCGAAGGTAGGGTCTCGACATAGACTCTTTCTTCTCCGCCATTCCTGGACATGATCGAATAAGTGGGTCACAAACGATTGACGGAAAGAGGTCAAAAGTTCAGTACTAGTGTCATAACGAAGGGGTAGTTGAAGTAAGATAGAAAAGCCCTGGAAAGAGTCGCAAAAATAGTATGAGAGGAGGAGGCTTAGTCAGCATACCACTTAGAAGCTTCTTCAGTAAGTGTATGCTAGAATAACCGAAGACGGACAAAGTCATTGGTGATGGAGTTAGAAGAACACTATATGTGGAAAGATCGAGCATGGTTTGTAGGATCCTCTCCAGCAAGACCTTCAAACTTGGGGATGTCTAAAAAGAGCTTAGTTGGCATAGCAGGCCAACCAAGATCATGGTGTATGGGGTCATTGATCAACTGGTTAAAGTCAGGAACACTGAGGCCTGCCATATAAGGGAGCAAGGGAGCAGCCAGGATAGTTCTTGTTGCGGTCCCACTAGCATTAGGGCTAGGGATACCACCAGCATTAGGTCCTAAACCAGACATGGTGAAGGTGACAGGAGGAGAACCGAGGATAGAACCAGAAGGGGAACCTGTTGAAATAGAAGCAGAGTTAGAATTAGGAGTCAGTGGAGGACTAACTCGAACCCTACACGGAGGAGTAAGTCTTCCTAATGAAAAATGAGGATAAAGGCCAAGAAATCTCCGAGATAAACTCATTGGGGGCACAATGATGGAAAAACGAACACAAATCACAGAAGGAAGAGAGACCAACAATGGAAAAGAGGTGCAGGATTGAATTATTACAATGTCAAAACAAGGGCAGGGAGGTGCAGGATTAATTGATTACAAGGTTGTAGTCTTGGCCTAGCGGTGTAAGCTAGACACTCTTCACTTAGGGTGTGCATGTATGTGTAAGTGTGTTAACTTTAATTTAAACCCAGACGTGTGAAGAGCAAAAATAAAAAAGGTGATGTAACTGTAAATAAATCTTAAAATAATAGTAAAGTAAACTGAATATGACATAAAATAAATAGTTAAAGATGCATCAATTTAAACCCAAGAAGGAGGGATTCCCAACAACTAGTCTATGGGTGGGAAAAATCTAGTCAAACACACAAGATAGTCAATAGATCTAAATTCGGGAGGGACATGGATATAAAGGTCAGATCTGCTGGAAATAGGTGTAGATAACAGCAAAAAACCAATGGGAAAAATGTAGTAAAAAAGGTGGCGAAAGGCTACAACCTAGAGGGAAACGAAGGGGACCCTAAAGGAGGACCAAAAAAAACTGAAAAGAGGTGTTTTGGATGGATGAATAACAAATTTGAAATGGATCTGAAAGGAAAGGTTCAGATCTAAAAAAATGGCTGAACACACTAAAATCTCAAACGACCTGCTTCAGCTAAACTCCTCCTAAAAAGGTAGAAGCATATAGAAGCCCTAGGGGGCTTGGTTCCTACTTCGATGAGTAAAATAGAGAATTACAGATCCAAAACGGGTGGAGAGGGAGGTCAGGAAACCCTGAACAGTAGTCTAGACAAACCAAAAAAAATCACAGAAAATTTCCCACAAAAAGTTCAGGTCGCAGTTTCTGACCTATTTTCAGCAGAGGTTGCAATTTTCTGGCTATTTTCTACGCCCTGAAGGTTGAGCTCATAGGTTTTGGACCAAAAATTATGACCTGCACTTCCGGCACTCTCAGGAGCAGGTTTCAGAAAAAAATTTCATCTCAGTTGTGGCTGATACCTGTCACCTGCACAATAGGCCCAGAAACACACAAAAGTTAGAATTTTTTTTAGGGTTTTAAAGGTTAAAAACAACATCAAGAGAATAAAAACAATAATTTGAAGAAAAACCCTAGGGTTTGAAGCAACTGGGCATGCAGGGATCTTAAAAACGACAGCGGTCGTAATTATAAACCCTTATGGAGTCGCCAGTTGGTAGTGTGAATTCTGATCGCAAGTGTATGAAAAAATATCTCACTTTAGTTGTGCATAACAAATAACCCTAACATCAAAGATGGTTGACAATTTTCTTAGATCAGCAGTTAGTTGACCAAGATAAATGCTACAAAATCCAGATCTATGCAGTTAAAGACATTAAACAGCAAATAAAAGAAAGAGTTCCTCCATGCATCCAATAGACAAGAAAATAATATTTTTAAAGAATTTTGTATTTATGACACCTAGGAAGGGAACATAGAAAGATGTTACCAGTCCCCCTCAATGGGATGGGTTCTTGTATGTCCTTAGCGCTTTAGATCTAAGGTCTCTCTCTCTTGATGGTGTAGAAAACCCAGACAAAAATGGAACTCAAAGGGAGCTCATAAGCAAAATGGTAGCAAAATATGAAAATGATGGAGGATCAAAGTCAGACCAAAAGTATAGATCCAAAGCGATATTTAGGCAACAAAAGGTAGTGAATGAATGGAAAAATCCTTCTATTTATAACAAAATACTGAGTTAGTCCACATATTGGGGCATAATTAAAATATTATTAACCAAATCTAGATCCAACTTTTATGGAATATTTTATTACTTTTGTTGGAGGGAAAAATAATTTGAATTTGGTCAAATCCCTTTATTTGTAAATAATAAATAAATAAATGGTTTATTTATTAAGAATATGGTTGAGTAATAATTAAATAAATAGTGATTTATCCAATTATTTATAAATGATTTAGTCAAATTTAACAAGAAATATTATTTAAATAATGTTTAAATAATTATTCCTAGAAAATAATAAGATAAATAATGATTTATCTAATTAATTTTCTTGTTTTGGGTTAAATATGACCAGGAATATTAATTAAACTGTTGTTTAATTAATTATCCCTTGAGTAAAATCAAACAAATAGGGATTTATTCAATATTTGCTCATGGGGTTTCCTATTTAGACCATAAACAACTTAATAAATTATGGATCACTAAGTTATTTTTCATAGTGAGAGCAATTTTACTTAGGGTAAAATTGATCTTACATGGTGTACTTTGGTCCATCTAATAGTAACAGGTTAGATGACCAAAAATTGGTGTAACAACGACCCTATAGATCAACGACATACATACATACATACATATATATATATATAAACATCATCATAATTATGATCACAACATGATTACTACATATCATAAGGTCTAGGTTGAGAGAAATTCCTTTATTCATGCACAACATGCACAACATTGAGAACAATAGTTCCCAACATAGCCAAGGCATCCATTACCTTAAGCTCATTTACTTTACCTTTTTCATGAATTTCCAACCATCATCTATTTCCCACAATGGACACAACCAATCCAACCGGTTGTCATATTCTTACCTTTCGTTGCTTACTCATGCACTGAGCTCCATTAACTTCCATATTTCCCAACCAATTCCCAAGACCCTCAAAACATAAATGACAAGGAAAATAACAAGAAACAACAAGAAGAAAAACATGAGAACCAAAATCAATATGACACCACACCAAAGTGGCATGGCCATGCACTAGATGTAATCAAGACTACAAATCAATTGCAACCAAATCTCAAAAGACCGAAAGAACAAGAATTTACAACAAACACCATGACACAATCCCAATGGTTCCCAATACTTCCAAGGAAAGATCAGCCCGAGCCTTCTTCAATATTTCATGGCAGTCACTTTTTCCATACAATTCCTTGCATCATACTGCCATAACCACACAACTCTCAATGCATAAATAAATATACCAATATACTTGTTATCTTACTTTTTTGTGCCAAGCACACTAACCTATCACTAAACACACATGTCAGCCATATGTATCAACATCAAGACAACATATCTATCAATTTGAAATCAAATTTTACCAAGACTAACAACCATGTCATAATCCATCGGTCATAAATAGCTAATGCTACAACTATCACCTACTTACACTCTGATACATATCATCCATCCAACACGTGTTTTAGTAGAACCATCTTAAAACAAGACCATTTCTTCATGCAATCTTACAGACACATATACTCATATCATGGAATTAATCAACATTCAAATAACTTGCAAACATACCATGCTAAATAAATCAACTAGATTACGTAATAGACACCAAATCACTCAAACACCAAATAGATGACATAATCAAACAATTAAGCATAAAGTACATGACATAAGAAAACTCATACCTTGATTTATCCTAGGGGCGACTATCTTGTCTACACAACCAATCTAGATTAGCACAATATAACTTCACGACACATCAACTCAACCTAAATAAGGTCATGATATCCATAATAGTAACTAGATAATAGGTTCACATCATAGACTCTTGAACATATTTCATTCATGCATAACAATCACATATGCACAATTAGTCAAGAATAGTACAATACAATATCAAAATTATATTGATTCATACATGAACGTAATAATCCTAACCATATGCATAAGCCAATCCAAGGCAATATGATACACATAACATCAATATCTTAATGGAATAAACCTAATCATGAAGTTACTAGCATATGCCAACAATAAGCTATATATCATGCTCATCAACAACATGTAACCTAATCATCGATCTAACTAGCATACCACAAAAATAAATTAACATATACCATGCTCATCAACAACGTATAAGTAATAATAGAATAACAAACATATAAGTAACCCTGATTCTTAAAACAACCATGAATCACATACCTGCATGCCAAGCATACAACTTGTATGAAGATCTTCTCTTGCCTCGAGGTCCAATGCTGCAACTTCACTTTGATGATCTGCATCTCCTACTCTATCTCATCCAACACCTTAGCATCATAACATACCAATATCATCAATATGTCCTAATTTCATAGAATGACCTTATGCACAACAACCTCAACCAAACCAATGCAAACTTGTCCATATGTACCCACTTGATATGTATAACCAATCATGAACTACCGATGCATGCTCAACATATGACATCTCACAAGCAAGCATACCGAGATAACACCAAAGCATGACCAATATGTAACCCTAGAATAAGAAAGCCATGCATGTACAATATGTAGAAACATGTACACAAGAGTGCACAGGCAATATATAAGCAAGAACAACACAAAACCAATCATACACTCATGATAACATGTTGTCAACAACATCATCAACACTTCCATGGTGACACCAGTTCCACCATAGCCAACACAACACGTATGCAACAAGCACATAGAGACCACAAGCATAATAAACACATATGAAACCAACATAAATGCATGACCAACACATGTCCCATCCATTCCAAGGGTTGAACCATGCTCTGATACCACTTTGTGGTATCAAATATCAACCAAAGAGACCTGAAACGAAACATAAGCCAAACAGAATGAAACCAAACACCACCATCATGCATACACAACATGAACATATAACATAAGAATGTGGAACATATATGCAATTGACATGTATGCACGAAAAACACATAACTCAAGGAGAGTGCAACCATGCTCTAATACCACTCTATAACACCCTCTTCCCACATCTACCCAAGTAACTAGCCAATCAGGGTAAACATGTGAAGAGAGGCTACTAATACGAGATTCAACCTCCTAGATGACCTTAAGGAAGTGGAACTGATGGAAACACCAAAAACACCCCTTACACTACATCATTGACATCCCAGGAGGTAACCCAACATTTCAGGGCCTTGTTCCCTTAGGGGGACTGATTTTTATCCCCTTTGAGGCTGAACCGTAGGAATATAAGGGCAAGGGAGCGGCTCTAGACCCTAGAGCCATGGGCTAGCCTTGGCAAGGTAGTAGCTCATGCCCAAATAGAAAATTTTCCGACTGTAGCTATGGAATTTGTGCCACATTTTCAGCCCCTGAGCCTAGGTCACTACCCAAAACTTCCTGTAACTTTAGGAGAGGGTCAATAACATTGAAACAAACATATGGAAGAAATCACATCATTAGGAACTCATCAGACCCCAACTAGCCATGACAGGAATTTCATCAAACATGTCACAAAGAAAACATCTACAGGTATGAACAAAAAATTTAAACATAGGGTTTTATTTCTTATCTAAGAATGTCTAAGAAGCATTGATCCCCTACATGATAAGCTATCATACAATTAATTTCACCATAGATACATGGGATATTCATTTATAGGAAAAAACACAAATAGATCCATATATCATCACTAATCGAATACATTCGCATAACCAGCATAATAACAACAGAAATACCATGGATAAATAACAATGAAATCCATACATAAACTAGTATATTTGCATGCTGAATACCAAAGGAATGAGATGTTCATTACTGAATGTAAAAAACAACTAGAGATGGGACTTCGACATTCCACCCGACCATAGATTGGCTGAGCCAAGCCTCACTTCATTCAATCACCCTCATTCCATATTCCAAGCATGAATGTGGTACTTTATCAAACACATCAATCAACACCAAAGTAGGGCTCCAAAGACCAAACTGTCTTAACCCCAAACCAATGATTCCACCTCATGGCAGAACATCACTAATCTTCATGGATTAGTCTCTATCCAAACTACTCTAGGGCTCTAGAGTGTTTGTTCCAACCAAGGCTCCAGTACTAGTAACTCACCACCAAATGTTCTTAGGCTCGAGAGATTTTGTCCAACCAAGGCTCCAGGACTAGTAACTCAACCCACCTAGGGCTCCAAAGTGTTTTTCCAACTAAGGCTCTAGGACTAGTATCTCAATCCAACAACTATTTACCAGGCTCAAAATATTTTTTCCAACCAAGGATCTAGGACCTAATAAATCAACCCAGCAACTAAAGGAATCATGAGAACCAACCAAATAACAAGCAATGGAAATAAACCCACAATCACCATGGCTATCTAGGAAATTGCAATGATAGGAAAATTCACTGTCAATCCGGCCATCCTCCATGCTAATGACTAATCATAATTAGGAAACCACATGCAATACCATGCATGCAAAAACTACTGAGCAAATCATACATGCAACTTGGTACCTGCACTCAAAACCTGCTATATATGTTTATTTCAATGTCCTCTTGTGCTTTTCTTCTCTTCCTTTGCTTTCTTGATCCAAATATCCAAATATGCCACACTCTCCAAGAGTACTCCAAGAATACTAGTAACTCACCACCAAATGTTCTTAGGCTCGAGAGATTTTGTCCAACCAAGGCTCCAGGACTAGTAACTCACCACCAAATGTTCTTAGGCTCGAGAGATTTTGTCCAACCAAGGCTCCAGGACTAGTAACTCAACCCACCTAGGGCTCCAAAGTGTTTTTCCAACTAAGGCTCTAGGACTAGTATCTCAATCCAACAACTATTTACCAGGCTCAAAATATTTTTTCCAACCAAGGATCTAGGACCTAATAAATCAACCCAGCAACTAAAGGAATCATGAGAACCAACCAAATAACAAGCAATGGAAATAAACCCACAATCACCATGGCTATCTAGGAAATTGCAATGATAGGAAAATTCACTGTCAATCCGGCCATCCTCCATGCTAATGACTAATCATAATTAGGAAACCACATGCAATACCATGCATGCAAAAACTACTGAGCAAATCATACATGCAACTTGGTACCTGCACTCAAAACCTGCTATATATGTTTATTTCAATGTCCTCTTGTGCTTTTCTTCTCTTCCTTTGCTTTCTTGATCCAAATATCCAAATATGCCACACTCTCCAAGAGTACTCCAAGAATACTCTAAGTCCTCAAGAGTATGAGAGAGAGAGAGGATAATGAGAGCTCCAAAACTGAACTGACCAAAAGAGTACCAACTGAACCTGAGAAAATTGTTTATTATAGAGGCCTCTATTTTCCTTCATTTTCCTCTTCACATACAACTTGTGACCTTTCACCTTCCTTTTCTCCTAATTTCCATTATTTCCATAAATAAAATGTCAATTAATGCCTCATTCCTTTTCCAAATAATTTTCCATTTCCTTTGTCAATTTCCTTAGCTACAATAACTGAATGAACACCCGCTAGGATTTTTTTCCCACCATTCAACTTGGAATACTTTTCCCATCGACTGTGGTCTTATATATTTTTTACATGAATGTTTTTACTAGGGTTGTTACAAACTAGCGCTTTCTCTTTCATGTAATGTCAATTAGCATCTACAAGTTGAATGAATGTAAATTTCACTTTCATAGTTAGAATCAGTTTCGATTTTGCTTTCATTACAAGTCTTCACTTAGATAATTAAGTTGTAGGAATGGTCTATGAGAATCTTGATATGATGTCATGACTGAGGATTACATGAGTAGAACCTAACCTACTACGAATATAGAATTTTCACCTCTCTAAGTTTGTATGAACCCAAGGTTGATAATTTGAGTTTAGGAGCCCTTGGGAGTTGAAACACTCTTAGTGCAATACCAGGGCCCACCACTCTCATTCTACTCTCCCTCTCTCTCATACTCTTGGACACTTAGATTTTTCTTGGAGCACTCTTGGAGGAGTGTGGAATACTTGAGATTTGTAGAAATAAGGAAAAGGAAGAGCAGGAAAGTGCAAGAGGACATCAAGATCAACAACTATAGTGGGTTTTGCTTGTAGGTATTGGGTTTCATGTATGATTTCATTGCTAGTTTTGGCATGCATGGCACATGCATGTTGTTTCTTGGTTATGATATGTTATTGGCATTGAGAATTTCCTAAATTGACAATGTTTTTTTTATCCTTTCTATTTCTTGGATAGAAATGATGTTGTGGGTTTTACTTTTTTTTTTGGTTGGTTCTCTTGTTCCTTTGGTTGTGCGTTGAGTTACTAGTTCCTGGAAGCATTGGTTGGAAAAATGATCTCGAAACCCTACAACAACTTGGGTAGAGTTACTAGTCCTAGATTCCTTGGTGGGTTGAGTTACTAGTCCTAGAATACTTGGTTGGAAAAACGATCTGGAAGACCAACAATAGCTGTGGGTTGAGTTACTAGTCCTTGAAGCCTTGGTTATAAAAAATTCTCTGGAGCACTGGATAGCTTGGGTAGAGATCAATTTGGTGATGGTTAGTGACGTCTAACCGTGATGTGGAATCAATGGTTAAGGGTTGAGGTGGTTTTGCCTCTGGAAGCCCTGGTTTGGTTTTTTTTGTTATTCCATAAGATCCCACATTTATGCTTGCAATATCGCAAGTGGGTGATTGGCTTAAAGAAATATTTGGTTCAACCAAACCTATGGTCGGGTGGTATGTGTAAGTCAGAGATGTGGTTACATTTTTCATATGTTAATAAGATCTCTTTCTCTTTTGTATTTGATGGGTAGATATACTTACTCATATGTGGTTTTTATGGTTGTTATATCATTTTTATTTATGTTGGTTATATGATGGTTGTGAGTATGTTTGATGATAGACTTGATGTATGTCTCTCATCATGTTTTGGTTAGAAAATGAATGAACAATGCATATATGAAATAATAGCTGATAATTCAACTATTTTGATAAAGAATCAATGCTTCCTTACAATTCTCAGATAAGTATGGGACCCCTATGCTTAGATATGTTGTTATGACATGTAGATTACCTATTTGTGAAATGTTTAATGAAATTCCTGTCATGGATAGTAGGGGTCAGATCAAGTATTTGTATCAATGTTTTCATTAGTAACCTTGTTTCAATGTTATTTATCATTTGTGAAAGTTTCATGAAGTTATGGGCAATGGCATGTGACCTAGCCCTAAAAAAGTGGCTCAAAATTTGGGGTCGTTGGTTCAAAAATGCCTGGAAAATTCCATAGTCATTGGCATGCTTTGATATGGGAGTGACTAGAAGGCCTCGGTCGCATGCATGGATTATCATGGGAGTGGTTGAGGTTCCATATCAGTAAAATGTTAAGTTTTCTTAGGGGTTGGTCACCTAGAAGGGTTAGTTGGCTCCTGAAGGTTCTGTAGCATGTGTGGAGGATCAGATTGGATTTTTTTATGTTGGTTCCACTTCAATAATTGTAGTTGGGGATTTGAATCATATCATAGTAACTCTTCGTCACATATTTACCCTAGTGCATCAGTTATCTTGGGTAAATGTGGTAAGAGGGGGTTACAAAGATGGAAGTAGAGAACTTGAAATTAGATTTGAAAAAGGCCTATGATTTTTTGATTAGGGAATTCTCTCGCTCCTTCTTACTAAGGTTGTAGTGAATGTTCGCATTTTTTATTGGATAATGGCCTACATTTTCATAATAAACGATTTTCCATCGACGTTCTTCTAGGATGTCATATGATTAAGACAAGGTTGGCCTCTTTCACCCTTACTTTTCATTATGGTCATGGATGGCCTTAACCTAAAGATAAGGAGGGCTAGAAGTATCGTCACATTTAGAGGTATTAATATGGAAAAAAATGTGTATGTTTCTCATTTTTTCTGTAGATGATGTTGTCGCCTTCGGGTAGGATTCAAGATCCAAATGGGATTCTTTGCATGTATTATTAAGAGGTTTGGGGAGGCCTTGTGTCTGATTGCTAATGGTAACATATATTTTCTTTTGTATTATAATGGGGAGGTGGGGGAGATATAATACATTGCTAACTTATTCATGGTTGGAATTAATAAGTTGGAGGATGGGATGACCTATTTGGCATATCATTTGAAACCAAACAATTATAAGATAAGAGATTGGTCATGGCTCCTGGACAAGTTTCAACATAGGCTGGACAAATGGACTCACAAGTGGCTCTCTTTGGGAGGGAGATATACACTGATTGAATCAGTATTATCAAAATTATCGGTATATTTTTCCTACTTATTTTCTCTCTCGTAGGCTATTTTAAATAAGATTTGGTCCATTGTCACTCGTTTCCTATGGATTGGTACCAGAGAGATAAATACATATCACTTAGTCGGTTGGGAAAATATTGTTAGACCAAAGGATTTTGGAGGTTGGGGATTATTGAATACGAAGATCTTTGGATGGGTACTCCTTATTAAATCTCTTTGGACAACATTGTTTGGTAGCGGGATTTGGCAGGATATCATCAAATATAAATACCAGAGGATTTTGGCCTTCATGGATTGGTTCAGAAAAGGTAGTATTGGTAATAGAAATGGATCCTACATATTGAAAAAAAATCATAAGATAAAAGGGTGATTTTTTCAACTTCTCAGATGGTATTTTTGGTCTGGTAGTAATATTTTAATTGGAATCAATCAAATTATTGATGTTAGGCCATCAATTGAACTTGTAGATGAATATATCAGCGTACTTCACTCTATGAGACTAATATTTCTCAATCATGTTATTAAGAGGTGGAATGGTCGATATCCTATATAGAAGGAAGCGGATGACATTCGACTCATCGGGCCGCACGAAGACTTTTGGAAATACTATGATGGAGCTCCGACAGGAAGGTTTACACAAATATCAAAGCGGAGATGAACTCACATGGTGTGGTAAAATACAACATGGCTCGGTGGTGGTAGAAAATATATACAAATATATTATCAGTTATTTTATTGCAGTTCTTTTAGGTTAACACTTGATTTTACCTCTTCCACAAATTAGTACTTATGTATCTCATTGCATTCACAATGGTCATCCATAAAGTTGAAAAATTAAAAGTTTACTTGAGCTCTCCTTTACTATCTCACTTACACAAATAAATCTTTGTTATCTAGCATTATCATCCCAACCACTCTAAAAGCACTAAAATCAATATAAATTTATACTTGAAATCTTAATTTTTTTATTTTGACTATGCACTCATCTTTTACTATTTTATAATATAATAATTTTATAAATAAATTAGTCTATATTTATTTATAAAATTCATTTTATATTATAAAAAAATTAATATATAACTAACAAAATATTAATTAAAATTAAATATTAAAAAAAAATCTATATCAATAAATTTATTATTAAATAATAATAAATAAATAAAAATATATTTAATTTTTAGGACAATGAGGACAATGATGTTTTCAAAGAGGTGGAGAACCACCAATTCCAAAGATATGCTACCACCTATTTTTCCATACAAATAATAAAAAAATGTGCTCAGAAAATGGACAACTACCAATAAAAGATAAGGTTAACAAGTGGACAACTAATAATACTTTACATTCAGATAAGGTTAACAAATGGACAGCTAACAATACTTTACATTCAGATAATGAAAGAGATGCCCAACAAGTGGACTTGCATACATATATGACATGCAAAAAGTCTGAACTTCCCAGATGCGTCACACATGGATAGGGCCTCTGTGATTCTTTTACTTAACAATTAGAGTAGTTACATTTTAGATGAGGTATAACAATGATTGGTGAAAGATTTTATATGTTTATAAATGAAACTACTAGAATCCATCATGAGCAATAATATTTTAGATGAGGTATAATCATGATTAGTGAAGGAAGGTTTGTTATTTTTGTCTTTTATTAAGATTTATTTTAATTTTAAATTTATTGAGTGTTACACATTTTTTAATGTATAATTTTTTTTAGTTCTTGTTGTGGTCCCACTAGCATTAGGGCTAGGGATACCACCATCATTAGGTCCTGAACCAGACATGGTGAAGGTGACAGGAGGAGAACCGAGGATAGAACCAGAAGGGGAACCCGATGAAACCGAAGCAGATTCAGAATGAGGAGTCAGTGGAGGACTAACTCGAACCCTACACGGAGGAGTAAGTCTTCCTAATGAAAACTGAGGATAAAGGACAAGAATTCTCCGAGATAAACTCATTGGGGGCACAATGATGGAAAAATGGACACAGATCACAGAAGGAAGAGAGACCAACAAGGGAAAGGAGGTGCAGGATCGAATGATTACAATGTCAAAACAAGGGTAGGGAGGTGCAAGATCAATTTATTACAATGGTGTAGTCTTGGCCTAGCGGTGTAAGCTAGACACTCTTCACTTAGGGTGTGCATGTCTGTGTAAGTGTGTTAACTTTAATTTAAACCCAGACATGTGTAGAGAAAAAATAAAAAAGGTGATGTAACTAACTATAAATAAATCTTAAAATAATAGTAATGTAAATTGACTATGATAGAAAATAAATAGTTAAATATGCATCAATTTAAACCCAAGGAGGAGGGATTCCCAACAACTAATATATGGGTGGGAAAAATCTAGTCAAAACACACAAGATAGTCAATGGATCTAAAGTCGGGAGGGACATGGATATAAAGGTCAGATCTACTAGAAATAGGTGTAGATAATAGCAAAAAACCAATGGGAAAAATGTTGTAAAAATGGTTGCAAAAGGCTACAACCTAGAGGGAAACGAAGGGGACCCTAAAGGAGGACCAAAAAAAATTGAAAATAGGTGTTTCAGATCGATGAATAACCAATTTGAAATGGATATGAAAGGAAAGGTTCAGATCTGAAAAAATGGTTGAACACACTGAAATCTCAAACGACCTGCTTCAGGTAAACTCCTCCTAAAAAGGTAGAAGCGTAATGAAGCCCTAGGGGGCTTGGTTCCTACTTCGATGAGTAAAATAGAGCAATTACAGGTCCAATACGGGTGGAGAGGGAGGTCAGGAAACCCTGAACAGTAGTCTAGACAAACCCAAAAAAATCACAGAAAATTTCCCACAAAATGTTCAGGTCGCAGTTTCTGACCTATTTTCAGCAGAGGTTGCAATTTTCTGGCTATTTTCTGCACCCTGAAGGTTGAGCTCACAGGTTTTGGAACAAAAATTATGACCTGCACTTCCAACACTCTCAAGAGCAGGTTTCAGAAAAAAAATTCATCTCAGTTGTGGCTAATACCTGTCACCTGCACAATAGGCCCAGAAACACACAAAAGTTAGAATTTTTTTTTTAGGGTTTTAAAGGTTAAAAAAAACATCAAGAAAATAAAAACAAGAAGTTGAAGAAAAACCCTAGGGGTTGAAGCAACTGGGCATGCAGGGATCTTAAAAACGATAGCAGTCGTAATTATAAACCCTTGTGGAGTTGCCAGTTGGTAGTGTGAATTCTAATCGCAAGTGTATGAAAAAATATCTCACTTTAGTTGTGCATAAAAAACAACCCTAACATCAAAGATGGTTTCCAATTTCCTTAGATCAGCAGTTAGTTGACCAAGATAAATGCTAAAAAATCCAGATCTATGCAGTTAAAGACATTAAACAGCAAATAAAAGCAAGAGTTCCTCCATGCATCCAATAGACAAGAAAATAATATTTTTAAAGAATTTTGTATTTATGACACCTAGGAAGGGAACATAGAAAGATGTTACCAGTCCCCCTCAATGGGATGGGTTCTTGTATGTCCTTAGTGCTTTAGATCTAAGATCTCTCTCTCTTGATGGTGTAGAAAACCCAGACAAAAATGCAACTCAAAGGGAGCTCACAAGCAAAATGGTAGAAAAATATGAAATGATGGAGGATCAAAGTAAGACCAAAAGTATAGATCCAGGGCGATATTTAGGCAACAAAAGGTAGTGAATGAATGGAAAAACCCTTCTATTTATAACAAAATACTGAGTTAGTCCAGATATTGGGGCATAATTAAAATATTATTAACCAAATCTAGATCCAACTTTTATGGAATATTTTATTATTTTTGTTGGAGGGAAAAATAATTTGAGTTTTGTCAAATCCCTTTATTTGTAAATAATAAATAAATAAATGGTTTATTTATTATTTTAAGAATATGGTTGAGTAATAATTAAATAAATAGTTATTTATCCAATTATTTATAAATGATTTAGTCAAATTTAACAAGGAATATTATTTAAATAATGTTTAAATAATTATTCCTAGAAAATAATAAGATAAATAATGATTTATCTAATTAATTTTCTTGTTTTGGGTCAAATATGACCAGGAATATTAATTAAATTGTTGTTTAATTAATTATCCCTTGAGTAAAATCAAACAAATAGGGATTTATTCAATATTTTCTCATGGGGTTTCCTATTTAGACCATAAACAACTTAATAAATTATGGATCACTATGTTATTTTTCATAGTGAGAGCAATTTTACTTAGGGTAAAATTGATCTTACATGGTGTACTTTGGGCCATCTAATAGTAACAGGTTAGATGACCAAAAATTGGTGTAACAACGACCCTATAGATCAACGATATACATACATACATACATACATATATATGTATATAAAAATCATCATAATTATGATCACAACATGATTACTACATATCATAAGGTCTAGGTTGAGAGAAATTCCTTTATTCATGCACAACATGCACAACATTGAGAACAATAGTTCCCAACATAGCCAAGGCATCCATTACCTTAAGCTCATTTACTTTACCTTTCTCATGAATTTCCAACCATCGTCCATTTCCCACAATGGACACAACCAATCCAACCGGTTGTCATATTCTTACCTTTCGTTGCTTACTCATGCACTGAGCTCCATTAACTTCCATATTTCCCAACCAATTCCCAAGACCCTCAAAACATAAATGACAATGAAAAGAACAAGAAACAACAAGAAGAAAACCATGAGAACCAAAATCAATATGACACCACACCAAAGTGGCATGGCCATGCAATAGATGCAATCAAGACTACAAATCAATTGCAACCAAATCTCAAAAGACCGAAAGAACAAGAATTTACAACAAACACCATGACGCAATCCCAATGGTTCCTAATACTTCCAAGGAAAGATCAGCCCGAGCCTTCTTCAATATTTCATGGCAGTCACTTTTTCCATAAAATTCCCTACATCATACTACCATAACCACACAACTATCAATGCATAAATAAATATACCAATATACTTGTTATCTTACTTTTTGGTGCCAAGCACACTGACCTATCACTAAACACACATGTCAGCCATGTGTATCAACATCAAGACAACATATCTGTCAATTTGAAATCAAATTTTACCAAGACTAACAACCATGTCATAATCCATTGGTCATAAATACCTAATGCTACAACTATCACCTACTTACACTCGGATACATATCATCCATCCAACACGGGTTTTAGTAGAACCATCTTAAAACAAGACCATTTCTTCATGCAATCTTACAAACACATATACTCATATCATGGAATTAATCAACATTCAAATAAATTGCAAACATACCATGCTAAATAAATCAACTAGATTACGTAATAGACACCAAATCACTCAAACACCAAATAGATGACATAATCAAACACTTAAGCATAAAGTACACGACATAAGAAAACTCATACCTTAATTTATCCTAGGGGTGACTATCTTGTCTACACAACCAATCTAGATTAGCACGATATAACTTCACGACACATCAACTCAACCTAAATAAGGTCATGATATCCATAATAGTAACTAGATAATAGGTTCACATCATAGATTCTTGAACATATTTCATTCATGCATAACAATCACATATGCACAATTAGTCTAGAATAGTACAATACAATATCAAAATTATATTGATTCATACATGAACGTAATAATCCTAACCATATGCATAAGCCAATCCAAGGCAATATGATACACATAACATCAATATCTTAATGGAATAAACTTAATCATGAAGTTACTAGCATATGCCAACAATAAGCTATACATCACGCTCATCAACAACATGTAACCTAATCATCGAGCTAACTAGCATACCACAAAAATAAATTAACATATATCATGCTCATCAACAGCGTATAACATAGTCATTGAGCTAACTACAAGTTGAAATATTCATCAATGACATATAACATAATCATCAAGTTAAGACCATGCTTGACTAACTGACACATGTACATATGATCACACTAGTTAACTAGCATCTATCATGTATGTAACCATAACATCAATAGAATGATAGGCATACACATAACCATAGTAATAATAGAATAACAAACATATAAGTAACCCTGATTCTTACAACAACCATGAATCACATACCTGCATGCCAAGCATACAACTTGTATGATGATCTTCTCTTGCCTCGAGGTCCAATGCTGCAACTTCACTTTGATGATCTGCATCTCCTCCTCTATCTCATCCAACACATTAGCATCATAACATACCAATATCATCAATATGTCCTAATTTCATAAAATGACCTTATGCACAACAACCTCAACCAAACCAATGAAAACTTGTCCATATGTACCCACTTGACATGTATAACCAATCAAGAACGACCGATGCATGCTCAACATATGACATCTCACAAGAAAGCATACATAGATAACACTGAAGCATGACCAATATGTAACCCTAGAATAAGAAAGCCATGCATGTACAATATGTAGCAACATGTACACAAGAGTGCACAGGCAATATATAAGCAAGAACAACACAAAACCAATCATACACTCATGACAACATGTTGTCAACAACATCATCAACACTTCCATGGTGACACCAGTGCGACCAGTGCCACCATATCCAACACAACACGTATGCAACAAGCACATAGAGACCACAAGCATAATAAACACATATGAAACCAACATAAATGCATGACCAACACATGTCCCATCCATTCCAAGGGTTGAACCATGCTCTGATACCACTTTGTGGGATTGAATATCAACCAAAGAGATCGGAAACCAAACATAAGCCAAAGAGAATGAAACCAAACACCACCATCATGCATACACAACATGAACATATAACATAAGAATGTGGAACATATATGCAATTGACATGTATGCACGACAAACACACAACTCAAGGAGAGTGCAACCATGCTCTAATACCACTCTATAACACCCTCTTCCCACATCTACCCAAGTAACCAGCCAATCAGGGTAAACATGTGAAGAGAGGCTACTAATACGAGATTCAACCTCCTAGATGACCTTAAGGAAGTGGAACCGATGGAAACACCAAAAACACCCCTTACACTGCATCATTGACATCCCAGGAGATAACCCAACCTTTCAAGGCCTTGTTCCCTTAGGGGGAATGATTTTTATCCCCTTTGAGGCTGAACCGTAGGAATATAAGGGCAAGGGAGTGGCTCTAGACCCTAGAGCCATGGGCTAGCCTTGGCAAGGTAGTAGCTCATGCCCAAATAGAAAATTTTCCGACTGTAGCTATGGGATTTGTGCCACATTTTCAACCCCTGAGCCTAGGTCACTACCCAAAACTTCCTGTAACTTTAGGATAGGGTCAATAACATTGAAACAAACATATGGAATAAATCGCATCATTAGGAACTCATCAGACCCTAGCTAGCCATGACAGGAATTTCATCAAACATGTCACAAAGAAAACATCTACATGTAAGAACAACAAATTTAAACATAGGGTTTTCTTTCTTATCTAAGAATGGCTAAGAAGCATTGATCCCCTACATTATAAGCTATCATACAATTAATTTCACCATAGATACATGGGATATTAATTTATAGGAAAAAACACGAATAGATCCATATATCATCACTAATTGAATACATGCTCATAACCAGCATAATAACAACAGAAATACCATGGATAAATAGTAATGAAATCCATACATAAAATAGTATATTTGCATATTGAATACCAAAGGAATGAGATGTTCATTACTGAATGTAAAAAACAGCTAGAGATGGGACTTCGATGTTCCACCCGACCATAGATTGGCTGAGCCAAGCCTCACTTCATTCAATCACCCTCGTTCCATATTCCAAGCATGAATGTGGTACTTTATCAAACACATCAATCAACACCAAAGTAGGGCTCCAAAGACCAAATTGTCTCAACCCCAAACCAATGATTCCACCTCATGGTAGAACATCACTAATCTTCATGGATTAGTCTCTATCCAAGCTACTGCAGGGCTCTAGAGTGTTTTTTCCAACCAAGGCTCCGGTACTAGTAACTCACCACCAAATGTTCTCAGGCTCGAGAGATTTTGTCCAACCAAGGCTCCAGGACTAGTAACTCAACCCTCCTAGGGCTCCAAAGTGTTTGTCCAACTAAGGCTCCAGGACTAGTATCTCAATCCAACAACTGTTTACCAGGCTCCAGAGATTTTTTCCAACCAAGGATCTAGGACCTAATAAATCAACCCAACAACTAAAGGAATCATGAGAACCAACCAAATAACAAGAAATGGAAATAAACCCACAATCACCATCGCTTAGGAAATTTCAATTATAGGAAAATTCACTATCAATCCGGCCATCCTCCATGCCAATGACTAATCATAATTAGGAAACCACATGCAATACCATGCATGCAAAAACTACTGAGAAAATCATACATGCAACTTGGTACCTGCACTCAAAACCTGCTATATATGATTATTTCAATGTCCTCTTGTGCTTTCCTTCTCTTCCTTTGATTTCTTGATCCAAATCTCCAAATATGCCACACTCTTCAAGAGTACTCCAAGAATACTCTAAGTCCTCAAGAGTATGGGAGAGAGAGAGGATAATGAGAGCTCCAAAACTGAACTGACCAAAAGAGTACCAACTGAACCTGAGAATATTTTTTATTAAATAGGCCTCTATTTTCCTTCATTTTCCTCTTCACATACAACTTGTGACCTTTCACCTTCCTTTTCTCGTAATTTCCATTATTTCCATAAAAAAAATGTCAATTAATGCCTCATTCCTTTTCCAAATAATTTTCCATTTCCTTTGTCAATTTCCTTAGCTACAATAACTGAAATGAACACCTGCTAGGATTTTTTTCCCACCATTCAACTTGGAATACTTTTCCCATCGACTGTGGTATTATATATTTTTTACATGAATGTTTCTACTAGGGTTGTTACAAACTAGCCCTTTCTCTTTCATGTAATGTCAATTAGCATCTACAAGTTGAATGAATGTAAATTTCACTTTCATAGTTAGAATCAGTTTCGATTGTGTTTTCATTAGAAGTCTTCACTTATATAGTTAAGTTGTAGGAATGGTCTATGAGCATATTGATATGATGTCATGACTAAGGATTACATGAGTAGAACCTAACCTACTGCGAATATAGCATTGTCACCTCTCTAAGTTTGTACGAACCCGGGGTTGATAATTTGATTTTAGGAGCCCTTGGGAGTTGAAACACTATTGGTGCAATACCAGGGCTCACCACTCTCATTCTACTCTCCATCTCTCTCATAGTCTTGGACACTTAGAGTTTTCTTGGAGCACTCTTGGAGGAGTGTGGAATACTTGAGATTTGTAGAAAGAAGGAAAAGGAAGAGCAGGAAAGTGTGAGAGGACATCAAAATCAACAACTATAATGCGTTTTTCTTGTAGGTACTGGGTTTCATGTATCATTTCATTGCTAGGTTTGGCTTGCATGGCACATGCATGTTTTTTCTTGGTTATGATATGTTATTGGAATTGAGAATTTCCTAAATTGACAATGTTTTTTTTGTCATTTATATTTCCTAGATAGAAATGGTGTTGTGGGTTTTACTTTTTTTTTGGTTGGTTCTCTTGTTCCTTTGGTTGTGCGTTGAGTTACTAGTTCCTGGAAGAATTGGTTGGAAAAATGATCTCGAAACCCTACAACAACTTGGGTAGAGTTACTAGTCCTAGAAGCCTTGGCTTGATAAATTCTCTGGAAGCCCTTGGTGGGTTGAGTTACTAGTCCTAGAATCCTTTGTTGGAAAAACGATCTGGAAGACCAACAATAACTGTGGGTTGAGTTACTATTCCTTGAAGCCTTGGTTATAAAAAATTCTCTGGAGCCCTGGATAGCTTGGGTAGAGATCAATTTGGTGATGGTTAGTGACGTTTGACCGTGATGTGGATTCAATGGTTAAGGGTTGAGGTGGTTTTTCCTCTGGAAGCCCTGGTTTGGTTTTTTTTGTTATTCCATAAGATCCCACATTTATGCTTGCAATATCGCAAGTGGGTGATTCGCTTAAAGAAATATTTGGTTCAACCCAACCTATGGTCGGGTGGTATGTGTAAGTCAGAGATGTGGTTACATTTTTCATATGTTAATAAGATCTCTTTCTCTTTTGTATTTGATGGGTAAATATACTTACTCATATGTGGTTTTTATGGTTGTTATATCATTTTTATTTATGTTGGTTATATGATGGTTGTGAGTATGTTTGATGATAGACTTGATGTATGGCTCTCATCATGTTTTGGTTAGAAAATGAATGAACAATGCATATATGAAATAATACATGATAATTAAACTATTTTGATAAAGAATCAATGCTTCCTTACAATTCTTAGATAAGTATGGGACCCCTATGCTTAGATATGTTGTTATGACATGCAGATTACATATTTGTGAAATGTTTAATGAAATTCCTGTCATGGATAGTAGGGGTCAGATCAAGTATTTGTATCAATGTTTTCATTAGTAACCTTGTTTCAATGTTATTTATCATTTATGAAAGTTTCATGAAGTTATGGGCAATGGCATGTGACCTAGCCCTAAAAAAGTGGCTCAAAATCTGGGGTCGTTGGTTCAAAACTGCCTGGAAAAGTCCATAGTCATTGGCATGCTTTGATATGGGAGTGACTAGAAGGCTTTGGTCGCATGCATGGATTATCATGGGAGTGGTTGAGGTTCCATATCAGTAAAATGTTAAGCTGTCTTAGGGATTGGTCACCTAGAAGGGTTGGTTGGCTCCTGAATGTTCTGTAGCATGTGTGGAGGATCAGATTGGATTTTTTATGTTGCTTCCACTTCAATAATTGTAGTTGGGGATTTTAATCATATCATAGTAACTCTTCGTCACATATTTACCCCAGTGCATCAGTTATCTTGGGTAAATGTGGTAAGAGGCGGTTACAAAGATGGAAGTAGAGAACTTGAAATTAGATTTTCAAAAGGCCTATGATTTGTTGATTAGGGAATTCCCTCCCTCCTTCTTACTAAGGTGGTAGTGAATGTTCACATTTTTTATTGGATAATGGCCTACATTTTCATAATAAGCGATTTTCCATCGACGTTCTTCTAGGATGTCATATGATTAAGAAAAGGGTGGCCACTTTCACCCTTACTTTTCATTATGGTCATGGATGGCCTTAGCCTAAAGATAAGGAGGGCTAGAAGTATCGTCACATTTAGAGGTATTAATATGAAAAAAAATGTGTATGTTTCTCATTTTTTTTGTAGATGATGTTGTCGCCTTTGGGTAGGATTCAAGATCCAAATGGGATGCTTTGCATGTATTATTAAGAGGTTTGGGGAGGCCTTGTGTCTGATTGCTAATGGTAACATATATTTTCTTTTGTATTATAATGGGGAGGTGGGGGAGATATAATACATTGCTAACTTATTCATGGTTGGAATTAATAAGTTGGAGGACGGGATGACCTATTTGGCATATCATTTGAAACCAAACAATTATAAGATAAGAGATTGGTCATGGCTCCTGGACAAGTTTCAACATAGGCTAGACAGATGGACTCACAAGTGGCTCTCTTTGGGAGGGAGATATACATTGATTGAATCAGTATTATCAAAATTATCGGTATATTTTTCCTAATTATTTTCTCTCTCATAAGCTATTTTAAAGAAGATTCGGTCCATTGTCACTCGTTTCCTATGGATTGGTACCAGAGAGATAAATACATATCACTTAGTCGGTTGGGAAAATATTGTTAGGCCAAAGGATTTTGGAGGTTGGGGATTATTGAATATGAAGATCTTCGGATGGGTACTCCTTATTAAATCTCTTTAGACAACATTGTTTGGTAGCAGGATTTGGCAGGATATGATCAAATATGAATACCAGAGGATTTTTTCCTTCATGGATTGGTTCAGAAAAAGTAGTGTTGGTAATAGAAATGGATCCTACATATTGAAAAAAAAGTAGAAGATAAAAGGGTGATTTTTTCAACTTCTCAGATGGTCTTTTTGGTCGGGTAGTAATATTTTAATTGGAATCGATCAAATTGTTGGTGTTAGGCCATCAATTGAACTTGTAGATGAATATATCAACATACTTCACTCTACGAGACTAAGATTTCTCAATCATGTTATTAAGAGGTGGAATGGTCGATATCCTATATAGAAGGAAGCGGATGACATTCAACTCATCGGGCTACAAGAAGACTTTTGGAAATACTATGATGGAGCTCTGACAGGAAGGTTTACACAAATATCAGAGTGGAGATGAACTCACATGGTGTGGTAAAATACAACGTGGCTCGGTGGTGGTAGCAAATATATACAAATATATTATCAGTTCTTTTATTGCACTATCTAACATTTGTTGGTTTAGAACTACCTGGAAAGAGTTAGTTCTTATTAAGATTATCCTCTTCATATTTTTGGTTTGGAACAACAAGATTCTAACATGGGATGACATGTCCAAAAGGGGCCACCCAGGTCCAGGTTGGTGTCCTCTCTGCACTAGTTCCATTGAATTTTTCCTTCACCTATTCCTCTAGTGTTCGTTATCTTTGCAGGTTTGGTGATAGGTCCTCCAGATGTTAAATGTCACTTATAAGTTTTCCGGGTTATCCATTAGGGACATGCAATGCCACTTGGGCTAACACTTGATTATACCTCTTCCAAAAATTAGTACTTGGGTATCTCCATACATTCTTGATGGCCATTTTATGATGTTGAAAAAGTAAACCTTCTCTTGGGCTCTCCTTTGCCAACATGCATTACAATAATAAATCTCTAAGACTCTTAGATGACACGATCACAACCACTCTAAAAACATTAAAATCAATATAAATATCTACCAAAAAACTTAAATATTTAATTTTCATTGTATTTATTTTTAATATCTTTTATAATATAAATTAATTTTATAAATCAATTATTCTATATTTATTTATAACCAAATATAATTATTTAATAAATTATAATAAAATATTAAGAGAATAAATACTTTATTAAACATAATAATATTATCTTCGTTAAAAATAGGTAACAATAAATACAAAATGTACAGTTTCTTTATACATTTAAACTCTTTGTAAACCAGTTTCTTTATACATGTAAACTCTTTGTAAACCACCAAAAAAAAAAAACTGAGACAAAACACATTAATGACAATGAAACAATGATCTGATCAAAGAGGTGGAGAACCACTAATTCCTTACATATGAATGATGAAAGATAAGCTCAAAAAATAGTAACCACCCCTTTTTTTCATACCAGTAATGAAAAATGTGCTCAGCAAATGCACTAGTACCAATACCTCTCATATACCTCTCATATAGTTTATAAAAGATAAGGTCAACAAGCGCACACCTAACAATACTTTGTAGATTCAGATAATGAAAGATATGGTCTAACATGTGGACAACTTTACATTCAGATAATGAAAGATATGCTCAACATGTGGACTACCACCTATTCCTTGCATACAAACATACATAACTTGTGAAAAGTACCAACTTCTCACACGCCTCTAATAAGTATTTTCGGCACTCACATGGGTAGGGCCTCCACAATAAAAGACAATCTACATCATCCTTTCAATATAATTTTTGGAATATTGAAACCTTTCCATACCATTTTTGGAATGTTAAAAACGAAATGCTAAAGCACTTTCATTAGAAAATAAGAATTATACCTTTAATTAACAATGAGTGATAACATTTTACATGAGGTATAACAATTATGGGTGATGGCAGGTTTGATATTTTGTCTTTCGTTAACACATCAAATCAAATGCAGTATAAATTAAATAATAAATAACTAGAATTCATTGTGATCGGATAACACAGTAATAACATTTTAGATGAGTTATAACCATGATGGGTTAAGTAAGTTTTTTTATTTTGTTTTTCATTAAATATCAAATCAAATGCAGTATAAACAAAATTATTAGAATGATTACAATTCATTGTCATTGATATTAGATTTACGATGGAAAATTATGATATATTACCTAATGTTATTTAAATTGTGATGTGATTGTCATTTTTATATAGTTTTGAGAGATTTATTAATAATTATCAAGGTTTTCAAAGGATTCAATGTTATCTTACTTCACCAATCTTTTGTACCTTTTAAAGAGTTAAGTTCTTTTGATCTTGATAAATTTCATATTTCCATTTTTTTTGGAAGAACAACCAAGAAATAGATGGAAAATAAAATTATGGATTTTCTCTTTAAATAAGAAGATATCACGGTGATTATTGACGGGTTCGTCCAATGCACCTCCACACCATACCCATGACTATGGAAATCCAAAAGTTTAAAAGGTTTATAACGTGGTTCTCCTCCATGTTCCTCAATAGTCGTGTCAAATTAATGACTAGAATAGGAAAATTGATTCCCCAACTGCTCGTGAACTTCCTTCATCCTTGTGTATGCATTAGAATGAAAATTAGTATGTAAACATCACTCTCCATCATTCTCAAGTGTTGAAACCCTCCCTATTGCTCTCCAGACCATATCCCAAATGTTGTTTGATTACTAATTTTTCCATGACATCATCCAAACAATGCTATCTATGCCATACGCATGAAGTATAGGCTCTCTACGCAACAATGAAGAAATGTAAGGGTGGTCTTGAGGATGCCCAAAAATCTACCTCTCATGAAAGTCTCATCATTATTTAGTTTGGGGCCAAACCAAAGACCCTAGAACTTGAGGGAGAAAAATAGAAATTGTTATTTATTAGAGACATGCAATGCCACTTAGGTTAACACTTGATTTTACCTCTTCCACAAATTAGTACTTATGTATCTCATTGCATTCACAATGGTCATCCATAAAGTTGAAAAAGTAAAAGTTTACTTGAGCTCTCCTTTACTATCTCACTTACACAAATAAATCTTTGTTATCTAGCATTATCATCCCAACCACTCAAAAAGCACTAAAATCAATATAAATTTATACTTGAAATCTTATTTTTTTTATTTTGACTATGCACTCATCTTTTACTATTTTATAATATAATAATTTTATAAATAAATTAGTCTATATTTATTTATAAAATTCATTTTATATTATAAAAAAATTAATATATAACTAACAAAATATTAATTAAAATTAAATATTAAAAAAAAATCTATATCAATAAATTTATTATTAAATAATAATAAATAAATAAAAATATATTTAATTTTTAGGACAATGAGGACATGAGGACAATGATGTTTTCAAAGAGGTGGAGAACCACCAATTCCAAAGATATGCTACACCTATTTTTCAATACAAATAATAAAAAAATGTGCTCAGAAAATGGACAACTACCAATAAAAGATAAGGTTAACAAGTGGACAACTAATAATACTTTACATTCAGATAAGGTTAAGAAATGGACAGCTAACAATACTTTACATTCAGATAATGAAAGAGATGCTCAACGAGTGGACTTGCATACATATATGACTTGCGAAAAGTCTGAACTTCCCAGATGTGTCACACATGGATAGGGCCTCCGTGATTCTTTTACTTAACAACAAATAAACAATAAACAAAAAAACAAATAATCTCACTTAAATAAACAATAAACACAATAAACAAAAAAACAAAAAATAATCTCACTTAAATAAAATTTGAAACACAATAAACAGAGTATACCTTACAACACAATAAACAAAAAAAACAAATAAACTCACTTAAATAAAATTTAAAATAAAATTTAAAAATAAAAATAAAAAAACATATTTTTTATTAAATTTTAAATATGAAAGAAAAAAACAATACTCAACTTTGAGAAAAAAAATCACTTCCATTTAAATATAACATATAAATTTTGTAATAAAATTAAAAAATATTATTTAATTTTTTTTTTGAAATTTTAATAAACAAATCTTGTATTATAATTAATTTATATTTATAAAAAAAATTACAAATTTTTAATATTATAAAATTTATGTAATAGGATAATTATATATTTATAAAATGTTCATATTATAATTTATTTTCAAAATATAATATAATGTTTAAATAAAATTGTAATTTATTTTCAAAATATAATATTAAATAAAATGGTAACTTTTATTATTTTAATTATATTTTTAAATAAAATTTAAATTTCACGTTTAAAAAAAAATTGAATATTCAAACCCTATGAACTATACACCTCAAATTTGTAATTTTCATAATTTTATACTCAATTTTAACCCAAAAAAATCTTAAAATTAAAAATGAAAATATAGAAAAAAGTTAGACTATCGAGCGAAATAAATTTATATCAACTTACAAAAATAATCAAAATGAAAATATAGAAAAAAGTTAGACTATCGAGTGAAATAAATTTATATCAACTTACAAAAATAATCAAGTCGTGGTCAAGGAGCTTCACTCTATTTAAAAGCAATGACCTGACCACAGCTTGTACTTCCTATTACTGCTACAAGTATTAAAAAAAAGCTAATGTGTAAGGCATGAGCCATTTTTTTCACAATGGCTAGTTGTGCATTAAGATTCTTAAGATTCTTATTTGTTCATATGTTCATTGGATCGTGCTAACTCACATTGACTATAGCATCAGGCCTGCTCATCTCTCTTAATGGTGAATCATTATAAAAATTATCATGTGCTCACGGTTTTCTCTTTACTTTCACATAACATTTGAGGCTGAAAAGATGGGCACAATCAAGGATTGTGTAATCAAAATGTTTGGCTTTTTGTTTATAATAAATAAACAAAATTAAACCGTTTTTGCATTTTTCTCACAAGATAAGATTTGAAAAATATAAAATAAAATGAATAACAGACAATATGGGTAATAGCATGAAAAAAATCTTATTCTTGGAAGGTTGTAATAAAAGTGAGTAGAGTTGTTCTTCTCAAGTTTTATTAGGAAGGAATGCATCTTTAGAGGTACAAAGTTTTTGTGTCATTTATTTTTATTGAGTAGTTGTTTTGTCAAAAATAGCAATTTTGATACTTATAGAAATTAGGGTTTACTTTGATCTAGCTAAATGCCATGTTGCATATAATTATGACATTTAGCATTTAAGCTTACATTAGAGAATAATAGCTATATTAGACAATCATATTATTGGAAAAACTATGGGTCATAGCCCAAAACTATTTTCCCTCAATTTTATCTTAATTATTAAATATACTAATTTGACCTAGTTGAATGTAGTGCTAGAGATAACTATGATATTTAGTTTTTAATCTTTGTAATGAATATCTCGTATTAGAGAAGAATACCTTTAAATAAGCTACATTAAAGAATAACACTATTGGAAAATCATTTTAGCTTTTAATATTTGTAATGAATATGAAGTATACCTTTAAATAAGCTACATTAAAAAAGAACACTATTGGAAAATAAAAAATAGCCAACGTTAAATTATTTTACCTCATTTTATTATTATTATTATTATTATTTTAACTTCATTTTTAAATGTAATTTGAATGAGTCAAATTGTTTACATAACATAACATAACATTACAACATCTCTCCATACTAGAGAGTTCGGTGCAATATAGTTACCAACAATAAGACAATAGAATTTTGTTAATAAAAAGAAATTTCTCCTTTAAATAGGTTATATTCCACATGAATACCATGGGTAAAACCATGGCTTCTCATAAACTTGGATCTCGAAAATGACTAGTAATTTAATCAATCTAAGTTTACCCAAACCAACCCAACATTTACCCAAACCAACCCAACATCTTGGACAGAAATAAAATATATTTTATTTTATATTTTTAACTTCAATATTTTTTAATGTAATTTGAACAATTCAAATTATCTACATAGCATAACATCACATCACATAACATAACATAATATTACAACATATCTTTCATATTCTGTTGGAGAGCCCATCCTGATGCAATATAATTACCAATACCACCTGAACATCTTGGATAGAAATAAATTATAGTATGTAAACTAGTATAATGAATGATCAAACTAAAATAATATATATATACACACACATATATAATATTCGAAAGAAACCCCTGAGCACATGCAATATAATTACCAATACAACATCTTGGAAAAAATATAGTATAGTATGTAAACTAATCTAATAAGTGATCAACTTAAAATAATAATATTAATTTTTATTTTTTTTATATTGGAGAGGAACCCTACAACAATCTTGGTGCAATATAGTTACCAATACAATGGAAAAAAATAAAGTATAGTATGTGGGTAATTGAGCTAAACATGAGACTTTATTTTTACTTTAATTTGGTGGACTCATTTTACAATTTGCAATTTTAATTTGAACATTATTTAAAAGATATAAAGTTGACATTTTTTTGTTTTTTATTCTTTTGTTTTATATATATATATATATATATATATATATATATATATTTATTTATTTATGTTTTTTTTTCTCAGTAAGACTAATTCTATTAAGAAAAGAAAAGTATAGTACAATCAAGCTTGCATGCAAGCGAATCAGATAAGCATGGGAGCTATAGGTGATAGGCTATCAACCTCGCTCCTGATAAACAATCCGGGAATGAGCAAAAGAGAACATCGGAATACAAAAAAGCAGGCTCTGATCAAAGGAAACTAAGCCTATATATATCACTTCATTTAGAATATGTTGACATACTTTCTTTCTTATAGTACATTACACATATAAATCTCTCCTATATTAGTTTGTAGAATGTCTCTCGACTTAATCAAATGTTTTACAAACAAAGTTACGAGAATCTATTGTGATTTGATAACACATTAATGGGAATAACTATGACATATGTCTATTAAGTAATAATAGTTGAATTATTATCTTTTATTTTTTACAAAAGTTCTAATAATTAAGAGAATCACCCATGTCCAAATTTTTTACAATCCATTTGTGAAAATGAGAAAAACTAATGCATTCAAAAAAATTAAATTTGAATAATAATATAATGTTATATATTTAAAAAAACAACATATGTAAAAAAATATATCTTTTCTTTGTGAATTGAGTTTGTATTATCTTAAAAGTCAACATACATCATTAAAAGTTTCATATTTCATACAATTTTTGGTCTCAATCTTCCTCCAGGGAAACCAAATATGTTCACCATTAACTAAAGTTCAACAAAAATATTTGTTGCCAAAAAATTCTAAAACTACCATGTACTGAACTATGTAAAGAAGAAAAACAACTGCTAGAAGCCATATCATGGTAACATGATTTTGAAGAGGTCATTGGAGCTAGGTCCTTCTACCAGTAGGAGTAGGAGGTTTAAGTTTGCACTAGAGGTGACTTTCCAGGTGAGCTAGTTAAGCATCCAAAATAGCCAGACATGAACGTTGATATCATTGCACCCGCTTTATTTCATTCAAGGAAGAGATGATATCATTATGATCTTCATGCTTCTCCTTCAACACCCTTCCTAGAAGAGTTTTCATTTGTCAATAGGGGGTGATGGAGTTCAAGTACTGGTTCCATCTTCCGCTAGTATGTCAAGGGTCAAGAATCAAATTAGATACCTCCTCCGGGATTTCAGAGTCAAAATAAGCTTGATGGTCATTAGTGGTATGTTCTTCGAGATGATGGATTTATTCATGAATTTCAAGGGGGTAGCAGAATGAAATATTGCTACAACTTTATGGGCATGGGCTTGGCCATGCGACCTGCAGTGGGGCCCTCTGCCTCTATATCCTTAATAGATTCCCATTCGCTGCCAAGGCATATTGTACCAAAAGGAGAAAACCAAGGGAATAAATCCAACCCACAATAGACCAGAACTGAGAGGGATGAGACCGAGAAGGTCATGAATAAGAAAAACCAAAATACACTAGGAATTTTGGGTGACCTAAGCCAACAAACATAGAGAGAGCAAAAAAAAAAAAGGGCAGATGAAAAAATATTGGCAAGGTCACACGCTCACCAAGAGACATTGTAATGCATGTCGCAAGTAATCCTAGTAGAATTTAAGAAATAACCACCAAGCTTACACCAAAGAGAAAAAAAACTAGAGAATGAGATAATTGAGCTAGAAGAGTAATATAGTACCCTGATATATCCATCCCACTTTACCCATGTCATCATGCACTGAAGAGGAAGTGATGCCACCAACTCTTTCACCTTCCAACTCCATTGTGGACAAAGGAGTCCCAAATCATGACGCATTTGTGTGTCTATAACCTATCTCTAAACCAAAATCCAACATCCCATGCGAGAAGAAGGTACCTCCAAACTCGAAGGAAAATTTGTCTTACATGCAGACACAAGTCACTTTCACTCCATTGCTAAAGAAAAGTGAGTACGTCTAAAAACAAATGTGTGAATTATCCCATGGCTCTACAAAATTTTACCACACATAAAACCATCACTTCCAAGTTGTCGAAATCATTGTCCCACCTGTGGTAGGGGAGGAGCCCAAGCACACTAAAAAGGTTGAAGAGCAAGGTCTCTTCTCACATACCAATCTAACAATGAAATTGTTAACATGATAATGAATGAAGTGGGAATGGTTTTCTTGTGCAGTGCTTAGGGCGGACTGGCCATGCCACCCCACCACACCTCCAATATCACATCACCCAACACCTTGATCCAGGGAAAAATGTGAAAAAAAATATTATTTATTTTTGTCTTGATGTTATAATTTTAGAATTGGAAATTTTGTGAAAAGGAAAAGTATAAATGGTTAATTCATTAAACATATAATGGTATAAATTTTTAGGGTAATTGAGCTTAGTTATTAAGCCAATGTATGAATGGGATTTGATGATACAATTGCCTATCAAGGAACATTTTGAACATTTAATAAAATAAAAAAATAAAATAAAAATACTCACTTCATTATCAAACTTCAAGCATATGCTTAAATATATATTAATATACAACAAAAACCATCAATTAATGAGTGGATGGGTTTTAAAATTCCAACCCAAGAGCTAAGCAACATAATGCATATGTAGGATTAAACCCTAGCGGATGCTCTGAGCACCCTACTCCTCTGTGACCCCTGCCTCTAACTGCTGTAGGCTCTGCCATCGCAGACCTACCAGATCTCTTTGAGTGCTCCTTCTATGGAGTAGGATGGAGGCCCGAAGGCTCCATCCTTCCAAGATCAAGTCGTGGGGACCTATCACTCACCGAGAATCTCCTTCATCACACGTCTCACTAAAACTTTCACCTCCCCTCGCACTGACCTAGAGTTGCGCCCCAAACCCCCTCTGCAAGAGCTCGGTCAGGCCACTCCAGACACTCAACAGAAAAATACCACAGTAGCCACCATGGCGGCCTCCCCGGACTCTAAGCAGGCGAATCAAAATCCCCTCCCCTCTGTAGGGACAGAGGTAGAATCGACATTGACTGCAAACAATGGAGCCAAAAAGCCGAATGCATGCAACCCCAAGGTAGCAAAAATCCCTGAAATAATCATTCAGGATCCAGATGTCGTAGTATACAGAGAATATATGCAAGAACATGTGATAATATTCAAATTCATGGGCATTTGGCCCATGGAGAGAGTTCTCAAAGGATGGATCCACGCCAAATGGAATCCAAAAGGAGGAATCGAACTACAGCTAGAATCCAAAGGCTTCTTCACAGTAGTATTTGTGCTCCTGGAAGATAGAGATCAGATATTTGAAGGTGGCCCATACTTCTTTAACTTAGCAGGGCTATACATGAGATATTGGAAGGCAAACTTCACACTAGACAAAGAGGATTTCACAAGGGTTTTGGTCTGGATTAGGTTATACTCGCTTCCCATGGATTACTAGGCTCCCTCAGTCCTAAAGGCCATCGGGGATGAACTCAGAGAATATATAAAGATGTCTGAAGGTACAAAAAATGGGCACTATATCTCCTACACCCGCATCTGTGCCTACTTCGACATCTATGGTGCCTTACCAGAGGCCATCAGACTGAATTTCAGGGACGATATATGGACCCAAACTGTGGATTATGAGCATATCCCCTTCCACTATAGAAAATTCCATGAACATGGGCATCTATTCAGAGATTGCCCGTAAAAAAGTCCCCTGCAAAGGATGATCAAGCAAGAAAAAAGGATGAACATGGATTCACCAAAGAAAGAAGCAAACACAAGCAAGGAAAATGAACGAGCATAAGGAAAGATCCCCCAAATTTCACCCAACAAAACAATTTTGATCTCCTATCCACACTTCAAGAGGATGAAGGCCAACACAACAAGGAAAAGGAAAATATTATAGAGCAGGAAATTCAAACGAACATCAATGACACAAAAATGGACACTACAATCTCTCTTACACAAGAAGATAGTCTTCCTCAAGATGACATAGACATGGATACCATTCAAGACATACCCACGCCTGAGGAAAGAGCAATTGAGCAAGTCTTGATGGGAATGGACCTACAAAAGATAACAAGAGATTGGAATGCAAAAGGTATAGAGGGAGTGCTCGCAGAGCACATAAAAATAATGGAGGAGGCCTTCCTTCTACAGCAAAGTCTTCAGAAGAAAATAGAGCATCAAAACAAAGGGAAAAATCCAGCAGGAGGAATCATGGCCAATCTCAAAGCCAATGAACATATCACCAAAGGGCAGAATCTGAAAAGAAGCAGAAAAACCAATAACCAGTACCTTCAGGAGCTCGGAATCTGCCTAGTCAATGAAGGAAAGGTAAGGATGCTCTATTTCTCCCCCAATTTGTTATCATGATTTGCACCTTCTGGAATATAAGAGGACTAAATAGTCCCAGTAAGAAAAGGATCCTGAAATCCAAAATTGCATCAGACAAGCCTGACATTGTACTTCTTCAAGAAACCAAAAGCAACTTAAAATGTCATGGATTCCATCCAACATTCTTGCTTCAGAAATCACTACAGCCATCTGGCCATAGTGGCCTCAGGCACTGTTGGAGGCCTTGCCACCTTCTAGAAGGACTCCAGTTTCCACTTATATGAATCTTTGGCTTCCAAACATGCTCTCACCATGATCCTCCAAATCTCGAGCACGAAATAAAATCTCTTCATCACTAATTTCTACGCCCCCCACTCTACCTCGGAGCGGGTAGCCTAGCTCACTTGCCTCAAGAAACACCTTAGTTCCCTCAACCACTCCCTCAATGCTATAGCTGGGGATTTCAACATGATTCTCAATCTTGGGGAAAAGCAAGGAGGTCTCTGAAGATTGGACACTGAATCTTTGGCCTTTCAAGCCATGATTGATGATCTGGGTCTCATAGAAACTCCCACTAAAAATAGCACCTACACTTGGTGTTATCACCCAAAAAAATGAAACATCATTCTGACAAGATTACTTAGGTTCATGGGTCAAAATAGGGTCTTAGGAGTAATTTCTTGAGTTTTACCAAGCGAAGTATTAAATTTTTTATAATTTTGAGCCTACCCTGGTGTTTAAATAAACTTATTTTTAAGGTCTTTCATGTCAAGTCTTTCATCATTTTAGGATTCATTTCATTTCCTGAAGTTTTTGTATCAAATCTGCCCAATTAGCCAAGAAACCATAGTTTCATAACGCATCACGTTGAAAAAATTCACTTTGCACTACGAAAGCGTTGATAGTTTCGTAGCGCAAACAACAGAAATTACACTACAAACACTACCAAAACACGATTTTGTAACTGTTGTTGGCGAAAAGTCAAGTCTCGCGGGCAAGACCCAGGTTCAAAAGTTGTGGCCAACAAGGGGTCCGGAGTAGTCTAGGAACACGCCGGCATTTTGACCCTACTCTGGGAGAGCAGTGCGTCTCACCCGAGGTGTGCCGCGACCACATGCATAAGGGGATGAGATCACTGGTAAGGAATAAACCCGTAACCAAAGAAAGAAAGTGCATCCATCACATATACCAAGTTACGCATGCATGATCACTAATTAAGTATTCAGACAGTCGCAACTTAAAATTTTTAAAGCAGTGTGAACACATCAGAACGCATGAACAACATATTAAGACAGCAATCCTTCCTTATATTATTCTTCTGGCCAAATACATGGTTACATAGCTTTCTTCTCTGATAACTCACAAGTAAGATACAGATGGGTTTGAGAACAGAACGGAAGAACATAGAAAGTAAGAACCCATAGGAAGAACCGGTCTGATTCTTCTGCGGCTGCTCTGCACATCCTTCCTCAGGTCTTGATCCTCGCGACTTCTCTCGCATCCATTCAACCTTCAACAACAACAACCAATAACCAACCTTCTTCTTCAGCCGGGTGATCGCCTTTTATTCACCCGCTCGTCGCGACTGGCATCTTCTCTGTGTCTTCACTCTGGCTTTTCCCAGCTTCTCTTCTGATGTCTGCATGTTCCACTTCCTGTTTTCTGCTGTATTTCTTTCATCTGCACTTATCTCTGTTCGATCTCCAGTTATCAAATGCTTCCGCGCCACCTTGGTAGCTCCGCAACTCTTGGTCGCTGCGGCGCGGTCGCGATTGCTATGTGCATTTATTCCGCAACTCAAAAAGAGTCGAAGTTCAAAATGTCTTGGCCAAAAGTTCAAAACTTAAACAAAAACAAGGGCCCCAACAGGCCCCGACCACAATTCTTTGACTCGTCCGCGAGTCAATCACAAATGACAGTTTCTATTTCCATTCCGCTGCTAGCTTCCGTGCCCTGCTCTGCTGTTCCTTCTTCCGCCACCCTTTCCTGCTGTGCTCCGCCATTTGCTGGTTCAAACAAGGGCCCCAACTCCGGGACTCGGCGGAGTGCTGAATCTCTAAGTTCTGTGAAGGTCGCCACTGCTTGCTGCCATTCCTGCATAAGCAGGTCGGCGTCTTGGGAGATGCGGTTAGCGGCGGCTTCATCTATGGGCGTTGGGGCAGCCCCGAACAGAGTGGCGAGCTGGGACTCGGCCTCGGAATCCAGCTGGTGCATAGCGTCAGCATGGGTGCGAATGCCCGGACGAATCTCCCGGAGGACGTGCTTGGCCGCTGCTGATTCGGCCTCAGTCATCTGCATGTGAAGTTCCAGCTCGTCCGACTAGGCGTAGAGCTGATCTAACCTTGCAGGGTCCGTGGTCACCCGAATTTCGTTGGAGATTTGTTGCAGCTGGGCAGCAATGGGCTGCGTCTTGACCGTTAGCGCGAGAGAGCATTCCTGTAGACTTCTAAAAAGGGCAGAAACTGCGGCTGTAGTGGAATGCAGAGTGGCTTGCATACTGACTGCCTGCGTCTGTTTGGAAGTCACCTGTCCTGAATGGTCGGCGGGTGGATCTGGAAGGGTAGGCCGTGCGGCTAACGCTACTTGTAACTCCTGGTTCTCTCTGCAAACAGTAGTGAAAACTTCCCCGAGCTGGCGAGCCTGTAAAGCTATACTGTCCTCTTCTATGCGAGCAGGGAGTAGGGCATGGTGAGCCCGTGCCTCCGGCCATACGCTGGAGAGCGCCTGATTAACAATGTTGGCCTGCTCCTTTAGGTAAGTCTTCTCCTGCAGCAGCTGATTGCGCTGTTCAGTAAGCGCCGTGATCTGATTCCGCTGCTCGGTGCACCGCCGCTGTAGCTCGGTGTGAATCTGCTCGGCCTTGAAGGCCGCCCGCTAAATGAGCAGATACAGCTGTGCTGGACTCAGTTGTTCTGCATTTGTTGTGCTGGGTGCATCCTGCTCGGGCGTCTGTTCCTGCGAAGATTGGCCCATGGCCGCTGCTCTGCCTGAAGTCTCTGGAGGATGGACCGGCGTCTGCTGCTGCACCGAAGTGGCCATATCAGGCTCTGGCCGGTCCTGCTGTGTGGTTTGCTCTGTGGAAGGGGCGGTTGAATCAACCCCAATTGTGGCTGGCTGGACAGATATAGTGGCAAGAGGATCCCGGGATGTGGCCACGGGGTCAACAGGTGGTACCACGGCTGCAGTACTGGAGGTGACCTCCGCCCCGTGGTCACCGCCGAAAATTTCCCGGATCAAAGAATCGGACACAGTGGCTGATGAATTGGACAGATTGGGGGAGGTGGCATGTGGTCGGCTGGTGGAGGGGGCGGTGGATGGAGTGAACGAGGTGTGAGGGAGACGAATGTTGAGGAAATCCGCTGGATCGATCAGCGGTTCCTCCGGGATCAAGGTTGCTGTGGGCGGCGTGGCTGGTGGATCATCCTTCGTAAGATCCACCACGGGATCTGTGGCCGTAGTGCGGGCCCTCTTGGATGGAGGTGGGCCGGTGGAATCGGGTTCAGGGCCCGGTTCACCCATTGTGTGATGAGGGGGGTGGCAGACGTGAACAGGTTAGTGGGAATGGGGGAAGTGAGGGGGGTGGTGTTGGAGACACCAAGGGACCGATTAATACGAAATTCATTAAAAGAAGGAAATATAGGGACGCCACTGGAAACAACCTGGTTGACCACGTTGAGTCGCCGTGCCTGGTCGTTTAAATGCTCGACGATGGGGACCAGCGATTCAGGTAGGTTCGCTGTGGTCCCCGCTGCATCTGGGGTTATCGCTGCCGCAACTTGGGAAGATCCCCCGGCGCTGGTCGCGGCAGGCTGCTGTGCGGCCCTCATCCCATCAAAATTGTAGCGGAGGACTCCATCGCTAACGTGCTGGACAACCCCCGGCCATGTAGAAACCTCTCTGTGGAAGACATTATCATTCAGCTGGAAGCGCAGGGGCGCCATATGAAAAGTATGGTGCGGTACACAAGTCGGCCGGATGAAAGTGTGGTTGTGGCTAACGCCAAACCACACGTGTTCACTGTATTCATCCAATAGGTTCCGGGGCACCCGTTGCTGGGAAGCGACCACATCGGTCATCATCCCATACTATTCTCGGAACGCCTCTGCGTTCACCTGTCTGCTGCTGGGGTCCCTGGACAACTTCCAGGGGGAATATCTCATCGCGAGCGGCTGGCTCACGGTGATCTCCGCCGGTGTCTGTATCGGGGGAAGATGCCATTTCCACATGGCAAACGCTAAAAGCAAGTACCCATAGATGAAGCTGGTAGTCCGTTTGTAATTGTCTTCGCAAGCCGCGAAGAGTTCCTTCAACACAAACGAGCTCCAATTCAACTTGGCTCCCTGGACGCAATGCTCTGCAATGGAAATTGTGTCCAGAGTGCACTCTCCCTTTGTGTAATGGCGCATGGTCTTGCTAGCAATCAGGTAGCAAGAGAACCTGATTTGTGATACATTTATCAAATCTATCTTGGCACCTTTACCACCCCGGCGAGTGCCATACTTGGTGTAGAGGTCCGCATCAGCCGACTTCCGGGCTCGCTTGGAGGATGTCTGGCCCGCAGAGGAGACATCGAAACCAGTTTGCGATAGCCCTGTAAGCTGACTAATGTCTGCTGCATGTATTGGAATTTCCTCGTTCAACCACAGGGACCCGCTCTGCACCCGACTGAGGAGGAACCGGGTACATTGCAGAACTGGTCCGGTGGTTTTGAAGACGGGAAGACTCCTCAAATTCATCAAAGTCGACTGCTGTAGGCCCCGGAATTCTTCCCGCATTCGACTGTTAGAGCTTCTCCCCGGCGTGTAATGGTGTTCCATGAATACCTGCCAATGGAGGTGAGGAAACTCAGCCGGGTCGGACAAGTTGGCATCCATACAGGGTGCATTATCATACTTGCCGACCAGTGACTCTACCCGGTGAATTCTGCTATCTAATGCTGGTTCAGGAACTGAGAGAAGAGCTCTCGGCATCTTGGCGCGTCTCTGATAGACTTGGACGATTCTTCTGTAACTTCCTTCGGGGTGCTGTGTGCTCTGATACTGCGAATGCTCCTGAGTTGCTGCAACTTCCAAATTGAACTGGTCTGACATCCTCTTGCTGATAGCCTTCATGCAAATTGGGCCATTTGCTGGCACGCGCGGAGTTGATGAGACTCCATAACGGCAATTAATTCTTGCTATCTTTCTTGCCTGCAATAATCGTGCGATCGATCGCAGGCCTGTGTGTAATCTGACAGTTGCTGACGGAGTCATGGGGAGATGGGCGGACCCGACGGCTGAGAGAACTGCGGTTGATGGAAAATGATTACGGTATGATTACTGTCCATTAAGGGAATTTATGACCAAATCGGAGCTATCCTACGGACTGACAAAAGGACTGACGGAAATGACCTGGACTGACACTGGCACGAGGAGGGATCCTTCGTGCACGACACGCTGGACTGACGCGGTGACATGCGGGACTAGCGCTGCAACACGCTGGACTGGCCAGCCCCGACCACAAGCGGTTGCGGTATGGATACCGCAACTGACGGTTTATCTGACTGATTGCAAAGGAACGGAAAAGACTAACTATGCTCATCCCGGTTGCGGGAGATTTATTCAACTATGCTACTCTACGGGTTCTCTCGGTTGCGAGAGTTATTAATGAAAAGTGAGAAGTACCTACTCCTGGTAGGGCTTCAGGCGTGCGCCATTCACCCATCCTGGAAGAACTGTGCCGTCCAATTGTGCCAATCGAACGGCTCCTGAGTCACGGATTTCAATGACAAAGTACGGTCCCAGCCAATGCATCTGGAGCTTGCCTGGAAAATTCTGGAACCGGCTGTCGTATAAGAGAACTTTGCCGCCAACTTGGAAAGCTTTAGTTTTGATGTGGCGGTCATGCCATGCTTTCTGTCGGGCCTTCTGAACCTTCTGGTGGAATTCCGCAAGAAATCGAGCTTCATCCAGCTCCTGCAGCTCCTGGAGTCGTTCCTTCAGTGACGCCTCTTCTGAGAAGTGAAGGGACGTTGCGATCAAAAGGCTGGGTACGGTGAACTCGGCGGGAATCACAGCTTCCCGGCCATACACCAGCTGGAATGGCGTCTGCTTGGTCAAACGTTTTACCGTGGTCCGGTAAGCCCATAATGTCGCTGGTAGCCGCTCATCCCAATCATCCCGCTGAGCGTTGCAAATTTTTGTCAAGCCCTTCTCAAGAATATTATTGAAGGCTTCCACCGTACCATTGGCCTGCGGGTGGTATGGGCTGCTTTTATGATGCTGAATCATAAATGTGTCCAGTAGCGACTTGACCGTGGCATTAATGAAATGCGTACCCTGATCGCTGGTTAAGCTCCTTGGGCAGCCAAAGCGGCTGATGATGTGTTCAAAGATGAACTGGGCAGCGGTCTCTGCCGAGCAGTCGCATACCGCTGCTGCCTCAGCCCACCGTGTGAGGTAATCCGTCGCGGTAATGATGTACCGGGCCTTGGAATGGCGAGCGATTGGTGCGATGGGGCCTACGAAATCAACAACCCACTTCTCAACTGGCCGCAACACATGCACCGGGTGTAGCGGAAGCTCGTCCCTGTGCGAAGGCCTCCCCGTCCTCTGGCACACGTCGCAACGTTTCACATAGGCCTTACAGTCTGCATGCACCGTCGGCCACCATAGGCCAGCTTGAAGCACCTTCCTTGCGGTGGGTTTAGCTCCCACATGTCCTCCCGCAACACCGTTGTGACATTCCCACATCACTGCTTCCCGCTCATGGTCAAGAACACACCTGCGCAACACCTCATCCAGGCCCAGTTTGTACAGCTGCCCCGCGATCAATTGATAATCGGCCGCCCGGACAACCAAGTGGCGTTTCTGAAGCGGGGTGTGATCCTCAGGGCACTGTCCCGTGGTCAGATACGTGGCAATGTCAGCCAGGTAGTCTGGTACGGCTTCAACTCGGAATAGATCAGCATCCGGAAGCTGATCATCCAACGGACCTTCGTTTTCCCCCGACTCCAACCTGGATAAGTGATCGGGACCAACATTCAACCTGCCAGGCTTGACAATCACCTCAAACGTGAACTCCTGGAAAAGTAGAAGCCATCGACAGATTCTTCCTTCCAACACCGGCTTATTGACCAGATATTTCAATGCCGAATGGTCCGTGAAAAATGTAAATTTTCCGCCCAGAAGATAGTGGCGGAACTTCTGGAGAGAGTACACCATCGCCAACACCTCCCGCTCGGTCGTGGTGTAATTCTTCTCCGCATTCGATAACCGTCGGCTGGCGAAGTATACCGGGTGGTCAACTGTCGTTTCCCCGGGTTGCGCCAATACAGCTCCAAGTGCAATTCCGGACGCATCAATGTGCACATGGAACTGCTTATCCCAGTTGGGATGAACAAGTATGGGTGTCGTCGCCAACTTCTCCTTCAATGTGTCGAGTGCCTTCCTGCACTCCGCCGTCCACTCGAATGCTTCTGACTTCCGCAACAGTTTCTCCAAAGGGGCAGTGATTTTGGCATAATTGCGGATAAACCGCCTGTAGTATCCTGTGTGCCCGAGCAGTGCCCGCAACTACTTCACAGTCTCGGGGGCCTCCATGTGGACGATGACCGCGACCTTGGCAGGATCAACGCAGACCCCTTGCTTACACACCACGTGACCCAAGAGTGTGCCGAATGGTACTGCAAAAATACATTTCTTTAAGTTCAAGGAAATCTGCAGCTGGCGACACCGGTCGAACATAACACGCAACAGGGAGGCGTGTTTCTTCAGCAGGCTGTAGACAGTCCAATCATCCATATAGACTTCCAGGAACTTGTGAATGTACTCCCGGAAAGCAGCAATGACAATCCGGGAAAACACAGCCGGTGCGTTCTTCAGACCAAACGGCATAACGTGGTATGCGAATGATCCCCACTCAATTGTGAATGTCGTCTTTGCTTTGTCTTCCTCGGCGATGCGCACCTGATGGTAGCCCGAAAACCCATCGGTGAAGGAATAAGCTTCGTTTCCCGCGACATGATCTAGAACTTCGTCGCTGAAGGGAGTGGGAAACGGATCGTGAATACAAGCATTATTCAAACTCCGATAATCTACGCAGACACGGATTTCCGCTTTGTCCTTCTTGTTCTGGATGACAATGGGACTTACCCACTCGGCTTCTTCCACTGGAAAGATAAGACCTGCAGCCAGCATCTTGTCGATCTCCATCTTGACCTTTTCTTTGATACGTGGATTCAACCGGTAGGGTCGGTGCTTCACCGGCCTGGCTCTTGGTTTCAGTGTGATGCACATCTCGCCCAAATCCCCTTTGATCCCCTTCAGGTCCGCAACTGATGACGGAAATAAATCTTCATACTCCCGGAGGAGGCTGAAAATTTCTCTTGTCGTCTCCTCGTCCCAGTAATCTCCCACCGTCGCCAGCTTAGGTTTCTCCTCCGTTCCAATGTTCAGCTTCTTTGTCTTTAGGGGCTGAAAATGGACTCCTTCTGTCGTCGGCTCGTCACGGACGCTCCGCTCGCCCTCCTTTTCGTCAAAATAGAGATCCCTCAGGTCCTCCAAACTATCGTCCCCCGGTTCGCCATCAATCCGTTGGCAAACCAATTCGCTCTTGACCCCAGAGCGTGACGCCACCGGGCCCTCATCGGGCTCGGGATGGCGGAAAAACAGAACCTCCTTGACAGCTTGTAGGGCCTGAGATTCCTGTGCCGTCTCCCCTTCGAACGAGAAGCTCTGGACGAACTTTTCCGCGACTACTTGCCAGGAGCGGGTTCCCCGTTTCCGCTCTTCCTCCAGGTACCAGGCCTGGGGAATTGTACCCAGGGAGTGGACAAACCTGTGGACCCACAACTCCTCGGGGTAGCTGGCGCTACGCCACTGTTCCTCGCACGCCCGCAAGTGCTGTCGCGCGTCGGAAGCTCCATGATGTTTAAGTGTAATGCAGGGCCCTTCATCCTCTTTGAAGCGTGCCCGTAGTGCATCCGCCACACGCTCCCATCGCAACAGGGCGTTGCGGTGATTGTTCCACCATCGTCCCGATGTTGACTTCAAGGCCACATCCAAGAGTGGTATCCGGCTTTCCTCTGGGACCCGGTCTTCCACCTTGGCAATAAAAGTATTCACTGCTTGCATGTTTGATAATGTGGGATATTCGCGGATCTCAGTCCCTACCCACCGGACCTGAGCGATGGAGGCACATCTCCGTGTAGTGGTCTCATACCCCCCTTGCTGCCAGTCTTCCCACGCAAGCTCGGATCCGAGCTCCGAGCTCTGCACACTCCGCCAACTGATAGACCCTGTTGCGGTCGGGTTGATATAATCGTCCCGCTTCCCTGCAGTCATCTGATAGAGATGGTCCATCATCTGAGCATCCTCCCGACTGTCCACCGGTTCTGTGTATTGCGGACCCTGATACGGGTCGAGAGGCTGAGTGACCCTTACCTCCCCATCCTCAAAAATCATCAGCTCCTTTTTGAGGTCGATGATCGCGTAATTCTCAAAAGCCCAATCAATGCCGAGTAAAGCAGGGTAGGGATCCTTATCGCCCACGATATCGATAACCTCAAAATCGGCGTATGTCTTCACGCCCGCAACGTCGACCTCGACTCCTTCGAGTCGGCCGATTGGCAAAATGCAGTACTGGTTTGCCATCCTGAGTTGGATTGGGGAATAGACAAGCCGTGGCTTTCCAAGAGCCTCCCATGTCTTGCGTGGCAATATGTTGACGTCGGACCCCAAGTCCAACATGGTGTCGCTGATTTGGAATCCTGCGACCTGCGTGTTAAGCCGGAATTTTTTGCCTGTTCGTTGCTTGTTCCGCTTGACACGTTGCACGTATTGAGGCCTAGCGTCCACCAGATTTCTGGGTTCTGCGCGCCCCTGCAGCACTCCGTCTAACACATGCTTGAGCTGCTGCCGCAGCCCAGCGTTATCAACAATTCGGAGGAATAGCCGGAGCCAATCCTCGACCACAGCATCTGCGGCGTTCTAAACACCGGTTTCCGGCCACCAGGGCTCCTCCAGCCCTCCCTCGTTCCGCAACTGGGCGAATGCCTCAACCGCCTCCTGAAAGTACTTCTTCTGGACTTCGGGCCTGATCAACTTCTTTGGGGATGCCGGCCGAACCACTCGTGCTGGCTCCTTCTCGTGGGCATCGTCGCCCGTCTTCTTTCCGCCCCTTGTTACTATCGCAACGTTCTGCATGTCGGGGTTTGCGATGCTGCGCGGTTCTGAGTTTACCAGATTCGCTCCTCTCTGCCGCACCCGTTCTTCCCACTTCTTGATGAGCTCCGGACAGTCTTCTGTAGCATGGGCGTTGACCCGACACTGGGAACACCACGGTCGTCGCGGAAGGGGACATTCTCGAGCCACATGACCCTCCTGGTCACAGTTGTAGCACTTTACCGGACCGCGTCCTCCCGTTCGGCCTCCCCGCATGCCGCCACCTCTTCCCCTTGTAGCCTCGTTCACCCTGTACGAGGGACGATACAATCGATCCGCAAGTGCGTCAAGCGCCCTGCACTGCTCAGTGTTGTGCGTCGTGGACACACAAAATTCGCAATACACGTTATTCGGCACCGTGGAGTACTTCTGTAGGATCGGGCACATCCGAGGTGGATGCCCCAGCGTTCGACAGATCTCGCAGTACTCTGTGGTGGAGGACCCCGGTTGCGATGGGAACCCCGCAAAGTTTTGTTGCGGCTGGTATACTCCCTGCGGGTTCATTGCCGCACCACCCCCTGGTGGTGGACCCCCCTGGATTGCCGAAACTGAGGGTCCAACTCCTGCGTCGCGCAACCGAGGACATTCGGTTGCGACGTGTCCCTCGACCAGGCAATGAGTGCACCAAACATTCGGTCGCGCTGGTCTCGCTGGCTGAATTTCCTTGAGCTTTTCAGTCAAGCTGGCGATCTGGTGTTGCAACCCTATCAGAGAAGGGTCTTGCGGGGCCAGCCCCCCCCTGTATTCCTGGGGATATCCCGCCATGGCCTCAATCTTCATGGCCTGCTCCAGAGCGTCCTGCAAATTATCAATCTTCTACTGAGTGAGAGGGGTTCGTGTCAAGGGGAGCAGAGCCTTGATGAACCAGTCCCTTTGGTGGTTTGGATCAATCGGGTAGCTCAGTTTCCCGATCGCATCCTTAAAGCGCCGCATCAGCTCCCACGCGGTCTCACCTTCCTTCTGTTTGATTTCCCACAGCTCGGACAGGCCCTGCTGGTCTGTCTGGGGAAGCTTGAATTCGCGGACAAAATCCCGCTTCACGTCCGCAATTACAGGGTTAGGGTGCACCTCGGACCACTTGATGAACCAACGCAGAGCTCTCTCTCTGAGCGTGGTTTGGAACTCTATTAACTTCCCTGCATCAGGCGTCTGGCGAGCCCTCCAGATGGCTTCGCACAGATACCAATGTTGTTCTACGTCGTCGTTGCCCCGGCCAGAGAACTCTGGGTACCGGGTGAAAGATCCAGCCATGTATGCTTGTGGAGAATTAACTAGGATAAAACCTCTAGGTCCTGGTTGCGTAACGGTCCCACTAGGGAAAATACTACTACTAGTAACGCTGCTGCTACTGGGCGTTACTGACGCCGCTGAACTACTAGATGACTGACTGAATGCTTGTAACTGAATAAAAATATTTCTTAAAGGTTGATAAAGTACCAGGGGAAGGTCGGGATCCTGGCCATGCGGAAGGTGGGACGTAGGGCTGCCTGGAGGGGTGGGTGTCGTCTGATCCTGGAACATCTGCTGCATCACGTCGTGCCATTCGTCATCGGAACTTTCTTCGGGCTGCATCTTTCCATTATCATTGCTAGTCGTTACTGCTCTTTCTCGCGTCGCTGGGCTCCCATGCACCCACTGTACATCCGTTGTTGTCCCGTCTCCTGTCCGGGTATCCAAACCCATGGGTCTTGTCTTCTGAGGCGCCTCCTTCTGATTTCTCCTCTCGATTTCCCTTCTCTTCAAGTCTCTCATTACCCTTCTTCGCCACCTATCGGCGATCTGTGCCCGCCGATGCGCACGTGACTCCCGCAACTTGCATGCGGCCTCAACGTCCATCCCCCGCTCCCCACTCTTACAGTCTACACAGCATCAGTCCCCTCAATCCTTCCCCCAGTACGGGTGGTTTACACTTCCATACTCGTTTTGTGGAATTCAATCAACCCTTCGTCCACCATCAGGGCTTTGATCCACAGCGGAATCTCCTTCAACAACTTTCCCCACAGTCCTGAGTGAAAAACAGCCTCAGCCTTCGAGAAGGATTGGTAGCACTCAGCGGCAAACTCCACAACGTATCCTTCCAACGTGGTCCTTACCCAAAAATCCACTGCGCGGGTTAGTTCCGTATCTACCCGATGCAGCGCTACCAGATCTTCGTGCGCCCACCTGCGGTTTATCTTCCGCAAGCCTTCTTGGAGCACCATCGCTCGTAACCTCCGCAACCAGTTGTAAAGATCCGTGGGGAACCTTCCCCAGAAAATTTCGTACGTATCACTAGCTGAGTCAGAGAAAAGAACAAGCTCCCTGACCGCCGCCTCCTTTTTCTTGATCAGCTCCGCTTGCTGAGTAATGAAATGGTCAAGATGATCATCCCACCATCGCCGTATTGATCCTTCAAAAATCCTCGAGACCATGATCTAGATCCCCTCAGAACATGCAGGTCCCGGCAACGGAACCATTTGTTGGCGAAAAGTCAGGTCTCGCGGGCAAGACCCAGGTTCAAGAGTTGTGGCCAACAAGGGGTCCGGTGTAGTCTAGGAACACGTCGGCATTTTCACCCTGCTCTGGGAGAGCAGTGCGTCTCACCCGAGGCGTGCCGCGACCACATGCATAAGGGGATGAGATCACTGGTAAGGAATAAACCCGCAACCAAAGAAAGAAAGTGCATCCATCACATATACCAAGTTACACATGCATGATCACTAATCAAGTATTCAGACAGTCGCAACTTAAAATTTTTAAAGCAGTGTGAACACATCAGAACGCATGAACAACATATTAAGACAGCAATCCTTCCTTATATTATTCTTCTGGCCGAATACATGGTTACATAGCTTTCTTCTCTGATAACTCACAAGTCAGATACAGATGGGTTTGAGAACAGAAAGGAAGAACATAGAAAGTAAGAACCCATAGGAAGAAACCAGAGTCCCGATTCTGTGCCACTATATCCTTCCTCAGTCTTGATCGCCTCGACTGTCTGCGCATCTTAAAGCAGCCTTCAACAACAACAGCAGCAGCCCAACTGCTTCAGTAGGGTGATCGCCTTTTATTCACCCGCTCCTCGCGACTGACAGCTTCTCTGTGTCTTCGCTCTGGCTTTTCCCAGCTTCTCTTCTGATGTCTGCATGTTCCACTTCCTATTTTCTGCTGTATTTCTTTCATCTGCACTTATCTCTGTTCGATCTCCAGTTATCAAATGCTTCCGCGCCACCTTGGTAGCTCCGCAACTCCTGGTCGCTGCGGCGCGGTCGCGGTTGCTATGTGCATTTATTCCGCAACTCAAAAAGAGTCAAAGTTCAAAATGTCTTGGCCAAAAGTTCAAAACTTAAACAAAAACAAGGGCCCCAACAAC